>JARBWK010000006.1:12466965-12631963 GCA_030556195.1 Anolis apletophallus | reverse complement strand
CAGCGGCAAAAAGCCTTGGCGCCTAGGAGAAAATCCGGCGGTTTGGCACTGTCCTCGGCTCTCCCTTGATTTTGGGTTCCGCGCTGCCACTTCCAGCGCCCCTTAGCACGACAGTCACTGTCGAAAATCTTACTTCGCCTTCTGGCTTCACTTTCGGCGAACGCCGAGCAGCTCGCACCCTCCCGCTTGGAACGCGGCTCCAAACCTCGCCTCAGTTCCTCGCCGCGGCTTTTTTCTAAGCCGCCCGGCTTCACGGCGGACCCCTCCCTGGATTTTCGCCTCTCCTGGACTGCCTCCAGCGATTCATGGAGGTTTGCTTATTGTGTTGCAAACATATGCCACATTTTGTGTATTGATATTATGCCATATGATTTTGTTTACACGAGAGACGAGGGAGCGCTCCCGCCTTTACTGTTTACTTTGTAAATTTCTCTATGCATGTAGTACAACTTTATGTGTATCAATACAGTGATTTCAATTGATATATATTGCAGGCTTTTGTATATTCTCTGGGGTGTTTATTCTTGCGAGCTTGTTTACTCCTGTTGATACACCCTTTGCTTCCCTGCTGTTGTTAAGCACCCCCACTCCCTTTGCATTCAACATGACCCCAACAACACCATAACTAACCACAACTCCAACCCTTACATACTCAGACTTCCTCGCATCTCCAAAATAGGGCACAGCAACGCATGCTGGGTACAGCTAGTGACTTATAAATCCCTAAATGGTTCAGGCCCTGCCTATCTTCGCGATCACATCTCCTTCTATGAACTAGTGCAAACTCTAAGATCTTCTGGGAGGCCCTCCTTTCACTCCCACCACTGTCAGAAATATGGTTGGTAGGGACGAGAGAGGGGACCTTCCCAGTGGTGGCCCCCCGCCTCTAGAATACCCTCCCAAGGGAAATGAGACAGGCCCCATCCCTCCCCTCATTTCGTAAGACCTTGAAGACCTGGTAGTTTCAACAAGCCTTTGAGAATGACCAGTTCTAGCCCAGCCTCCAAACATTGTTGAATACGGCCTTCTACTTCCTACCTATTACCCTGGTCATCCCTCTAATAGGCCCTGGAAATGAGCAGCCACAGACCCCTACCTGCTATTGCTGTTAGCCTGTTATAGCACTGTACTTAATTCCCGGTCCACTCAAATTTTGAATTTGCACTAGCCTAAGCCCGGCCTTTTAATTGCTCTGAACAGGCAGAATTATTTTTAATATATATGTGTTATTGTGATAATTTTATGCTTATTTTTTTGTTCATTTTATGTTATGCTGTTTACTTTGTATGTTTTGGTGATGTTACTGGTGTCATAATGCCATTAGTAGACCACAAGTTAAACATGGGTCAACAATGTGAAGGGGCAGCTGGAAAAGTCAATGGGATTTTGGGCTGCATTCAAATACCTCCTTCCAATTTGAAGAGGAACACAGTTTTCTCACCAATCAGAGTCACAGAGTCTTTAAGTGACTCTGAAACCATGGAAGGGGATACAAGAAGGGCTAAAAGGGTTACTTGAGAGCAAGAGTCAGACGGGGAAAGGGGGAGGAAGAGCGAGCCTACTGATGAAGAGTCTTTTGAAGGGTTTTCTGGGGATGATGGGACTGAGTATGGGGAGGCAACAATGGGAAGTGGAGATGGAGACTCAGAAGATGTGTCCAGCGATATGGATTGGACCAAGGTCCAGGTGGTACAAGATATTTGTGCAGAGCCTACTAGCAGTGATACTTTCGTGGGCTTCTCTCGAGATGGGAATTGGAGTGCAGATGAGCAATCATCCTCCTGGCGTGATCTAAGTTGTGGCAGGAGAAGACAGGCTTGGCAGCAGAGATAGAGAGCTGCACATGAAGCTGTGATGGCAGCTGAGAGAGTTAATAACAGGGAGTTGTCCCAATCAAGTTCTGATGAGGACTTGTGAATGAATGAAGATGGGGTTTGGTGAATCTTTTGCAGATGGCAAAGAGTTGTCAGGTGCCTATGTCCTGCCTATTGTGTGTCTTGTTCCTGGGTTCCGGTATTTGTGAAGTCTACTTCGTGGACTGGTTGCTGCTTCCTGCTTGCTTGCTGCTCCCGGATTGAGGTTTTCGCCGCTTGCTTCCTGGTTGACTTGGATTGGCTTCCCGCTGCTGCTGGCTCCTCCGCCCTGACGTTTAGACCATTCCTGACCACACTGCTGCTTCTCTCCTCACTACGACCCCAGACTTCTTGTGACCACGCCTCTGCCTCCACGTTTTGGATTGACGTCTCTTCGCTCCCGTTTTCTCCCACTTTATTTACCAGCATTTCGTGTGCCTTTTCCTTTGCAGTTTTGAGGTACTGGGACTTAAAGCGAGTTTAGTGGAGATATTATCCTCTCTTGTTTTGAAAGTGCTATTTTCGACCAGATTGGTCTTCATTTTTGTGTTTCCTAACTCCTTCCCTGAAATTGTTGTGAGTTGTTTTTTGAACTCTGTTGTGTTTGCTCAATAAACTCTGTTCTGAAACCTTGCTGGGCTTGGCGCTTTCATGCTCTCTGTGTCACAACAAATTGACAGTGTTCTCAAGTCCATATTTAATCTATTTGTTCTTTGAGTACCTGTACGATATAGAAGCATCGATAATAATATACCACACAAGAGCCATTGCATTAGTTGGATTTACCTATGTGTCCATTCACCATTTGGCAGTTGAGTGAATAGACCTGACCTAGCTGGGACTAAACACAAACTTTGACGTGCAATCTCAATTTTGATCATTTTCCCCCAAAAATATAGTCTTCCCTTCTATATAGGCATTTTTAACCTATGATTGTTGACTCTAAAAAAAGTAAAGGCAGCAGTGAAAATACTGCGGGGAAGCAAAATGAGGACATTATGCCTTCAAATGAGAGTTATTCCATAATATAAATTGACTTTTATTCAAGTCCCCAAATTTCTAGCATCTCAAAGTGCAAGGAATTGAAAATAGTCACATGTAGAAGTTTTGGGAGCCAACGTGGTATAGCAACTTTAGTGCTGGACTATAATTCTACTGTTCAAATTTCTGCCTGGAAATCTACGGATTGACTTTAGATGAGTTACATTCTACAAAAACAAATCTCCTCTGAACAAATTTCACCGAGAAAACCCCATAACAGATTTGGCTTAGGTATTTTGAAATATTTGAAGGCATACAACAAACAAAAAAGAAAGCCTCTCATATTATCTTGCTTGCCTTGCCTTCCCCTTTTCTTTGGATGTCTAAACTCTATTTCTAAACTACAATGTTAGAAATTTAGGGAATGAGTGGAAGTTTCACAAGGGACGGAATTCCTATTTGGTGGCCATTGCCAGTGATTTCACTTTGCACCTGGGTCTGCATAGACAGCAAACCATGCAATTTCAGATCCAGACCCTCTCAAGAGGGTATATTATATTTGGTCTAGCTGTAACTCAAACTGCCCAACGGTTATGACAGGCAGCTCTACATGAAAACAGAAGACCTGAAATTAGACTCTGGCTTGCTTCATATCAGCTCTGTTTCATCATTATTTGCTGGATCCACATTCCCAACAGGGATTCTGCTTAGATTTCTAGTCACAAGCCAACTGCTAAATGCTTATTCAAAACTGTCATCCTCATTCTCCAACTGGAGAAGGTATTCATCACAGGGAACAAGAATCCAAAATATACCAATAAAGTTGATGCCATTGATTTAAAATGGTTTAGGTTCAATGCTGCAGGTGGCAATGAATGTAACCCAGCTTTTATCCTCACCTCTTTGAACCCCGCTCTACAATGAATCATTTATCAGCAGGTTGAAGGCCTCTATTTTGTCAGCCAGGGAAGGTTAATGGAATTTCAGCAGGGAGGTACTATATGGTTTTCTCCTCCACAATTTACAAGCTATTCAAATTTGTTCCTTATGGATAAAGCAGCAAGAGATTTGACCCAATGCACAGAGCAAGAAAACAAAAACCACAGTAGGACCTAAACAGTAGGACCTCCCAAAATATTACCTGAGGGTAAATATGAATAAATTTTCAGACTGTAATGTGAATGAAATCAGGTGCATTGTTCTGAAACAGAATCCTTTCTATTATAAATGCTAATTCCTCCAGACAGAGAAAGAGAAAAGGAGAGGAGATTGAGAGAAGGAGACTATTTCACCACTTCTTAAGAATAGGCGGGGTCCAGCCACACAGACCAGCCATGCAGATGATAGTTCAGCATCATTAGGCAAGAGCACAGCACCCCATATTTCCCTTGATTCCATCTCTCTGCCCTACAAGTGAAGGGAAAGCCACCTCGTCATTTCTGGAAGATGCCCTCTTCCCAGTTCTGCATCACAGAGGATGTTACAAAGTGCCCAAGAGGGAAGGGTTTTTTTTTCTCTTTAGGTTGAAATACACTGCCATATAAAATTATATGGCAGTGTACACTCATATAATCCAGTTCAAATCAGATAATGTAGATTATCTGATTTGGTAATCTGTATTATACAGCAGTGTAGCACCAGCCTAAGTCAGAACAGGTACAATATAGCTCCAACTATACATATTAGGGGTTGTACAATTTGGGTAAACCCCATGCTATTTTGGTGTTTCCCGAATTCAGGAGAGCAAAATCCCACTGGTGACAATGGGAGAACTTTCAAGTCTTCCCTTTCTGTCATTTTAGGGTTATTAGAATGAAAATGGCCACACTTGGAGGACATATTTATCACTGCTAACCTGTCAAGTTTCAGAACATTTTGTCATCCCCTGAGTTTTAGAAAATTCTAAAAGTTTCTTTTTTAAAAAACCAAAAAGGTATCCCATGGGAGGATTCAATTGACATTCAGTGCTAGTACCTCTACTTCTTCTTCTCCCTCTGGATTTTGCTCCCAAGAAAGCTTGGCCACTAGACTAACTAGAATCACACCATGGTCATATGTGTGTGTGTGTGTGTGTGTGTGTGTGAAGGAGTGCAAACACAAAGAAGCCGCAAGCCCTCATACCCAAACCTGAGTTAAGGCATCAGACTTAAGAAACCACTTGTTCTGGCATCCTTTCCTCTAATATCCTTCAGCTAGCCTTGGGGTAATGCATCAGGCTTCAGAAACCACTGTTTCTGGCATCCTTTCCTCTAATCTCCTTCAGACAGATCTGAGTTAAGGCATCAGACTTAAGAAACCACTTTTTCTGGGGTCCTTTCCTCCTATATCCTTCAAGTAGACCTGAGGAAGATTTAAATTATCCCCATGAGTAAAGGGAGTCAGGCTATCGCCTCCCTTCAGTAAAACACCCCAATATCTAAACAACCCAAATGACCTTTCACAACCCACCCATTTCCAAACACACACACACATCCCTCACTTCTCTAGCAAATAGTAAAAAAAATTAGAAGGAATGAAAGATATTAAACTAAGAAAAATAAATGAGATTGTCAAAGGAAACGATTGGAATCGAGTCCAAAAGCAGGACCCTAAGAACAGCAAAGGTACTAAGATAGAACACGTAACACGTGAGCAGCTTTCTTCTTCTGATTGACTCAGGCAGGCAGCAGGGCTTACAGACTCACAAGAAAACCTATGTGCGGATGGCTTCCTCCTTCTCTGCACTCCATGTATTGCCAAAAGAAAGAGAAAGCAGCTATTTTGGCAACCATGTGGTCTGTTGTGACCAAAAATAATGGTGGTGGTACTTGTGCCATTATGGTTGGGCAAAAGAGCTGAAAGAACTGTAGTCCATTTTGAAAAATGGATCTGTGCACAGCCTTTGGATAGGGAAGATTTAAAAGCCTTGTGGGGTTTGCTTTGTTGTTTGTGCTCCCTTTTCGAAGATTTTCCCTCACTTTCTGTCCCTGCGAGTATTGGATTTTGAAAAGAAATTGTATTCCCCCATGATAACTCTTTCAGAAATAGATTTATCTCACTTCCTATTGTCTCACCCCTGTTCGTAACTATGTATAATTTGTAACTCCGAGACTGCCTGTACTTGATGTTATATGGGATTTCCTGGTTTGTTATTGGAAGGCCTGATTCATTCATGAACCCACACTTATTCCTTCAGTGCTCTTTCAATTAATCTTAATTGTCTGTTGCTAATTGGAAGTTTCCAAAGATTTGCAGCTCATGGAAATCAGGTCTCTACTGGGTTGTCAATTAAATATGATTGATTACGGTTTCCCCTCACCTTCTGTGGGTAATATGCAATTAATTTCCATGATCTGTAAGCAGCAGTCCACAAATAGCTTCTATCCTTTTAAGGAAACAGCCATGCCACCCAGATCTTAGATATTCCAGTCTTGGATTTTAGAGCACTAATGCCCTTGCAAAATAAGCTTGGGAGGCTTCAAGAGATCAATTATTATAGCCTACTTTAGAGGTTAGTAGCTAGAAGACCATATACTATACTTGTGGCTGCCTATACAATCAATACTACATGAAATAGCCATTAAATATCTTTAAAAGGAAGACAAAATGTTTTTTAATGAGTTTTGAGTCTGGGAAAGCATGGATAGTCTTCTCTGGAAGTATTAAAAATAACAACCTATCAAGGATAGCTTCAGGTTCAAATGGCACACCATTTTTTAAAAAGAAGGATCATGTTGTCTACATACTTTTTTGTGATGACATATACATTTTTGAATGAGAAATACAGTCAAATTGAGCTGTAATCAGGAGTTGACAAGGTGTTATGTTTTACTTGGTGAACATCACATGAAGACCTGGTGGTCTAAGATAGCAAACAAATTCTAGTATGAGACACCAAAAATGACATTTCTAACATGGACTAACAAAACTGGACCATCCCATGCAACTCCAGATGATAAATGAGATATAGAAGTACTTCTTCCTGTGGTGTGTCATAGGCCATGTCTACACTGGCTGGTAAATTCAGGACTAATTTGGAGCATTTACACATGCCTCCTCCTGAATCTGCTGTGGTAGTGGGTTGGAGTCCACATGGTCCAACTGGTATGAGATTTATGAGACCTAATAGACTGACATTTCACCTTCTATGTTGCCTTCACTGTACCCAGGCAGCCACAGAACTTTTTGCACTTTTATACCCCATGATAACATCAGCAAAGGTGCTATCCTAACCAGGGACAAGGAAAAAGCCAATCTTCCTAGTTCTATGGTATGGTTCCCATTTATTTTATTTATTTATTTAAAACTTTTGTACCCGACTTTCTCACCTCCATAGAGGGACTCAGACCGGCATAACAGCAAAAATTCCATGCTATACAATTTAAAAACAACTACAACAACATATTAAAATGCATAAAAACCCAGCATAAAACCACATCGCCATTAAAACAATTCCACTCAATCTGTAAACGTGGTCATACATTCAGACAATAGCCAATTTCAGCCTATTCTGGGAAGGCTTGGTTCCACATCCAGGTCTTCACCAGCCTCCTAAAAGACAACAGAGAGGGGGCAGATCCAGCATCACTTAGTAGAGAGTTCCACAGCCGAGGAGTGACCAAAGAGAAGGCCCTGTCTCTCGGCCCCACCAGCCACGCTTGCGAAGCCGGCGGGACCGAGAGCAGGGCCTCTCCGGAGGATCTTAATGTTCTTTTTATTTATTTTATTTATTATTCGGGCTAAAACAATTAAAAACAGCAGTAACACAATAAAACAATGCTATGACAGAGAACGCCAGATGGCGGGGCATGGGTGGAAGTCAGTCTTACAAAGTCCTTCATGGCCCGAAGGGTATCTCCAAGAGGTTGGAATCCAAGAGGTCGGACCGGACTAGTGATCTCGAAGGGCAGTATGGGGTGAGACGGTCCCTCAGATACTCTGGCCCCAGACCGTGCAAGGCCTTAAAGGTAAGAACCAACACTTTGAAGGCGATCCGGTGCTCGATTGGCAGCCAGTGCAGAGCTTCCGGGTCGCCGACAGAGGTTCGTAGGGGAGAATCCGTTCGGACAGGTAAACTGGGCCAGAACCGTTTAGGGTTTTGTAGGTTAAAACCAGCACTTTGAATTGTGCCCGGAAGCTAATTGGCAGCCAGTGGAGCTGGTGCAGGAAGGGAGTTGTTCTCCCTGTGCCCCATTCCTGTTAGTAACCTGGCTGCCGAACGTTGGACTAATTGCAGCTTCCGAGCAGTCTTCAGAGGCAACCCCACATAGAGAGCATTGCATTAGTCTATTCGGGATGTAACCAGAGCGTGGACCACCGTAGCCAAGTCAGACTTCCATGACAATCAGGAGCTCCTATTGAGCTCTGCAAACAAATGGGAATAATGATGGCAGTGACTTGAACATGCTTTTGGTCATAAACCACACATTGAATTGTGCCTAGAAGGAGACTGCTGACCAGGTCTTGTTAAAACTAATTTTGACAGAAAAGTAACATGGTTTTTGCAGAAATATTTTTCACAATTCATTACAACTTCAACAACAGTGAAAAAGCAAGTGCTCCTTGTCTTGTTCTCACACAAGAAATGAGAAATCTTGTAGGGGCCAACAATTACTTAGACTTGCTTGTCATAAATGAAGAATTTTACGAGCATTCTTCACCCCACCAAGAGATATATTATCAAATCCGAGTTCCATCTTTCCAAGCAAGGAAATATAAGCCTGCATGATAACGCTAAACATCATTAATGAAGGGTTTGCAACCCACAAACAGAACTTTTGACTAATTTGTGGTACAGAGAGATGTATGAGGCACTGCAAACAGCTGAAGATTTAGTGGTTTCATTTTATTTATTTTTTTACCTGGACATACACCACCATTATTTTATCTTTAAAAAATTGTTTAAGGGATTGATAAATCATGGGAACAGTAGCCCCTTCAAATTGCCTAGAAGCAAAGTGACATATCGTAATCCTGAGTACAGTTTTGTTAGGGAAAAGAAACATCTTCAACTGGAAGTAGGGATGCAATTTCTTACTAAGTTTCTTTTTCAAGGAAGCAATGGGTAATTTTAGCAATTTTCTCTATCCTGAAATAGAGTCTTAAAATACATGATATTTGCTGTTTCCTGTGCGAAACAACCACATATGGATTTGGCAAAGTGTTAAGTTCTGAAATGCAAGGATTCTTGTCAGTCCAGGATTCTTTTCTTCAGGGCATCTTGACACTGAAAATCCTATTTTTAAACATTTTTTTCAAGAGTTTGGAATATTCTTTCCATCCCTAATTGGGATGCAAGGGCTGAGTGCAACTAAGGGTGCATCTACACTACACTGTAAATTAATGCAGTTTGATTCCACTTGCTATAGAATCATGGGAATTGTCACTGTTCGATAAAAATGTCCAACCACTTATCTAAGGCAACTCATACAGAAAACACCAACATGATTCTGACAATTACTGAAATTCTCAGTATTAAAAAAATAGGCGCAAAGGGATACTTATGGCTAGGAGAATAATTTTGTCTTAAAGTATTGACTTTATGCACCCAACTGAACTAAAGAAGCAATTTCAGGTTTCTGCCTCTATAAGACACCATTTAGGACTAGAAGCAGTTACTTGCATAGACATCCCAACAAGGACTTGTGTTGAAGACAGAATAGCTTCTCTTCATGTTGGTCTTTAGGGGAAGGTCTTAGGGGATCAAGACACAGAGAAGATAGAATTTTCCTTCCAAGCTTCATGAAACACTTGGGGACTGAAAATATCTCTTTCTCAAAAGAAAAAAAAATCCTTTCCACATTCTCTCCCATTTTGAGAGACTGGTGAATCAGCTTTGTGTTTTTGTCTAAACTTTAAAAGAGCTTTCCCATATGCTGGAACTATTTGCAAGATAAGGTCTTTAGACAGCCACTTTCAGGTTTGGACAAATACTCTGAGCAGATTCTCTGCTCTACTCAATGGAAGCTACCAACTGTTTGACTATGCATGACCATATGGCATTCAGCTTACACAGTTGCGAGTAGTCTGTTGATGTGCTGGTTGATTAATTAATTAACTGCATTTAATGAAATGAATGTTAAATTCCTTTTTTCCTCCAGTGAGCTAAAAGCAATGGGCTAAATGGCTTTCCCCTTCCCCAATTTAACCTCAAAGAAAAACCTCTTGACATAGATTAGGTTGCTAGAAAAGTGACTGGCAATGTCGTGAATTTTATGGTTCAGTGAACCCCAACATCCACATTTCCTATGTCCCAATCCAAGACTCTTAATTCTACATCATGCTGACTATTAATTACTGGGATTTTGAGGTAAGGTGCATGTGTCTGTTTGTTGCAGAAGGGGAAAAAAGCAACAACAAATACTAATGTGCTTCATTTGATGTCAGCTTTTGTGAACTCTAGCCAATGCAAGTATTTAAGGCGCCACAAGCTTCTGCTAATTTCCTGGGTAAATATGTAGGGCTCAACTTGTTTTAATAATATGTTTCTCAGTATCAAGAAATACACATTTCAATGCAAAACTAGGATCCTGATGTTGAACTCCGGGAATTTTTCTCATATCTTTTTTTTATCCCAAGTATTGTTGACCACCACGCCAGTGTCATTCCATTTAAATGGTGTAATTTAAAGTTGATAAAACTGACACTAAAGCACTTACTAGGGCCAACATGGAAGCAGATGTGACCATTTTAATGGCACTCAGTGTGATAGTTGAACAAATGTATTCTTAATAGCAATCTTAGCTGGCAGGTAGTAAAGCTAATTTAGCAAGAGTGATATGATGGAGGATTATGGAATTATAAACTGTGTGAAGGAAGTTGATAGAAAAGACTTTTTCCCAATATTAGAAAAGGGGTCATGAAATGCAAGTTAAGTAGGTTCTTGACAGTGAAAAGAAAATACTCTTTCATACAACACATAATTTATGTACGGCATGAGCAGTATTCACAAAAGTTGCTTTGTGGAC
This sequence comes from Anolis apletophallus, assembly GCA_030556195.1. Taxonomy (NCBI): domain Eukaryota; kingdom Metazoa; phylum Chordata; class Lepidosauria; order Squamata; family Anolidae; genus Anolis; species Anolis apletophallus. Next base: position 12,621,183 of record JARBWK010000006.1, on the reverse strand, counting down.
TACAATTCCCAGAATCCTCTAGAAAAATAATTTTCTGCTGAAATACTACACCAAAAATGACAGGCAGTTTTTTGTAGTCTTTTGGCTATTTGGCTGTTGGTGTCATTTGGCTATTGGGTTATCGGTTTGTGTCTTGCTTAAGGACTTCTCAGCGGCATTGGATTGGCAGCTATGGAAATTAGGCGCATGCATTTGTATAGAATCACTATACATTTTAATTTTTTTCATTCATAAGGCCCCCTTTTTTGTTTTTGAGCGCCTTCTAAAAATGGACGCCTTTCCAAATGGGTGTTTTCATTATGTAACTGAAAAAAATGAAAATTTTCAACTCATGGTTACTATGAGCAGACTTCCCCAGGCTCTCCATCCCCTCAGTTTTGGGGCTAGAGGAGTGAAAATCGCCATTCATGGAGAGAAAATCGACCACTTTTAACCCACCAAGTTTTATAATGTTTGTGTCATCCACCAATATTTAGGGATTTCGTTTCTTTCTATAAATAAAATTTCCTTAAAAACATTCCCTCTTTCCCCCACTGGCCCTGCCCTCTAACTTCTCCAGGAGCAGCACCAGGAGGGAGGCAGGGCAGGGCACCATTCCTTCCTGCCAAATGTCTAAGATGCTCCACACACCACACACACAATCCAGTGACCAGCCCCACTAATACACTTCTTCTTTAACTGGCAGCAATGGGAAGAAAAATCCCTTCTCATAATTTTTGACAATGGCATGGTTTATCTTGGAGCTGCCAGTGTGGGTTCTTGCTTGCTTGCTGCTGCTGCTCCTGCTTGGCTGGACACCTTCGTCTCCTTCTCCTCCTCCATCTCTCATACAAGGAAGGTGCCTCCAGCTCCCCTCCTCTTCCTACTTCACGCCTCTTACTCTAACAGCAGCAGCAGCAATGACCTAAGGCAGCAGCTCCAAGAGCTGAGGATGAGGGAGGAAGAAATGGTCTCGGTCACCACATACTCTCCAAAGTATTTTAAGGAGGCTTCTCATTTTTAGATAAGGAAGAATGGTGACCTCCTGGAAGAGGAGATTAAATGAGGGTTTACTTTTTGTTTGCTGGGGGTTTAATAAGAAATATTAAACTGTTCACATGAATATCAGGCAAGAAAATGGTACTCGTTCCTCTAGTGGAAATCAAATGCTCTTCTAGATGGGATATTGGCTTTGCCAACCAAAGTTCTTAATTTCCCATGTTCTTTGATACATAGCTGGTGACAGCTGAAAAAAGGGAAATATCTCTCATTTTTCTCTAGCTTGCTTTGAAGCGTGTCCTAAATGACATTTTGCATTTTGAACTGTGGTAGGAAAGAAGAAATAAATTGATCTTTATGCTTTCGAAAACCTCAGCTCTACAGGAGCATCTTACAATATTTACCATTTCCGTAGCCACAGGATAAAAATTCCACCAAACAAAGACACTATTTTGCTTTTAATAGCTCTATCAATATTTGTGCTGTATTAAAAAAACCTGATTCTAGAAGAATGATAGCATTTCTAGTGGTTATTGGCCTAGATGCCCTGGTGTCACAGAAGGCACAAGCAGGATGTCTCTATTATATTGGCAGTGGTTTTAAGGTTCTAAAAAGGGCAGATAAGAAACAAACAAATTGGAGTATGGTAGAGGCTCCTTTGTTGGAGGCTTTTAAACAGAGGCTGGATGGCCATCTGTGGATTTTTCTGCTTCTTGACAAGGGGTTGGACTGGATAGCCCATGAGGTCTCTTCCAACTCTATGATTGTATGATTCTAAATCTGAAAGGAAAGCTTTCAGAGCATAGCAAAGTAGCAAACAAGTACAACCAGCCTTCTACATAAGAGGGCACATGTTCCCTATAGAAGTAGAAACACTGCAAATATTCTCCCCCCCCCCCCAGTATACATGGTACAGACTCCTGACAACAGTACAAGCTCATCATTCCCTTTCCCACCTTGCCAGCAGTACACCTCATTCACAGCCCAGGCCTCTTTCTTCCAACCCTCTCCTCTCCGTTTGCTGGAACATCTAACATTACTGTCTTGACTTATGTAATGAATGTATTTTCTTTCACACCCTTCATTCTCATCCCAGGTTGCACTCTGGTCTTCTGAGAGTCATGGCATCAATTCAGTCCATAAATGTTCTAAACCCATTTCTATGCTCACATGCTTAGAAGAATCATTGAATCCTGGAACCAAACCCCAGGAGATACCCAAACTCCACTGCATATCAATTGCTGAAAAAGTAAGAGAGCACAGTTGCATTCTTTTTTCTGTTTTGGGGCTTCTTATGAGCAATTACTGGCATCTTTGTGAAATGAATGCTGAATATGATCAGATTTTGGTGAATTTTGATTGAACATTAAAATAAATCTCTAGAACTGTGTTTCTCAACCTGGGGGTCGGGACCCCTAGGGGGGTCACGAGAGGGTTTCAGAGGGGTCGCCAAAGAACATCAGAAAACATGTATTTCTGATGGTCTTAGGAAGCCCTTTGGCAGAGAAGGTTGAAGATCTCTCCGCTTTTCCTTTTCTTTCTTTTTTTTGAAACAGACTGCGAATTCTCCCACCTAAAGCTCTCCTCTGCTGTGATTGGCAGGCCTCCTAGCCAATGGGAGGGCTGATTCTGAGACTCCAAGTGGGGAGGGGAGAGCAGGCGTGCTTGGCGCATGGCAGCATGATGCGCAGGTGTGGGTGAGGGAGAGTGTGAGAGGTGGGATGGAGGCTCACACCAGCTAGTTCCTTCAAGGCATGAGGGTTCTGTGTAGGAAGTTTGACCCAATTCTATCATTGGTAGGGTGCAAGGGGCTCTTTGATTGTAGATGAACTATAAATCCCAGCAACTACAACTCCCAAATGTCAAGATTTATTTTCCCCAAACTCCACCAGTGTTCACATTTGGGTATATTGAGGATTCGTTTCAAGTGTGGTCTAGATCCATCACTGTTAAGTCTATAGTGCTCTATGGATGTAGGAGAACTACAACTCCCAAACTCAAGGTCAGTGCCCACCAAACCCTTCCAGTATTTGCTGTTGGTCATGGGAGTTTTGTGTTCCAAGTTTGGTTCAATTCCATTGTTGGTGAGTTCAGACTGCTCTTAGATTGTAGGTGAACTATAAATCCCAGCAACTACAACTTTCAAATGACAAAATCAACCCCTCCCCCAAATTGCAGTTATGAAGTAGCAATGAAAATAATGTTATGGTTAGGGGCCACCACAACATGAGGTACTGTATTAAGGGGTCGCAGCATTAGGAAGGTTGAGAAACACTGCTAGACAATAAGAGTGGTTTAGCAGTGGAACCAATTTCCTATGGAGCAGGAGCTGGACTTCATTGCCCATGTTGCTTATACTAACTCTATGGTCCTCCTCCCCAAAGGCCTATGCAAGTCAATATAGAAGCCATTAATTCCCACACCAATTGCACCAATAATCCAGGTTAATTTCACTAAGACAATTGGATAAATGAATCCAGTGTTTTGTATTTGCACACTGAAAGTTGCCTGTACTGTATAAAAAAAGAGTATGCTTTTGGCAGAAAAGACTAAGAGAACTTCTTAATAGCATTTACCTTCTAATACCAGGAAAAATAGGATTATGAGAGTTTAGTTGAAGAGATGGGGATTTGTCATAAAACATTAATCAGTTTTATTCAAAGACATAGCTGTGTTAATCTGTATGAGCATACAAAGGGGTTTTGCAGCACTTCTTTTGAGACAAACTGAGAGAAAGTATCTCGAAGCATCTGATTAAGTAGACTTTGTCTATGAATATATATGCTACCATCTTCTCTCTGTCCATTAATCTCAATTGTGTTCCAAGATCCTTGTGAATATTAATCCATTTATGTGAGGCAGGACTTCCTCTGCCTCCAATATTTGAAACTCTTTTCAGGGAAGTTCTATGACAAGAAGTGAGACTGAAGGTGAGAAGCTAATGCTTACTGTGCCTATATATATATATATATATATATATATATATATATATATATATATATGTTTGTTCTAGTGTTTAATCAAAATTTACTCTCCTATAATTTCAAACAATTAGACCTAGTTTTTCCTTCTGGGACTTCAAAGAACAAGGCTGCTCCTTCCTCCCTATGACAGGCCTTGAAGCATTTCAGGAGGGCAACCATGTCACCTCTTAGTCCTTTCTTTACCAAGCTGAACATGTCCAGCTCCCTCAACATTTTTCAAAAGTTTTGCTCATCATCACTCTAACCATCTCCATTGCCTTTCTCCTTATCTGTATCCTTCCTAAAGTAGGATGGCCACGGTAGTCCATGCTCTGGTTACATCCTGTATAGATTACTGCAACGCTCTCTATGTGGGGCTGCCTTTGAAGATTGCCCAGAAGCTTCAATTGGTTCAACAGACAGCAGCCAGGTTGATAACAGGAGCGGTACTCAGGGAGCGTACAACTCCCCTGCTGTGCCAGCTCCACTGGCTACCAGTTTGCTACTGGGCACAAGTGCTGGTTTTGGCCTTTAAAGCTAAATGGTTCTGGTCCAGCTTACCTGTCCGAACGCATGTCTCCCTATGAACCATCAAGATGCTTAAGATCATCTGGAGAGGCCATGCTCTCGGTCCTGCCTGCTTTGCAGGCGCGTCTGGTGGGGATGAGAGACAGGGCCTTCTCGGTGGCTCCTCGGCTTTGGAACATCCTCCCTGGTGACATCAGATTGGCCCCCTCCCTTCTGACATTTTGTAAGAAAGTCAAGACTTGGCTGTTCGAGCAAGCATTCACAGACGAACTTTAATTAATTGAGATCAAAGGATTAGTATGATGACAAAACGGAAACTGATTTTAAGATTGTGGAGCTGAGATTTGTCTTTTGTAATTTTAATTATTAATTTATATGTTTTTATTTGATTGTTTTTATCTTATTATTATGTATTGTATGTGAGCCCTTGCTGCCGCTTGTTCACCACCTCGAGTCGCCTTCAGGCTGAGAGAGGCGGTATAGAAGCATAGCAAATAAATAAATAAATAAAGTGAGATGTCCAGATCTGAATAACAGTCCTCTGGGTGCTCTCTGGTGACCTCCCATTCAAGTAGTAATCTGATCCTGGCATTGAATCTTTGCTGTTAGCCGGTCTGAGTCCCTCTACAGAGGTTGAGAAGATCGGGATATAAATGTTTTAAATAAAACAAACAAATAAATAAATTATCTCGCTTAAGACTGATGCAGGAGGTGGGAGGGAAAGGAAAGGAATCCATCCACACTGGTTTAAACTGAGGCGGGAGGGAAAGGAAAGGAATCCACCCACACTGATTAAAACCACTTCTCTCGCTTAAGACTGACTTGGGAGGGGGGAGGGAAAGGAAAGGAATCAATCCACACTGGTTTAAACTGACATGGATCCATCACATTCACATTGGTTAAAACCGCTTCTCTCGCTGACTCAGAAGGGAAAGGAAAGAAAGGAAATCCATCCACACTGGTTTAGAAGGCTTCTCTGGATTGAACCGAGGCCAGGGAACAGAAGCGGGGGGAAAGCTGAATAATTTTCGACTCACTTACTGATTCATAAGAGAAATGGCGGAAAAAGCTTCGGAAGGGCAAAGGGACTTCTGATTTACTTAAAAACTTTGAAATCACTTCAAAAAGGAAATCTTTCTGAAATTATTCCGAATTATGAAGATTCTGAATGAACCTAACCATGCCTAATTATATATCCTACCTTTCTTTCACTAATGGCAGTCAAGGCTGCTAATGCTATCCATATTTTCAAACAATACATGTTACAAACAAGTAAAGTCAAAAGAAAGGTATAAATATAAGATTTAAAAAACAATTCAACTCTTTGGCAATAAAAAAATAAATATCAAAAATATTGAAATATAAAAACAGCCTTGGAGTTTGAAGCAGCTCTTACAGGAAGATACAGTCCTTCAAATTACCTGGGCCCAAGCCATTATAGCACTTTATAAGTTAAAATCAGTATCCCCCCCCCCCAAATATATAGGCAGACAATGGAGCTGTTGTAACTGGGGGGGGGTGTTGTTTGCTCCCTATAGCCAGCCTCAGCCAATCACCTAGTGCAGTCTTTCTCAACCAGTGTGCCGTGGCACACTAGTGTGCCGTGACGGACATCCTGCTGTGCCGCGAGAAAAGCTCTCTGCCCCCTTCCTCCCCCCTCCTGCCGAACTACTGCTGCTTGGGGGAGGAGGAAGGGCTGGGCAGTGGCGAAGAAAAAGAAGGGACCGGGGCGCCGCCTCCTTCGGCCATTTCCCCAGACAGCCTCCAATCCGCCATGACTCCCACCATGACTCTCGCCCCTCGCTCGCTGAAGCTGTGTGGAGGAGGAGCCCTGCCCACTGAAGCCCGTCCACCGCTCATGCTCCTCCTCTGTAGGAAAGCTGAAGCTGGGGGGAGGGGGCGGGGCATGGCGCGGGCCTGGCTCTGCCCTCTCACCCGGCTTCGGCACTCCGAGCAGCTGCTCCAGCCTGGAGGGGACAGTGCCAAGCCAGCATTGTGCTGGCTCTGGCACCGCTGGCTTGGTACTGCCCCCTCAAGGATGGAGCAGCTGCTGGGAGAGGTGAAGCCGGGGTAGGGGCGGGCATGGCACAGCCTGGCTCAGCCCCCTCCCTGGCTTCGACACTCCCAGCAGCTGCTCCCAGCAGGCCACCAACCCCCAGCCGTTCTTTACTGTGTTAGAGTGTCATTTTGTGTCATTTTGGTTGGTGGTGTGTCCCTGGATATTTTTAATGTTAAAAGTGTGCCGCGGCTCAAAAAAGGTTGAGAAACACTGACCTAGTGGTCAGACTCTGGACCAATTGATGCTTCTGAGCACTTTTCAAAGGACGCCTCATGTAGAGCATATTACAGTAACCCAAATTGGGCATAATTAAGGCATGTGCCACCAAGGCCAGATCTTTTTTTTCTTTCAGAAATAGACATGGTTAATATCTGTCTGTCTATCTATCTATCTATCTATCTAGTATTTATCTACCTCCCTCAAGTAGCTTTTGACTTATGGGGACCCTAAAGCAACCCAATCACAAAGTTTCTTGTGACTGGGTGACTTCACTTGCCCTGGCTCATCCAACTGATTTTCATAGTCAAGAGAGGAATCTAACCCTGGTTGCCTGAGTTGTAGTCCAATGCTCAAACTACTAAATCCACTCTTGCTCTCACACACATATTTCAGTTTTCAATCTATGGATATGCAATATGCCCCAGAAGTGGTAGTCTGTTGTTGCAAAAACCAGCCACCCACAATCTCACCCACAATCAGCCACCCACAATCTCATCCGTCTGGAGTATCATTTTTTGAATTAATGCAAAAGAAAAAGAAAATTTATTTTGACCCTAGTGTTTTTATATCAGGCTTATGCAGCTAAACACAAATGTTTCCCCTGGTGCCTACATTTATATGCAAATCCACATAATGCACCCATTGAAGATTCATGGCACCATGGTGCCTAGATCTTAATTAGTATATTATAGTCTCTCTCATAGCTCGCTGCTTTCCATATGGCTGTTCAGCATTTTGTATTTGGTGCTTATTTCTTTCCCCAAAGTACCTTTAGCTTCTCAGCAGAAGCTGCCCACAGCCTGTCAGTTACTGTAAGTAAATCCACTTTGGTGCCACTTTCCTTCAGCATTTAACTCAGCTAGAGGTTTTTCCACAGCTCACCTTCTCTGGTGGCCAACATTGAAAACACATTTGTAAACCTCTTGGAAAATTAGCCTTTTTTACTGAAGGTTTTCTAAGTTTTTTTCCCTTATATGCAGGCAAACAATTTCTTAATCCTCAAAGGGACAAAAGTGGAAGTATTTTGTGTTTTCCTGAGCATGGAAAAAAGAAATGGATAATTGCTCTCCACTGAGAGGTTAACAGCCATATTGTATTTTAATCAGCTTGGTCTCTCTTCTGAGGTTATTGGGCATAATAATACAGGAGCACAGCATTGGAACAGAGCTAAGACACAGCATGGGGAGGTCAACTGTTGCACTGAAAATTCCCTGGACTGAGCAGCAGACTCTATTAGTCCATATGCCATTGCATGTAGGATGGAAAGAGTACTTGAAAAGTATGCAGAAAATGGTGAAACATATATATTTCAAGTGTTGGGAAACTCAGCCTAGAAGATAATAATCTTTTCAGTTTGGAATCTATTTTGTACAAAATTAGCACATAATTTAGACAGAAAACTGCATTTTCTGCACAGAAAAGACTGTAAAGCAGAAATATTATTTCCTGCACAGAAGATGCCCCTTTCCATACAAAACAGGTATGCAAAATTTTTGCACATAATAAGTCCCAAATTGAGAATTACTTAAAAACAAAATTGGTTTAAAAAAATTCTCAGTTTCTAACTTTGCAGAGAGTGAGATGCTGAAACCACTTCTCACATAGAACTCTTATATTTTCTGTTTGCATTTTGCATTTTGTTCAATTTTTTTTCATGTCAGGAGAGACTTGAGAAACTGCAAGTCACTTCTGGTGTGAGAGAATTGCCCAAAGGATGACCGGATGTTTTTTGATATTTTACCATCGCTGTGGGAGGCTTCTCTCATGTCCCCACATGGGGAGCTGGAGCTGACAGAGGGAGCTCATCCACACTCTCCCTGGATTTGAACCTGTGACCTGTCAGTCTTCAGTCCGGACAGCACAAAGGTTTAACCCATTGCACCACTGGGGGCTCCATTGTTCATTGCTTCATCCACCCCTTTTTATCAAACATAATGCTTTTCTGCATTTTGAAATGCTCAGGTAAGGTGTTTAAGGACTAGACTTGGGCAATGAAAGGAAATTTGGGGGTGGATCCTTATTTTAGGGGACAGTACTCTCATTTTGCCTTGCCTCCCCATCTATACTCCTGCATGCCTCTAGTACCTTGAGTAAAATACAGTAGGTATGCATATCCTTTTCAGGATCTTTTGTGAAATATGATATTTGCATGTAATAAAGTGCAGCAAGGTGGAGTTACAAGATCATGTATGATCACAGACCCAGATTGGAAAATGGGCACAATTGCAGAAAGGAAGAGAGGTACAATAACAAAATGACACATTTCAGTATGTTTTCTCCCTATATGATCATGTGACAGAAATGCAATAAAGTACTAGACCTCTAGTGTGATTTTACTGCCAAGGCATCCACACACACCCCTTCCTTCCGCCGCCACCTCTGAGGCATCCCACATTATATTTAACACAGGATGCCTCTGAGGTAGCAGGGAAAGGCAGGGAGGTGTGGATGCAAGCCATCCCGCCACCTCAGAAGCAAGGGTGGAAATAACGACCTAAAAATGTGCCCGTGACGATCATGGGCATCGATTTGTCACTTCTGGGTTGGACGCCGAGGGTCGATATAGAGTCAAAATAATTTTTAATACGAAAAAATAACGGATATCAAAGTATTGCGGCCGGAGATATCCACCCCTATTGTTTACATGTATAAAAAATGTAGACTCACTTGGAATCCAGCAGTCTCGTTTCATGACACACAGTCACTTTCAGTAAATATTGTAGATATTCTGCCATTAACCCAAGCCTGCTCGATTTTAGACAAATTCAGGGGGCATTCAAGCTTGCAAAAAACTAGAATATCATAGGGTTTTGTAGCTATCTGGACAGTTAGATAGAATCTGTTTTGGCTTGATCCACCATCCTGACATCATCACCATCACACTTTTCCTTCATTTATCAGTACAGGGGATGGAAATGGCTTATCCCTGTGTCACTTCTGCCAATCTGTTTCTAAGTCTCCTTTGCTCACATCATCCATACTTAAAGTAATTGCACTGTGGTTTCTTTTTTAGGCAATCTGTAATCATTTTCAGATCCAGCCCCCAAATTTCAGTTTGTCTGGGATGCTGGAGAATTAGGGGATATTTTGAGGGTAACAAGATGAGAGTTTCGGGCTCCATACAACATGCAGGCTGGATTTCCCTTTACCTCTGTTCTCAAGCTTCAGTGATGCTCAAATGAGGGAAAGATATAAAAAGTCTTTTCTGTCTTAATGATGGCCCCAAGGCAAACCTCTCATGATGTTTTCTGAGACTGAGAATGTGTGAATCACTTAAGGTCAATCAAACCACTAAACCACACTGGGTTTTTTATGTATTCATTTATTGCTATCCCATTTTTTTCCTGATGTGGAACTCCAGGTGAATGAAAATGAGGATTTGAACCCTGGTTTCCAGAGCCATATTCTAACACTAAAAACACCACACCATGCTGGCTGTCATAAGGCATCATTTGAAATTATACCTGTATATGACGTCAGCAATATCCCAGACTTTGATGGAGAAATAGTTGTAAACCTCTCTACAAAATATGATCTTTTATTTTTTTTCCCCTACATTACAAAACAGGTGTTAACTTTTCAGTGCCAGTGTTTGGGCACTTGACAGCACCTTCCATGTGTGTGATCTTATCCATATTCATGCATTTTTAAATGATCCCCTTTGATCTTTAAGGCCATCACTTGCTGGCACAAAAATCACTTAAGATTTGCATAGTGCTTGAGATTCAAGTTTTCAAACACTTCTGTTGATGAAGCAATGGCAGAAATACTGTCCTGCTTAATTAATGAGGGATTTGAAGAACAGCTAAAGACAAAGATGCCTCACTTGGAATAACACTGTGTCCAGACCTGGGCACTGCAATTCAAGAAGGATATTGACAATCTGGATCATGCCAAGAGGGTGGCAACCTAAATCGTCAAAGGTTTAGAAACAGCATTTCTCTTAGGAGAAAGTTAGGGAGCTGGGTATCCTTGATAAAAGAGTTCAGAGGGGACATGGTAGCCATGTTCAAATCTTTGAAAGGAAGCAGGAGGGGGGGGGGTTATTTTGCTACTTCAGAGACTAGGTACAACTGATTCAAACTACAGGAAAAGAGATTGTATCTAAATGTTAGGAGAACATTCCTGATTGTAAGAGTTGTCTGACAGTGGAAATATGAATGGAGTGTGGAAATATGAATGGAGTCTTCTTCTCTGGAGGTTTTTAAGCAGAGCCTTGGTAGTGTTTGGATTGTGTGAACCTCTCTGGCAAAACAGTGTTGGATTAAATGACCCTTGTGGTCTCTTCCAACTCTACGTTTCTATTAGGGCCCATCCAGACAGGCCCAAAAATCAGGATCTGCCTGGGTTTTTACCGAGAGCATCCAAATGATGCCCTGGGTACAAATGAATCAATTCAGAATAACCTTGGTTATAAAAAATTAATTAAATACCTCATTAGATCTGGGCCTTCATGAAAGCCTTGGGTCTAAAGGATTCTTGGGTCTGTAGGCACTCACCCCCGGGTAGTTCTAGGATCAACCAAGGTGAGTCTCCACAGGCATCTTGCATCTTTTTTGGGTCCTAGAGCCCAAAGTTGAGGGACGGCACCCCCTCCCCTACTCCAAATAAGTCTTAATTTTTCCCCAAAACTAACCGGGCAACCATTAAGGTGATCCTTCAGTCCTCCTGGCATGTAGAAATGACACGCCAGGAGGACTAAAGGACCATCTTTATGGTGACCAGGTAAGACTTTTTAAAAATTTTAAGGATTGTTTTAAGTGGCTTTGGCATGGTTGGATGCCATCCCAGTAGTTAACAAGATGGCATCTAGACACCCTTGCTGCTGGGAAAATCCTGTGTTTTGAGTGTGGGTGGATGGTGAGTTGAAGTGGGTGTATAGTGTGGAAGCACCCTTATTCTATGTTCCTAATTCTGGATTTTCCCTGTTTTGAAGCAATGGGATCATTAGTTACATGGGATCTGTGATGAAATCTGCTGCTCACAACATTCATTTGGAAAATTTCATGTTGCTTTTGAAAGTCATGTATGATGACAAAAATGCATATACAAATGTTTGCAAGTGCCTTTGTCTTGGTTTAATTTGTAGAAAAACACATATAATATCTGTGAATAATTTTCACTCTGAAATCTGCTAGTGTGATTTTTATAAAATACTGTATTGATGGTACATGAACACCCAGCAATTGTCTAGAACATACAGCAGTTGTTTTGAATGTATGTTGGAAAATGTGAATAACACAAAAAAGTCATTTTATCATATACTTATTGTGGACATATGGAAAGATTAAAATATTTTAGGTTCAAATATATACATGCCATAGAGGATCTTAAAAGTTAACACTGAATCAAAACAAAGACATTTTGTTTTGTGACTTATGGATGAACAACTGGAAAGTATCATGGAAGGCTACTTCGGTATATGGCCACAGCCACAAGACAGTTGTATGCATAACAATGAAATAATTCCAATATTACTGACTAGGGAGTAATAGTTATTTATTTATTTAGTTATTGAAACTGACTTATCTATCATTAATAGAAAAATATCTGGTTTGATTTGAGAAACAAAATATTGCTGAAATTTCTAAAAACTTTTTTAAAAAACTTATGGATTTTTTGCAAAAAAAATTGATAACTTTGACAGACACTAAAATTTAATTACTGCAAAAAGTGCTTGGTGCTGTTTTACCAATAGAGATACTAATATGGAACATGTATCTATAACTGTCAAAAGAAACTAGAAATCACTTTTATCTTGGTTTGCATAGTTTCATAATATATTTTTATTTGTATTTTTCTTTTTTTGTCTGCAATTGTTATTATATTTTGAAAAAACTCATAATAAAAACATTCTAAAAAGAAATGAAAAGAAATCTGGAAAGTGTTCTCTGTGGATGATGGAACATGCTAACATGCTGACATGCTAAAACATTTGATTCATACATTGTTAGCTGCAGGGTACTGCTTGAATATTTCATATGGCACAAAGTTGAATTCTTCTGATTGTCTGCAAGAAGAGTGCCTTCTTAAGTTCCCAAATCAACATAGGCTCAAACAGGCCTCTTCTGTGGAATTTGGAAGTGTTGAGCTCAATCCCATCCATCTCTAAATTAAGGATATATCAAGCAAATACAGCACACCCTTGGAACCTGATGGGGTTTGATTCTAGGAACACATCTCTCTGGATACCAAAATCTGTGGATGCCAAAGTCCCATGAAATACAATGGCATAGTAACTTGGTATCCCTTATATTAAATTGTAAAATCAAATTGGGGGTGTGTGGGGGGATTTTTAAAATTATTTTTCAAGCTATGGATGGTGAAATCTGTGGATACAAAGAGATGTGTGTATTACGGTTATTCCTCCCTACTTTCCCTCACCTGTCTCAGCAGACAATCTCACTGTTTTATTTATTCCATCTGTTTCCTGGATATGAAAGTGGGGTGAATCCAAATCTCCCCTTCCTGCCATCTCACCTTAAGGCTAGCTGTTTGGCTCTGAAAACAGATTGGAGATCAAAAATCAAGAGGGAAGCATGCACTTTCCAGATAAATGAGAGCCTTATAAACCAGGAAGGTGCACAGTTTGTAAGCAATGCACAGCATTGTGTGTCCAGGAAGAGGACGGCAATAGAGAAAGAGACACAGAGAAGGAGAACAAGGAGGGGGTGATGAGCTGGATTTTTATTGGAAGCTCTTAAAACTGGTTGCTATGAGACCTTCTGCAGCTACGGCAGGCACGGCGGCAAGCATGTGAAGCTGCTAAATCGTACCTCTCCTAGGTATCACTTCATATCTCCCCCTCTCCAATTGCTTTTATAGTTGTTTCAAGGGAAGTGCCTGCCAGCTCTGTACAGCTCCCCTCAAAGAAGATGGAGGCCGGAGGTGAAACCCCCAACTCCTCCAGGACCTCTTCGGGGGGCTTGAGGGAGTATAAGGTGGTGATGCTGGGATCAGGTGGAGTGGGCAAAAGTGGTAAGTTGTTGATTTTTAAATATATATATGGATTTTTAAAAGAATAATGCTGGGACATGTATGTGTTGGGGGTTCATGATGGCTCATTAACCTATGAAAGCAAAATAAATGTATATCAAAGAAAGTCCATGAAAAATCACTACAGTCCTCATATATAGAACAGTGAGTCAGCTTCTGTAAGAGAGGAAGAGAAAGGGGAGCTGGAGATTTTATTTATCAGGCCAAAGACTGCCTAAATTGGTCTAGAGGAAAGCTGTGCAATTTGCTCAGATCCTGAGCTGTCCAACCCCTATTCAGTCCAATGGACTTGTTCAGGTGTAATCCTTTGTATGTGTCTGGTCGGCATGGGCAATTCTGTATCTCTGATGTGGTTGAGCACTTTTCGAGCAATGCAATGGAGAAGAGGATTTTGTGACTGTTACTTGCAAATGTGAAACAGAGATATACAGAGATACCCACACAACCCACCCCAAATTGCTCCCGAAATCAACTTGATAGTGAAAAGTCGAGCTGGACATTCACATATAACTTTTTCAACTTTCCACTGTGACTTATTTACTGCATATCATCAGACTTTGCTCATAACAGAGTCACCTCCTGCCTGCAAAGTTATAGGGGGTGTGCTTGATCTTCTCGGAATATAACATTTGATGGAATTGAGCATATTATGATGCCCTGAAGGAAACACAAGAAAGAGAGGTGCTATTTCTCAGTGGTAGCCGCATCTCCTGATGCGTGGTTTATTCTGTCCAGCATGGCCTCTTTTGCCAGCGCTTGTAACCTTTTGATTTATCTTCACTGACACTAAGCATCCTCTAATCTTGAAGCCAGTTTGCTGAGCACGCAGGCTCTGTCTTGGCGCTCGCTTCCCGGGATGATGTACCTGTCTGTGCAACATGCCTATAATTACATCTGCTAAGCCTGGAACACTCTATTAAGGCTCAGCACTATTAGACTGAACAAACAGCTGAATCTAGACATACATATTTTGTATATGAACTGGGCTTTCTCTTTAACTACCTTGGCAACCCAAGAAATGAGGAGTTGCATTTTAGTGACCTTCCAAGTGTCTTCCAGTAAAGGGGCAATTCAGGAAGGATGTCTGTGTCAGCATAGGAGGACAGGATTGCCATTCCTTAATTCCCAAACAGTTGACACAGCATGAGGGAGAACCTGAGCTACGTAAGTGTCAAAGTTTTCCCCCAAGAATTAAGACTATGTGCTCGAATCTTATCATTTTGTCCCAGTTACAGTACAACTATTTGAATGAATTGTTGAATGGTAAATCAAGATAAAGGGAAATCCCATTTATTCAATAGATTTACTCTTGCCAAGATTGATCATGACTGCAGTACTGTACCAACTAGAGTGAAATGGTCTGAAACTTGATGAAATAACAGTGGTAAGTGTGTTCTATAATTGTAGCAAGTTTCATGTCAATAACTCTAACAATGGGAGAAGGGCACTGCTGAAGTTTATTTATTTATTTATTTATTTTATTTACTATATTTTTATACCGCCCCTCTCAGCCAGAAGGCAACTTGAGGCAGTGCACACATGGCAACAAATGCCCACAGATAAAATACATAACACTTAATAAAACAATCATATAAAAGCAAAAAAAATCACAGTTAAAAATATAAAATACAAATTTCAGTGTCTCATTATTGAAATTGGTTTCCGTTGCATCGTCGTCGTTCCAAGGTCTCAATTAAATAATTACATTTCATTTGCAAAAGCCTGCTCAAACAGCCAGGTCTTGACTTTCTTCCAAAATGATAGGACGCAGGGGGCCGATCTAATGTCCCTAGGGAGGGCATTCCATAGCCGAGGGGCCACCACTGAGAAAGCCCTGTCTCTCGTTCCCGCCAGTCGAGTCTGCGAAGAAGGCGGGGCCGAGAGCAGGGCCTCTCCGGAAGATCTTAAGCACCTAGATGCTTCATAGGGAGAGATGCATTCGGACAGATAAGCTGGACCAGAACCATTTAGGGCTTTAAGGGCTAAAGCCAGCACTTTGAATTGTGCCCAATAGCAAACTGGTAGCCAGTGGAGCTGGCACAACAGAGGAGTTGTACATTCCCTGAGTGCCGCTCCTGTTATCAACCTGGCTGCTGTCCGTTGGATCAATTGTAGCTTCTGAACAGTCTTCAAAGGCAGCCTAGAGCATGTTGCAGTAATCTATACGGGATGTAACCAGAGTGGGGACTACCGTGGCCAAGTCAGGCTTCCTATGGTACGGGTGCAGCTGGCGCACAAGTTTTAACTGTGCGAATGCTCCCCTGCTCACCGCCGAAACCTGGGGCTCCAGGCTCAGCGATGAATCCAGGAGCATACCCAAACTGCGAACCTGCGTCTTCAGGGGGAGGGCAACCCTGTCCAACACAGGCTGTAACCCTATGACCTGATCGGCCTTGTCCCCATTGGCTCAATTGATTACTTAATGAAAAGTAACTAACAAGCAGTTAACTTGTTATAGTTATTATACAGACCTTTCCCAATTTCGGAAACCCTTTAGAAATGATTTTTCACCTACCCTCTAATTTCATAATGAGTACTGAAACATTTTTCCATTGATCGCACAGGCCTACTGGATATATAGAAATGTGTGTGTGTATTAGAAAACGTGCTTATGCCTATGCAACCAGAGGGTTTTGGCCTGCATGTCTGTAATAAAGCTGTGATGATTGTTACACCTCCAATGATTTTTCCCACATACATATTTAGGTTTTTATTAAAGAAGAATCAGTGTGATGCAATGGTTTGAATATTGGACTACACATTTGGAGACCAGGGTTGATATCTCCAATCAGCCACCAAACCGACTGGATGCCATTGGGCATGTCACACTCCCTCAGTCTTTGAGGAAGGCAAAGACAACCATCCCTTCTGAAAAAATCTTGCCATAAAAACTCTGTGACAGGATTGTCATAGGTCACCATCAGCTTGAAGACACAAAACAGCATCTAAATCCAGTCTGAAATACAATTCAAAGCAAGAAAGACACCTCCTTGAAACCCAGTATAAGCCAGTTTTCAACTATCTTGGATGTTCCCAATATGTTTGACTTCAGTGATAATCCCCATCTACTGGCTAGAATTTGTTGTTGTTTATTCATTCAGTTGCTTCTGGCTCTTCGTGACCTCATGGACCAGCCAATGCCAGAGCTCCCTGTTGGCTGTGGTCACCCCTAGTTCCTTCAAAGTCAAGCCAGTCACTTTAAGGATACCATCCATCCATCTTGCCCTTGGTCAGCCCCTCTTCCTTTTTCCATCCATTTTCCTCAGCATCATTGTCTTCTCCAAGCTTTCCTTTCTTCTAATGATGTGGCCAACGTACTTCATCTTTGCCTCTAATATCCTTCCCTCCAGTGAGCAGTTGGGCTTTTATTTCCTGGAGTATGGACTGGTTGGATCTTCTTGCGGCCCAAAGTACGCTCAGGATTTTTCTCCAGCACCAACATTCAAAAGCGTCTATCTTCCTTCGCTCAGCCTTCCTTGTGGTCCAGCTCCCACATCCATAGATTACTACTGAGAATACCATTGCTTTAACTATGCAGATCTTCATTGCCAGTGTGATGTCTCTTCTTTTCACTATTTTATTGAGATTGGTCATTGCTCTCCTCCCAAGTAAATACCTTCTGATTTTCTGGCTACAATTATGTCTGCAGTAATCTTTGTACCTAGAAAAGATAAAGTCTGTCATTGCTTCCACATTTTCTTCCTCTATTTGCCAGTTATCATTCAGTCTGGTTGCCCTAATCTTGTGTTTTTATGTTTAACTGCAACCCAGCTTTTTGCACTTTCTTATTTCACCTTGGTTAGAAGGCTCCTCAGCTCCTCCTTGCTTTTGGCCATCAAAGTGGTATCATCTGCATATCTAAGTTTGTTAATGTTTCTTCCAGGAATTTTAACTCCAGCCTTGGATTTGTCAAGCCCTGCATGTTGCATGATGTGTTCCTCATAGGTCGGGTGAGAGTGTACAGCCTTGTTGTACTCCTTTCCCTGTCTTGAACCAGTCTGTTTTTCCGTAGTCTGTTCTTACTGTTGCTACTTTGTCATTATGTAGATTCCTCAGGAGACAGTCAAGGTGACTTGCTCTCCCCATACCACCAATAACTTGCCACAATTTATTATGATCCACACAGTCAAAGGATTTAAAATAGTCAATAAAACAGAAATAGATTTTTTTTCTGAAACTCCCTGCCTTTCTCCATTATCCAGCGGATAATGGCAACTTGGTTTCTTATTCCTTTGCCTTTTCTAAAAACAGCTTGTACATCCCGCAACTCTCGCTCCATGTATTGCTGGAATCTACGAGGGCAGATCAATAAGTCTGTGACTTTTTGAATGAAACACAGGTTCTTGGATAAAAAATCATTTTATTTTTCAACATAGTCTTCTTTGAGCTCTATACACTTTGTCCAACTTAATCCTTCCCAAAAAATAAGATTTGTCAAGGTCATCAAAATAGGTATTTGCTTGTGAGATGATTTCATTGTTGGAGTCAAATCGCTTTCCGCAGAGCCATTTCTTCAGGTTTGGAAACAAGAAATAGTCACTAAGAGCTAAATCCGGAGAATAGGGCGGATGAGGGAGAAATTTGTATCCCAATTCATGGATTGTTGCCATGGCAACTGCACGTGTGCACCCTTGCATTGTCCTGGTGCAAAATAACTTTTTTCTTGGTCAAATGCGGTCATTTCCCCCCAAATCCTCATTAAATCGACCCAATAAGTTGGCATAATATTTGCCATTGTTTGTATTAACCTTTTGAAGGTAGTCAATTTTATTTATTTATTTATTTGGGTTTCTATGCCACCGACTTCCGGAGGCTCGCGGTGGCTTACAAGAGCCGAAGGCACAATAAAATACAAAAGGTTAAAAACAGTTAAAAACAAAGCAGCACAATAAAAACAGAACTCAATTGGAGCAGTGGCACAACCAAGAACGTGCGGGCCTACCTATCAAAGACCTGCCTAAACAAATGGGTTTTACAAGCCCGTCTGAACGGGAGCAGGTCCTTCATTGCCCGAGTGTCGGCCGGGAGGGCGTTCCACAGCGTGGGAGCTATGACAGAGAACGCCCTCCGGCGGGTGGAGGTCAGCCGAGCCAGCTTCGCCGAAGGTACCTCCAAGAAGTTGGCATCCTCGGACCATAGTGATCTCAAAGGGCAATATGGAGTGAGACGGTCCCTCAGATAAGCTGGCCCCAGACCGTGTAAGGCCTTAAAGGTGAGAACCAACACTTTGAAGGTGATCCTTCAATGTGGATTATACAATATGTGCATCCCAAAAAACAGTCGCCATGATTTCATTGGCTGACAAACCCACCTTGGCCTACTTTAGGGCCGATTCACCCCAAGAAACCCACTGTTTTGAATGCTGTTTGGTCTTTGGTTTGTTGTGGCGGATCCACGTTTGTCCATGGTTACGAAACGGTGCAAAAACCTGTCCATATTGCGGTTGAACAACGCCAAACACTTCTGCCGAATTGTCACACGATTGCGTTTGTGGTTGATTGTGAGCAAACAAGGCACCCATCTTGCGGAAAGATTTCTCATACCCAAGTGATAATTTAAAATTGAAACCACTGAGCCATGTGAGATGCCTATGGCTTCCACAATTTCTTGCACTTTCAATCTCCAATCAGCCACCACCATATTGTGATTTTTTTCAATTGTTTCGGGTATCCAGAACGTTCGGCACAACTAAATTCAGTAAACCACTTTTTACCATTGAAATTGATGGTGCAGAGTTCCCATAGTATTTATCAAGCTTAGCCTTGGTTTGAGGGATGGTTTTTTCCCACAAAAAAAAGCTTAATGAGCACACAAAATCCACTTTTTTCCATTTTCTCCTCAAATCATTTGGAGTCTGATATCAATGGCTGTCAAACACAAACTAAATGACACAGCTTGTTCAAATTTTGACAGGAGTCAACTGACAGGTGCCTATTGACAGGATCAGTGATGCCCTTTAAGTTAAGAGGTGGGAAATTCAAAAAGTCACGGACTTCTTGACCCGCCCCCTTGTACCTTGCAGGATTTGCTAGGATTCATGGGTTCATTAATGCGAGCATTTATACAACTTTCCCCTCAAATTTGAGACTTGGTGTAGTAAAAAGATTATAAATTGTAGAATATTCCTCTGTGCTATTTAATTACTTGGTTGCCTTGTTGGGAAAAAGGTAGAATAATAATGAAAATAATGGCTAGAATATCATTTATTTTAAAAAGTTGCTACCTACTCGACACCTGCATGTCATGTCTAAGACAAGGATTCAAACTTTGGAAAATGGCACTTTGTTGACCTCCTTGAATAGAGGGAAAGGGGACTGGTGTCAGAACATGACAGGTACATGGGGCAGAATGGTGGTATTTAAGGCCATTATGCCACCTCACAGTCCTCTATTCAGTTTCTAGCTCACCCTCAGATCAGTGTGAGCTTTGTTGGTAAGAATCCTCTTTTTACCTTGGGTTTTTTACCTACTTGATACTGTGTCTGGGGTACTTTGATGACTAGGCTAAGGGCGGTGTCTATAAATAGGTGTTTTTAGCCAAGTGTCTGAGGGAGAATATAAGAGTTTGGTGTAATCCTTGGCATCATTTTGGTGATGGATGTGGCTCTGGAGCATCCTGCTTATATCCTGTGACCACCCCAAGTGGTGAAAGAGGTTGTTCTTGGGGCTAAATTGGGGGGTTTGCTCTCTCTTATAAAGTCCTGTGATTTAAGAGGGCATGTCCCAGGTTGGCTTTCCAATAAAGAACTGCCAATAGCATTGGTTTGTTCCTAGGTGTTTCATTTCCGGGGGGCTGGATAAGTTTCAGAGATTAACCTCTGGCTTTATATTTTGTGTATCCCCAGGCACATTTGAAGTAAACGGGTGTAATAAAGTGGCCCTCATCCCCCCCCCCCAAAGGATTGGTTTTCTTAAAATAATGCAAAATTATTATTTATTTATTATATATTATACAAAACACCAACTGGGATCCATATTTATAATTATTTATTTATTTCAAATATTTATACCCCCCGCAGGGGGGCTCAAGGTGGCTTACAGCTGGCAATGATTCGATACCCCACATACAACATTATAAATAAAATAATTACATATAAATAAATAACATTAAATTAGTTCAAAAGTAAATTCATTTAAAATAGTACTGGCTGGTGAGCCTTATCTAGAACTGAAATTCTGGGACCAGTGACACAATCGAAAGTGTGTCCATAGTCCATTTTCCATAGCATTTCATCATTGTCATTGTCATTGCCAGCCTGTTACCTGAAAGCCTGGTCCCACAACCACATTTTCAACTTCTTCCTGAAGGAAGGGAAAGATGTAGTTGACCTAATTTCACTGGGGAGCGAGTTCCACAGGTGGGGGGCCACCAACGAAAAGGCCCTGTCCCTCGTCCCCGCCAAGTGTTTTTGCGACAAAGGTGGGATCAAGAGCAAGGCCTCCTCAGAAGATCTTAAACTCCAAGGTGGGACATAGAGGGAGATACGTTTGGACAGGTAAGCTGTATTACGACTATATATTTTTATTGGCCAGCCAGAATGCTAAAATAACATACAGAATAGCTCTTTTTCTATTTAAAGCAACACAGCTAAGAACTGCATATTTTGAGTTGATTGTGGTAAACTGCAGTGCTGATGCAGATATTTAATCTGGATTGGAACCTTGTCAACAGCTTTTTTATTTTAACGTATGTTATACCGTGGGTTGTATGCTGTAATTGTGTGTGTATGCATTTGTCAAATGTTTTTGATACGGCCAATGGGCAAATGAATAAAACCTACTATTATTTATTTATTTATTTATTTATTTATTTATTTGTGTGGGGCATTCAAGTATGATTAGAGAAGCCATGGGAATGGTTTCATAGAAGCCATATTTGGCCTCTGAGGATCTCATGCAGCCTGTTGATAAAAACTTTGGACTGGGTGGTCCTTGTGGTCTCTTCCAACTCTATGATTCTATTATTCCCCACATACATACTGAGACCAAAGCAATGTTGTGAACTGCATGCCATAATCAATTTGGATGCTCCACCTGAATGCCTTTAAGTTGAAGAATCCCTTCCATGAGCTGAAAAAAAAGTGCTTCTGATCGATAGGGCACATGGAGTTCTTTCATCCATAGAGTCACCAAGAATTGAGACCAATTTGGTATCTGATCATACCAACAAACAAGTCTTTCCAACTTGGATCCATGAAACAAAGGGAAGAGATGAGGATCTGAGCTTTGGCTCAGCTCCAAATGAAAAGAGCCCTAGCATCTGCCACAAAGCAGCTGTCCTACTACTGAAACATCCCAGCTCTATAAAACATGAGCAAACATTCCCTTTTTTACTAACCTCTTATTTAGTCACAAACAAGATATACAGAAAATATATTTTAAAGACCCCGCATTTCAAGCTTTAATTTAGCTCTACTAATTACACTAATAACTATAATTAATTACAAGGCACTCTGCTCTGCATTTGCAGTAATTAGCTGTGAAGGCTGCACAAAGCATTGGGTTAAGAATGAAAGGAAAGAATTGGGAAACAAGTTGGGATAGGGCAGCGCAGGGGAGCTTTAACACAAAGATAGGGTAGGTGTTTCACCTCATTAAAGAATGGCCCGAGTTTGGCTTAATGGGAAGTATTCAGTACTTTGGGGGCATTAGGTTCAGCACTTTGGATAGCTCCTTTAAAGAGCGGTCTAGATCAGGGCTGTCCAACTTCTACCGGCCCAAGGGCCGGAATTCCGGCCACTGATCACCTGGGGGGCCAAGCCCCCTGGCTCTGCCCCGCCCTGCCCCACCCCCTCTCTGCCCCTCCCCCGGCTCCGCCCCCACCCTATTATAATTATTATAATATCTTATTATGTGAGTTTAATAATAATAATAATAACAACAACAATAATGGGTGGCTGTGAGTTTCCTGGGCTGCCTGGCCATGTCCCAGAAGCATTATTCTCTCCTGGTGTTTCTAGGGCAGCATGGGTATTTCTGTAAAATGTTCAGCCAGGCTTTAAAGCTGCAAGGCCATCCAGTGCTGATCAAGGTGTCCAAGGGAAACCTTCAAACCCAACTCAAGCAGAAAAGAATTCCTTCTTTCTTTCTTTCTCCCACCCACAGCGGGGATATAAACCCCACTGGCCAAACCCCAACAGACCTCTGAGGATGCCTTTTTAGCCATAAATGTGGGTGAAACAGCAGGTGAGAATGCTTCTTGAACAGGGCCAAGCAGCCATACGGAAAACTCACAGCAACCCATTATTAATATTAATATTATTTTTCCAAGCCTGGCCTTAATATGCCCAAATATGAACACAGATGCAGTTTGGGGGAAATAGGCCTTGACATTTGGGAGTTACAGTTTCTGGGATTTATAGTTCACCTACAATCAAAGAGCATTCTGAACTCCACCAATGATGGAACTAAACCAAAAGTGGCACACGAGACTCCCATGACCAACAGAAAACACTAAAAGGGTTTGGTGGACACATTGACCTTGAGTTTGGAAGTTGTAGTTCACCTTTCATCCAGAGAGCACTGTGGACTCTAACAATGATGGATCTGGATCAAACTTGGCAGGAATATTCCATATGCCCAACTATGAACACACATGGAGTTTGGGGGAATAGACCTTGACATTTGGGAGTTGTAGTTACTGGGATTTATAGTTCACCTACAATCCCCCTCAGCCACTCCAGGAAGGGGCCTGAGGTTGTGAGGAAGGGAGGGAGGGAAAGTCCAGGTGGGCCCTGGCCTGGCCTGGCCTACCTTGCGGAAGAAAGCGGCCATGCAGCCTTCAGGGTACATACTTGGGCTGAGGGCGAGATAGGCGGATTGCCTTGGCTGCCCTCGTCCTGCTGCTGGAGGTGGAGGTGGGGGTGTTGGACCGCGGCGACTGCCTGCTGCTGCTGCTCAAGGCCTAGCGTGGCCTGAGGCGGCAGGGCGAAGGGGAGAGGTACTGCACGTACCGGGCCTGCTGAGGCGGTGCCGCCTGGCCTTTCTGAGGGGGCGGCGGTGGCGGTGGCTGCTGAGGTGACAGTTGGGGCTGCTGAGGTGGCAGCAGAGGAGGTGGTGGCGGTTGCGGAGGAGGTGGGAGCGCCGCAAAAGGGAAGGCCGCAGCGGCCGCCATGAGGCTGGGGATGGCCGGCTGCGGCTGGGCCTGCGCGGGAGGCGGTGGTGGAGGATGCCCCTGCATCACTAAACCTAGCAGAGAGAGCAGGTACCCGGCTTTCCCTGGCGGAGGAGGCAGTGGATGGAGCTTCCCCAGAGGTGTCGCGTTCGCTCCGGTCGCCATCGACGGCCCTTAATGGCGTCCGGGGTCCATTTTGTGAAGCTTCCACGCCAAAAGGTTCACCTCACAAAGATGGAGTGCGCCGATTGGTGGGGGGGAGGGAAGTAGAAGGCGGAGGAGGAAGAAGGGAGCCTGCTCCTCCTCCGTGCCCCGCCCCGCCCCTCACTCCCCGCCGCGATAAAAATAAAAATAATAAAAAATAATAATAATAAAATAAAAAATAATAAAAGAAATATTTTTTATTTTAAACAGCAGATTTTTTGCAGGAGGGTAGGGGGCCGCATCCAAGGGGCTGGAGGGCCGTGTGCGGGCTGCGGGCCGGCTGTTGGGCAGGCCCTGTCTAGATTAATTGTGCTATGGAGTTAATATAGTTATTTTGACTAGGAGCCTCTGAGAACATTATTTAGAATTTCCTTTGAAAGCCATCAAAAATGTTGGATGTAAAATCTCCTTCTCTTCGAATGATCTATTATGTGAATGCCATAATGGGAAAAACCTATTGGCTGACTAGAATACATCCAAAGGAGGACATACAAAAAGGTAGATAGTTTGGAAGACAAAACATATGAAGACTGCTTAGTAATATGGCTATTATTAACCTGGAAAAGAAGAGATTTGATAGAGATTATGGCCATCTTGGAACATCTGAAAGATGAATTATCTTGCTCTATATGGTAGGATCCAAGCATATTTATATTCCTTTGCTAAATGTAGCATTTGTTGGGTTTTCTTCATGGGTCTGTAGATCGTTTGTATGTTTTGTTTCTTCATCAGCTTCCCTATGCAGTCAGTGGTTCTCTTGATGTATGGCAAGAACACTTTTCCTCCAGGTGGATCTTTGTCTTTAGTCTTGTGGCTTGTTCTTGGTCTTGCAGCTCTTCTGATGTCTGTAGTGGAGTATCCATCAGCCTGTAGAGCCCAGTTTATCTGGTTCAGTTCACCTTGGAGGAGGTGGGGTTCACATATTATTTTTGCACAGTCTGCCAGGGCTTTAATTCTGCTTCCTTTTTTACTTGGGTGATAGTTTGAGTTTTTATGTAGCTATCTATCTATTTGTGTGTGTAGGTTTTCTGTTGACTGTGTGGCCCAATTGTTGGTTTGGTTTACGGATAACGACGACATCTAGAAATGGCAGTTTTCCTTCATTTTCTTTTTTTATGGTGAATTGGATGTTTGGATGGATGCTGTTGAGGTAGTCCAGGAACTTGTTCAGTTCTTCTCCATGGCTCCAAATGGAAGGTGTCGACACCAATAACTCTAGTAAGAACAATGGGAAGCATAATATGGAATCATGTGGTGTATCTTGGGGAGAATTCAGAAGTAAACACTTAAAGGGGTGAAGAATCTTGTTTGGATAATATGTTTGAAGCTTCTGCCACATGGTTCATTGAACCAAAGATTTTACCTATGTTTCTGTACCTGGATCTTGATAAACATGCCTACATTGTACTATTGCTCCTAGATGGAGTAGATCGGACCTCAAGGTAAATTTGGAGTATCCTTTATATCAGGGTGGACAACTTAGTGACTTTCAGAAGCTACTGGACTGTGGGTTTTATGAGCCCTCTCAAGGATGACCAGTGAGGAGGGATAATGGGAGTTGGAATCAAACAATGACTGGCTGGCCACCAGTTGCCTTTTTCTGCTTTATATCTAGTCAGTGCTAATACCCATCTAGGTCCCACTGGTTTGAAAATGAGAGAGATGCATCCCGGACATGTTTATTCAGCAGTAGATCCCATTGGGTGTAATGGGATTTTCATTCATATATATAGGAGTCAATCTAATCCTCCCATTGCAAGCAAGTTAAATCATGTTGTATCTATGCATCACTTCCACTACACTTGCTCATATCAGGAGAAAGAGAAAAGAACTCCAGCAGTGAACATTTTCCTGGAATAAACAGGCTGTGCTGTTTTCTGTCTCGAAAAGAAAATAGCTTCATTCTATTTCAAGCAGTTTATCAACCCCCTGACAGGTTCAAATACATCCACTTTCACATTAACATTAATTTTTACAAATCTGGACAGAACTGATGGTCAGAATTCTTTCCGCCTGGGGGAAGCAAGTATAAAGACTTTCATTATTTTGCCTGCGTCTGTGATTCACATGCCAGAGGCTAGTGGGATTCAATTATAGTTCCCATGTGTACATTTAATAGGTTCTTTTCTGTAAGTCAAATACCAACCGATTGTTGAGTAATACGAAACTCGACCGGAAGGCAGTGCAGTCAGTATAGAACAGGTGTTATATTGTTCCTCCCGTGAGGCGTCTGGCCGCTGGATTCTGTACTAGACCAATGGAGGATGAACATTGTGTTGCAACTGCATATTCCTTCATGCCAAGGAGTTGGAATAGATGGTCTTGCAATCTCATTCAACTCTAAAATTCTATATTTCTATGAATGGCTAGCACATTCATTATGACAGCCTATAGATGTGTCTTTATGCAAAATCCCAAAGGACAAGTCAGTGCTTTCATAAGGAATTCTACTGTGTTGTTGTAGGTTTTTCAGGCTATATGGCCTTGTTCTAGAAACATTCTCTCCTGATGTTTTCCCTGGATCTATGGCAGGCATTCTCAGAGGTTGTGAGGTCACAAGAACATGGCCATATAGCCTGAAAAACCTACAGCAACCTAGGAATTCTGCTGTGTTTTATATCCAAGTTGAAATGCAACTATTCAGAAAATAGGTCCCAAAATCCACTGGCTATCATCTTTTTTCACAAATATTTTATGTTGCTGTTGTGTGCCTACATACATTGGAAAAAGTATCCATATGCGATAAGCAATTAAGATCATCTGGCAATATAGCATTCCACAGCTCTAAACAAGGCTGAGGAATCTGAAGAGAAAATCAGAAGCTTTTGCTGGATTTTTTTTTAAAAAACAACCCAACATTTGCTGGAGAGCAGGGAGATCAAGCAATTAACTGGAAGCAAACTCCTCCTATTAAAACAAGGAGAGATGGCAGTGAAGATAGCAATAAAAATAAATGGCCAGTGACCGTAATTTATCTGAGTAAGCTTTATGTAAGTGTAAATTGCAGCAAGCACATTTCCAGCCTCTTAATGGAAAAGAAATAGTTGCTAGACCACAGTGATAGAATAAGGAAGGGTGCGTTATGGAAGCCAAACTACAAAGTTGACTCTTTTACAGGAGCAAAAAAAACCAACCAAACAAACAAAACTTTTTATATGAGTGCTATTTCTCCCTGAACAGAACTTGGGAACATTTGAGTTTTGGACTAGGACTTCCAGAATCCCCCATGGATCTAACATCACTTTTCCTTCCATGCAGTCACAGAACTGCACCAGATGTTGCCCTAAGCCCATTTAGTCTAGCCTCTTACAAATGTAGAATCCACAGCTAAAGCATCATGTTTGCTCGTTGAAGTCCAATGCTCCCCTTCTTACCTCTAATCTAGACAGATGGGATATTTTAGTCTCAAAAAGCTGTTTCCTTTTAGAAATGTAAAGTGCTTACTTATAATTTCCAAGTCATTTTGGAAATATATTTTTCTCTAGATGCAAGTGTGTGTATGTGTGTGTGTGTGTGTGTGAAATATCTCATAGCCTAGGCATGGGCAAATTTTGGGCCTTCAGGTGTTTGGACTTCAACTCCATAATTCCTAATAGACGGTAAGATGGCTGGGATTTCTGGGAGTTGAAGTCCAAAACACCTGTGTTATCTCTAGGCATTATCTAGCTCCTCCTGTCTGACCTTATGGTACTCTTTGAACAACAGTCCTTCATTTCAATAGGGTTTGCCATGATCAAATGTTTTGCATTGCCAATGAAGTTTGGGAACATATTCTCCATGGATATCAGCACTGTGCATAATTCATTCTTTAAAAAGCACATTTTACAGAACCCCAAAAAAGATTATGGTGGGACAGAAACTCCCAGGAGTCAACAACCAGTTTAGCAAATAGGTTTAAGAAGTCCATGTGAAGTTGGTTCATATCAAAATGTGAATATTGCCATTTTTCCTGCAAATTACATCGAAGCACATGGGCTGGAATAGGGTAAGGTTTTGACAATTCTGTGCAACACATCTGTCATACACAACAAGCTTTTATCTTTCTCCCTGCTGCTCTCTATATGTAGGCTTAGTAAAAGGAATTTTCCATTAATAGCAGTCTGTTATGGTGATGAGAAGCAGTTGCAAAGTCACTGTCTTCTGCCCTTTGGAGAGACCTTCCAGAGACCTGTGGCTGAAAAGAAATCACCCAAATGAAATGGAATATACATTCAGTTGAAATGATAGAAACAAATTCCTGGATTAATGCACAAAGAGTTGCTTGCAGTTCAGTTCAGAGTTCAGCTGAACTGCCATGGACAAATGTCATGCATAATTCATTTTATAAAAGGGGCTTTGGCTCATAAAGCGTTGATGAAAAAACCAACCAGCCGTTCACAGCAGAATGATTTCCACTTGCCTCTAAGCCTTACTCTGTTTTTCCTTCCAGTTTGCATGGGTCCTGACATGATACGAATGCGGGGAGAAAAAAAATTATGAGAGCATTGCTGGATGTAAAATACCACCTGTTTATGTTAGAGAGATTTGTGCCGCTTGCCCGATTTTTCATATTCCCCTTTTATCTTCACCATAAACTACTTTAAGTGCATCTCTTGTTAATAAAAATATTTTATTAGAAATATGTGGGTTTTTAAAGGGCTGGATATTGAACATGGTTTCTAGGCTATGTATGTCCTGGATTTCTTGTGTCCAAATTTTCTTTTGGATTTTACATTATGAAAGTTAGGGAATAGTAATGAATTTCAAAGCCCAATGTCCATCCTGTATTCTGAACTTACACTAAAAGCTGGAAAGTCAACCCCCGTATCCACAGCACCAATATATATGGTTTCACTTTTTCACTTATGGTCTCCAGTGCAAGCTACACCCAATAGTGAAGGTGAATCCGTCGAAGACGGAGATCCTATGGCCTGGTCGGCCTGGCCGGGATGAGTGCCGGTTGCCTACTCTGGACGGCGAGCAATTAAGCACGTCGTCAATTGTTAAGAGCTTGGGTGTTCAGTTCGACTCCTTGCTGACCATGGAGACCCAGGTCTCCGCGGTCAGCAGGGTGGCGTTCTACCACCTACGTCAGGCTAGGCGACTGGCCCCCTACCTGTCCAGGAATGACCTGGCTACGGTGATCCAAGCGACGGTCATCTCGAGACTAGACTACTGTAACGCCCTCTACGTTGGCCTTCCCTTGGCGACGATCCGGAAACTCAAGCAAGTGCAGAATGCCGCTGCTCGCCTGCTGGCAGGAGTGCCGGTGAGGCAGCACATTACGCCCATCCTCCAGCAACTGCACTGGCTGCCAATTGAGTACCGAATCACCTTCAAGGTGCTGGTGTTGACCTTTAAGGCCTTGGTACGGTCTAGGGCCTCGTACCTCTTGGACCGCCTTGCCCCATACGATCCCCGAGATCACTCCGCCAGCAGAGCAAAAACCTGCTGGAGATTCCACCGATCCGCCTCTGCCGCCTATCATCAACTAGGCAGCGCTCCTTCTCAGTAGCAGCTCAACGGCCTGGAATGCCCTGCCGCCCGATTTTTCATATTCCCTTTATCTTCACCATAAACTACTTTAAGTGCATCTCTTGTTAATAAAAATATTTTATTAGAAATGTAATTTTTAAAATGCTGGAATTGATGTGGTTTCTAGTATCATTTTTGGATTTCTTGTGTTATAATTTTCTTTTGGATTTTACATTATGAAAGTTAGGGAATAGTAATGAATTTCAAAGCCCAATGTCCATCCTGTATTCTGAACTTACACTAAAATCTGGAAAGTCAACCTCCGTATCCAGCACCAATATATATGGTTTCACTTTTTAAATAAATCTCCATAAATAAAATATTTGGTATCTTCTTGATTCATAGAATGATAGAATCATAAAGTTGGAAGAGAACTCATGGACCATCCAGTCCAACCTCATTCTGCCAAGAAGCAGGAAAATTGCATTCAAAGCACCCCTGGCAGATGGCCATCTAGCATCTGCAAAAAAGCCTCCAAAGAAGGAGCCTCTACCACACTCTGGGTCAGAGAGAGTTCCACTGCTGAACAGCTCTCACAGTTAGGAAGTTCTTCCTCATGTTCAGATGGAATCATCTCATTTAAAATAACAAGGTTTACTATTATCCAAGGTTTCACATATTCATGCACATTCCAGGGACATATCATGCTGTATTTACAAAAACAGACAGGGAAATGGAAGGAAATCAGTTGGAAAGGGGATATCCATGGCTCTAGTGAAGCAGTGAATCTGCTTCAAATTATATTTTGATTACGTTAATCAATCATGACAGATTATTGCAATGCAATCACAGATATTTAAAAAGAGAGACAAAAGAGATAAAGACAAAAATAACCCTTTGCAGTGATGTATTGCATATGAATGCACAATTGTTAATCTCTCTCTCTCTCTCACCCGCTCTCTCTCTCTCTCACCCGCTCTCTCTCTCTCTCTCTCTCTCTCTCTCTCTCTCTCTCTCTCTCTCTCTCACACACACACACACACACACACACACACACACTAGTGCAAGTTCAACACCTTCCATAACCAATTCTCTCTAAACAACAAAGCTAAAACTTAGCCTGGCAGCCACTCTCCTTCCTTCTTTTCTCTCTTCCTTCATTCTCCTTCCTCTTCTTTCTGTGTGCAAAAATCCCATTCTTTAAGAAATGCCAGTAATGACCTTTCTCTAATGAAGAGCTACAATTTAGCCATTTCCACTAAATCAGTCAATTTTGCCAACTACTTCTGGGTAAATCTGAGTTAATTCATCTTTTTTCATGAAACAAGATTGCTGTTGTGGTCATATATTGCAGTTTTCATCCCATGGATCTTCTCTAGCAGCTACACATTCATCAATCCCAATCAGAATCATCCATGACAATGTCTATGTACAGTTGTGAATACTAACGCTGTTGGCCTGCCCCTTATTACAATTTAAAGTTGAATAAGAACCAGAGCATATTGCAAACAAGTGCTGAAAATGGCAGGGTGTGCGGGTGCATACTCCCCATGTTGCAAAGTCCCAACATAAAGATTTTTGGATTTGGGACTGTTGCTGGGGGCCTCCTGTCGAAAGGGCTGTGCATTCTTGTTATGCCCCCCGAAATTCTCAGAGTGGTCCGCGAGAAGGCCTTACTGTACATTATTTAAACTGGATGTTTATTCATCATGATCTGATCACCATGCTCATTATATCCCACACTAATGACCATTGGGATAACAATACAAAAGGTTGTTACCCAGTCCCAGATCCCCCGATCGCAATCCTGGCTACGGCCCTGGGCTGTGCATTCTTGATGGAACTGTGTCAGCATGGATGATGCCCTGGTCGGATTCATAACACCATAACTGTAAGATCCCATATCGTGCTTGGATGAAGTGTCAAGGCGAAAACACTTGTCATACTCTAGCCAGGCATCCCCTGGGCAGGTGACATTGGCCTCATATATCATATTTTGATACTAGAAGAGCGATTTGGCTCTATAAGGGTGGGCCTCGGAAATAACGGCTGCATAAACCATAAAGCATGACAGCCAGTTGTCCCAATTTTGCTCTACCCTTCTCATTTTCAGGCTGTCCTTCTGTTCCTCATCCAATTCCTCTTTCTCTTTTTTATCTAATTCCCTGAAATAAAGGGAGAAGATATCAATGCACTCATTACGCAAGATCTTGTCAATCGTCTTTTGCATAAGGTGGGAACCAGGGGCCACCAACCTTTTTGATGGGGTTATGTGGGGTGGCCATTTGTCCATCCCCAAAACTCATTGGCCTCGCCGGTCCTGGCCATCTCAAGCATAACTGGGGTTGGCAAAGTCGACTGGGGAATGTTTCCCCCCTGCTCCTGGCTTGTCTGAATGGTGGTTGCCTGCAAGGCCTGGCACTGCGTGGCGTGATGTGTGTGGGGCAATGCCTGACCCTGTCCCCAGGGCCAGGAGAGTGTAGTGTTCATACCTCTAGATATTGATGGCTTGTCAGCCAACACAACCTGGGTTAGCTCCTGCACCAGTATAGAAGGGTCATCAAAGACTGTCACGGGCACAGTAGACGGCATCTGAGGCAGGGGCTGTGTTGTTAGCGTGGCCACTGGGTTCAGCACAGACTCGTGTGGTGGCTGGTTCAGGAGATGGTCAGCAGGCATTGCTGGGTGCTGGCTGTCAGGATGATCAGTGGTTCAATTCCGGGAATCTCGCTCGGCCTCTATATTGGAAACACGAGACATAAGATTGTTATAAATGAGGTCTCGACTCGCTAAACGTGCAGGCTGTGCTTCCTCATCCGGTGTAGCTAAGCCCACCTCGCCCTCTATTTGTTGGATCCTCCTTATGAGGGCATCAAGGTTCTCTGCCGATACACCCCACTCATTCAAAGGGGAGGAATGTGGAGACAGTGGGCGTTTCAAAGTGGTATTTTTGGCCCCTTAGGGCCACCGATGTTCTTCTTAGGCGCCATCTTGTCCTGCGTGCGGGGAGCCTCCCCTGTAAGCTGCCTTTCTTCTTGATGATTTTTGTAGAATGAGAGAGAAGAGACTGGCATCTAACAGTGTAGAACTGAGGCAGCAAAACAGCAAAGGGATACTGGATCACCTTTACTTGTATGCTTGGCTGGCAGTTTGCCTTCCAAATTTTATCACACCCACTAAATCTTATTTGTGAATCTTCTCAATTTGTAACTTGGAAGTTTGCCACTGTGTTTCTTTGTAATTATCACAACTTGGGGTGGCGGCAGCATGGATCCTGAAACTGAGATGTTGACTACCAGTGCTGCTCTGACATTGGTTATCTATGAGAATTTCCTTAGGAGTTTAAGGTGTCTTTGTGGTAGTTAGTCTCGTCCAGCTCAGAGGACAGAAACCTTTCTGGCACTCATTGGGAGAACTAAGCCCATGGCAGCCGCTCTCATGGTTCCTTTCCCATCATCCCAATGGTTTTGGGCAGTGGAGCAGAGTTTTTGCTCATCCATCAATAGAAAGGTTGACCAATACTTGGATCAGGTACCCATTTACAACTGTAAGCAATAAGGTTGTGCCTTTCTTTACCCATTCTAACTTTATGTGCACCAGTGTTGTTTTCCAAACAGAGCGGGTTAGCCCCCAACTGTGCAATTCTCATAATCCCAGCCTGTGGGAAGAAAGCTTTTGAAATTCTTTATTCCTGCATACAAGGACAAAATAAGCAAAGATTTAGATCCCCAATATTTACTTACATGGGAACAATTCCCACTGAGCTCAGCAGGGCATACTTTTGATTAGACATCTGTAGGCTTGTGTTCAGAATTTCATATAATTACAGCTTTCAAAATGTTCAGCCCCGGGACCTAGGTATAATCCTTACTTCATATTATTTATTATTATCCAAGGGACCACCTCACTTGGTATGAGTTTGCCTGGATGTTAAGCTCTTAAGGAGAGGCCTTCTTGCACCTGCCTGCCGAGGGCTGGAGCTACGTGACAAAGGAATGGGAGTTAGCTTTCTCTGGTGTTGTTCTCCTAGTATAGAATCCACTCCTCTCAGAATTGTGGTTAGATAAAAACAGGCTTATAGCTTTAGCACAAAGCTACTTCAAACAGTAAAAGGTATTACCTTGCAATGCAAGCCAATAACAATTGCATCCCCCCGGCAAAGTTCTCAGGTTCTCAGGCATGGTCTGTGAATTCTTCAGACTAGCTGTTTTTTTTAACTCCATAGGATGTTTAATGGCTAGTGATTTTATCGGTTTTCTTATTTAAATGATTCAGTAGTTATGATTTTAATGGCTTTATTGTTCCATATGTTTCAACCTTCATGCAAGCAAATTAAGCTGCAGCGCTTTCTACAGAATGCCATTATTTGAGGGGGTTTCCCCCCACTCTATTCAATTTGTGGAATTGGCATCTTGATGATTAGGCTAGGAATTGGCATTCTGAACATGCATTTTGGAACCAGTGAATTTCCAAACCACTTCCAAAAGCAGTCCCATTTGTCTTCCAACCCCCCGAAATAACGAGACAGACACAAATATGTATGGTTTCAAATTTGGGCAACTTTTATTAAATAGTTACCTATTTAACGTGTAACTCAACTAACTTTTTGGTGTCAGTTCAACTTGGTGTGCGTAAGCTGAGGTAGCGTCTCCTAACGTCTACCCCTCAGATATTCAGGCGTACTGCCTGGGTCCCCTGTAGATTTCAACCCGGGCAACCCGTAAGGGAAACATCAGGAGAAATCTCTCTCAACTTTTGAGACTAGACTCTCCCCGCTCCTGGGACATTCATCATCACCTCACCCCTAAAATTAACCGTCTAGGTGAGTGTTTGCATAATGCCCCACACCCTTAAGGGGTGCCTTAAGTGTCTACAAACCTTTGAATAACTCAACTATTTACGCTTAGCTAGTTTACTAGCCGACCATTCCATCTAAGCCCCTAATAGACAGTATAGGATAGGCAAAACCCTAGTGGGCGAATTCCTATCCGACCTATCCAAAACTGAGAAACATCTTTCAGGAGTAGGCTTTATGATTAAAAACTCCATCGCCTCTAAACTCGAGACGTTGCCGACAGGTCACTCTGATCGCATTATCTCCTTACGCCTCCCACATGCTGTTCTCTTCAGTATATATGCCCCAACTATGCAAGCTGACCCTGTGGAGAAAGACAAATTCTACTCAGACCTACGCCACCTCATACAAAAGGTCCCTGCAGAAGATAAAATCATTATCCTTGGTGATTTCAATGCCAGAGTAGGAAAAAACTTTGAAGCCTGGAAAGGTGTATTAGGCAAGCACGGTGTTGGAAACTGTAATGATAATGGGCGCCTTCTGCTAGAGTTTTGTGCAGAACAGCAGCTGACTATTACAAACACCATCTTTCAGCAGAAAGATAGCTTGAAGACCACCTGGATGCATCCCCGATCCAAGCAGTGGCACCTCATTGACTATGTTTTAGTGCGCCAGAGAAACATTCGTGATGTCCGTCATACTCGAGTGATGCCCAGTGCAGAATGTCAAACAGACCATCGCCTTGTAAGATGTAAACTAAATCTACACCTTAAGCTCAAACCTAAGAGGGGTGGCATCTTAAAGAGGAGACTCCAAGTCAACAGTCTTCAACAGGCTGTTGTGAGAGACAACTTCAGGTAAATCTGCAAGCAAAACTTGAAGTCCACCCTACAGATTCTTCTCCTACAGCGCTCTGGCAACACATCAAAAACAGTATCCTGCAGTCTGCTGAAGAATCCTAGGATTCTCCCTTAAGAAAAACCAAGACTGGTTTGATGAAAACAACCAAGAGATCCAGGAGCTGTTGGCAAAGAAGAGAACCACTCACCAGGCATTCCTCGCCCAGCCATCTTGCCATGTAAGAAAAGCAGCCTTTAGTCTCGCATGTAGTAAACTCAACAAAAACTCAGAGACATCCAGAACAAGTGGTGGATTGATTTATCAGAAAAGACACAACGCTGTGCAGATCTCGGTGATCACAGAGGTTTTTATGAAGCTCTCAAAGCAGTGTTTGGACCTACTTATCAGGTCCAAAGCCCCTTATACAGTACAGATGGTCAAACACTAATTACTGATAAAACCTCCATCCTGAACCGATGGGCTGAACATTTTCAGGGTCTCTTTAATGCCAGCCGAGTAGTCCAAGGTTCAGCTATCCAACACATGATACAACAACCAATGAAAAATGAACTGGACACAGCTCCCACTCTGGAAGAGACCATTGAGGCCATACAGCAGTTGAAAAATGGCAAGGCAGCCGGGATCGATGGAATCCCACCTGAAGCTTGGAAACAGGGAGGTCATGTACTGCATGCTAAATTCCACGAGCTCCTTGTGAGTTGCTGGGAAAAGGTGAACTGCCATCAGATCTCCGAGATGCAGTTATCATCACCCTGTATAAGAAAAAGGGAACAAAATCCGATTGCTCAAACTATCGAGGTATAACACTGCTCTCCATTGCTGGAAAAATCCTTGCAAGGATACTCCTGAACAGATTAGTTCCGGCTATTGCAGAAGAACTTCTCCCTGAAAGCCAATGCGGCTTCAGAGCAAATAGGAGCACCACAGATATGGTTTTGCCCTTAGACAACTGCAAGAGAAATGTAGAGAACAGAACAAAGGACTCTATGTAACATTTGTCGACCTCACCAAAGCCTTCGACACTGTGAGCAGGAAAGGTCTGTGGCAGATCCTGGAACGTCTAGGATGTCCCCCCTGTCCTGTTACATGAGGGCCAGCACGGTCAAGTCAGATATGGCGATGCTCTCTCGGAGCCCTTTCTCATAACTAATGGAGTGAAACAAGGTTGTGTTCTTGCACCAACCCTATTTACAATCTTCTTCAGCATGATGCTCCAAAGGGCTATGGCAGACCTACAAGAAGAAGACGGCATATATATACGCTATCGTACTGATGGTAGCTTGTTCAACTTAAGCCGTCTGAGGGCTCGCACTAAGACTCTAAACTATCTAGTCCGTGAGCTACTTTTTGCTGACGATGCTGCCCTTGTCGCCCATTCAGAAGCAGCCCTGCAGCGCCTCACATCCTGCTTTGCAACAGCTGCAGAGCTGTTTGGGCTGGAAGTCAGCCTGAAGAAAACAGAAGTCCTCTACCAGCCCGCACCACAGGAAGAACACCACCATCCTCACGTCAGCATAGGCACATCTGTGCTTAAGTCCGTTCAGCAGTTCACCTACCTGGGAAGCATCATCTCTTCAGACGCCAAGATTGACAAAGAGATAGATCACAGATTATCAAAGGCATATAGTGCATTCGGAAGGCTTCACAAAAGAGTCTGGAGCAACAAGCACCTGAGACAAAGCACCAAAATCAGTGTGTACAGAGCTATCATACTGTCCATTCTCCTCTATGGGTCTGAAACATGGGTCACCTATCGCCAACACCTCGACTCCTCGGCGCTTTCATCAGCGCTGTCTTCGCTACAATCCTAAATATACACTGGACCGACTATGTGACGAATGTTGCTGTCCTTGAGCAAGCAGGGATCACCAGCATTGAGGCCATGCTATTGAGAACACAGCTGCGCTGGGCAGGACACGTCTCTAGGATGGAGGACCACCGCCTCCCAAAGATACTACTCTACGGTGAACTCGCCACGGGTCAGCGCAAGAGAGCGCCCCAAAAGAGATATAAGGACTCCCTGAAACAACATCTCAGGCTTGGCCAGATTGATCACCAACAATGGTCCACCCTGGCCTCACATCGGGAGGCATGGAGAAGCACTATCCACAATGCTGCGGCCTCTTTCGAGAAGACACGCCGAATGGGTCTCGAAGAGAAACGACAACGCAGAAAGAACCGCAACTTGGAAAAAACATCACCCAAGGAGACTTTCTGCTGCGCTTTCTGCAACCGAACTTGCCTATCTCAGATTGGCCTTTTTAGTCATCAACGCGCTTGTAAAAAGCGTGGGATGAGTCCTTCCTGAATCTTCGTTCGCGAAGTAATGCCGAGAGAGAGTTTACTAGCCGACCATTCCATCTAAGCCCCTAATAGACAGTATAGGATAGGCAAAACCCTAGTGGGCGAATTCCTATCCGACCCCCAAATGTTAAACCATTTGAGCGATCATTATTATACTATCCATGGGCGGGAGTGGTGGGCGATGTCCTGAAGCAGACTGAGGGAGAAGGGGCTGGCACCAGGCTATGCCAGCCCCTCCTCCTTTCCAGCAAATTCTGCAACATTAACCAATCTCTTCTCCGAGGGGAGGAGACAAAATTGCTCCACCATCCAACAAGTTGGAGGGTGAAGTGTATTATGCTTTTGGAGGTGGCCACCAATTGCCTGATGGATCACCCCACTTTTTCAGCTGCTTTTAAAATAGCCCAGTTTTCTCTTTCTTCCGCTTTCTCCCTTTATCATGATCCTACTTCAGATACTGTAAACTGGGTTCAATGTGCACTAGGGCATTACAGTGTTCCCTCACTTATTGCTGGGGTTAGGTTCCAGGACCTCCTGCAATAAGTAAAAAACCGTGATATAGGGATGCTCTATTTATTTTAATATTTATACATTATTTTAGTAGTTATACATTATTTTAAGTCTTTATAAACTTAAAATAAAGTGAAGGAAAGACCCTTCAAGGCTGGAGGGAGGGAGGACTGAGGAGGGAAAGTGCTTTGGAGAGCAGTGACAGCAAAACCCCACAAAACAGAAAAAATACCGTGATATATATTTTAAATTTATATTTTTTGAAATCTGCAAAACAGAGAGTCTGCAATAAGTGAATTGCAAAGTAGCGATAGAACACTGTACCTCTATTGACTCAATGTTTGGGAGAAGGGACAGAATCTGTCCCTTTCCTGTTGGCTCTGCCAAAAGCAAACTGCTGGCAACTTTCTGAGTTTGTTCATTCTTCCTATTACCAATTTGATGACACATGCATGTTGCTTGCCCACAACTGTTCTAGTTTTCCTCTGTGAGACGTTGGAAGATAAGATGACTTCCATTTCATGGACCTAAGTCCCTGTTTTCCTTCTGTGTTTTAAACACATCCTTAACATTTGTTATTTGTATGAATAGACTCAGGTCATCTCTCTTCATACATTCTTACCCACTGGGGCAAAGAGACCCACATTTTCAGTAGGTACAGTTGCCCATTTTCTGGGACTTGTGTTGCTACAATGACCCAGACAATTTTTGAGGCTCTTATGTTGCCCAATGTAGTCTTCTTTGGAAAACTCAAGTTGACAGACTCAAACAGACAGAGCCATGCCTGAGAGGGAAGTACAGTTTTACATGGCGTCTCAGCAGGCATCTGCTGGAGGAATAGATCAGAGCAGAAGGTTTATGAATGTTGCAGTAAACCAATTTCAGGCTGCACCTGTTACCGTATCCCGGGTATTGGTGGCATCTATAAACTCCCAGGTGGTGTTTCGAAAAGCCAGGAGGGTCTTGGTGAGAGCCAGTACTGCCTTTCTCAGCAGCCGATTCCTTTTAATGAGTCATTAGAGGTAGCAAGCATTTCCCACCTGATCATATACAAGCAGGAATTAATCACTGTAGCCACATTGATTTCAGCAGGGCTGGGTCTGTTGTTCTGTTTGGTACAAAGAGCATGAAAAATATTGGTGGAGTACAACTCATTTATTCTAAAGCCCAAAACTGGAGCTGCTAACCTGGAGAGAT
This sequence comes from Anolis apletophallus, assembly GCA_030556195.1. Lineage (NCBI taxonomy): Eukaryota > Metazoa > Chordata > Lepidosauria > Squamata > Anolidae > Anolis > Anolis apletophallus. The sequence continues at coordinate 12,582,002 of JARBWK010000006.1, read as the reverse complement.
CATAGAATCATAGAGTTGGAAGAGACCTCATGGGCCTTCCAGTCCAACCCCTTGCCAAGAAACAGGAAAATCCGTTCAAAGCACCCTCAACAGATGGCCATTCAGCCTCTGTTTAAAAGCCTCCATAGAAGGAGCCTCCACCACACTTTGGGGTAGAGAATTCCAGTGCTAAACAGCTCTCAGATCTGTTCTAGCTTGACATGAAATGTGACAAACTGCTGATAAAAAAGGCCCTTCTTCCATCTTCCATTAACAGTTGGACATTTTTTAATTCACTCCACTGATAGGCATTTGACCTCCAACAATTAGCAATTATTCAGTTGTACTTGAACCCAAAGACAACACTTTAACTTTTGATTTCTGCCTATATTTCCTTTTAGGAATAACAGATGATGATTTAGAACTTGATAAGAATATGGACAAATTATTTACTTACATGACCACCGCAGTAAGAATAATTTACGCAAGAAAATGGAAATGTTAAGAAATACCAACAAGAGATGAATGGGAGAACAAAGTTTGGGAAATAATGGACATGGACACGCTTACCTTTTATCTGAATGATTCAGAGGGTAAAGCGCTAAAGGAAATGGATTGGACACTATTTAAGGATTAAATGAAGACCCGACAGAACCCTTAAGAACTATTTTGAATTGTAAGAAGAAAAACAATGTAGGGAAGTAGAAGTTGAAAGAAAGGAGCGACTATGGACATTACAATGAAAAATGGACTGAATCAATTAACTAAATTGAAAACCAGTGAAGAAAGAAGATGGAAGTCAACAAAGTGTCCCTTTTCTATCTTTTTGCACTACCCCATCCCATCACCTCTCTCCCAAGATTCCCAATTATTTCCAACCCGAAACACCCATTTCTATTACCCCTCCTACAACCTTTATATTCCTTCCCAGATACCTAATTCCGTCCATCCCTACTCCTTTTCCTTCTTTTATTATATTTGTATTTAAAACCTTAATAAAAATTGTTATTATAAAAAAATTGAGTTCTGCCTGCCAAATAAATGTTACAAGGCAACCTGATATTGGGAGCAATACTTTATCTGAGTTATTGCCATCCCTGTTCTTAAGAACTGTCTGAATAATTGCAGCCATCCTTCTTGACATATCCATCAAGTATGGGCTGATAATTCCATTCATCCTGGAGGGTTCAAACATATAAATACTGGATCAGACAAAATGCCTAACATTAAGAAGAACATATTGATGACAACAGCTGTTGAAAATGAAATAGACTACATTGGAGAGGATGACTTTCATTCATTGGAAGTTATTTTTAGATTAGATAGATATTTCAGGGATGCTTTTAATGGTGGATTTTTGCTTTGGCAATGCATTGGTCAACATTGTCCTGTTTAAGCACAGATGGAAACCCAACTGCCCATCTATAGGCAATCACTTGTGGCTGAGCATAATTGTCTTCCAAGGGTAAAGTCTTGATGGTGGGTCCGTAAGTGTTAATAGAGGCCTTTTTAGGATTTGTATGATCTTTCCCAATGAAGACATAGGTTTTCCAGGTAGAAGGTGTTCACAGCAAGGGTTTACTTGACACACCTTCCTTTTGGCACATTTCTCCCTTTTGCTATCTATTCAAACCTCCTCAATATATATGTCACCTTTAGTAACAGCTGACCTCCAGTTAGAACACTCAATGGCCAGGGCTTCCCAGTTCTCAGTGTCTAAGCCACTTTTTAAAGGGGGAGCTTTAAGCCCATCTTTAAACATCTTTTGTTGTCTACCAACACTCTGTTTTCTGTTCTTGAATTGAAAACAGAGTGACTGCTTTGGGAGATGGTAATTGGACATTGGGACAACATGGACAGTCCAACAAAATTGGTGGCAGAGAATCATCACTTCACTGCTGGTGGTCTTGTTTTCTTCCAGAATGTTGATATTTGTCTGTTGTCTTCTGAAGAGATTTGCAGGATTTGTTTTTGAAGGCAACACTGATGGAATCTTTCCAGAAGTTGAGAGTGGCATTTGTAGATGATCCATGTTTTGCAGGCATACGGGAGAGCTGGAAGAACAATAGCTTTATAAACAAGCATCTTTGTAACTCAACACAGTATAGTGGTTTGAGTGTTGGATCACAGCCCTAGAGATGAGGGCTTGAATAATTGAACAGTCATCGAAACCCACTGGGTAATCTCCTGTGAAAAGACCTCCATGAAAGGCTTCTTATCATAAGTCAGAAACAAATTGAAAACACAGAAGAAGACGAGGAAGAGAAAGAATCATAAAATCATAGAGTTGGAAGAGACCTTGTGGGCCATCCAGTCCAACCCCCTGCCAAGAAGCAGGAAAATTGCATTCAAAGCACCCCTGAAGATGGCCATCCAACCTCTGTTTAAAAGCCTCCAAAGAAGGAGCCTCCATCACACTCCAGGGCAAGAGAGTTCCAGTGCTGAACAGCTCTTACAGTCAGGAAGTTCTTCCTCATGTTCCTTTCTTGCAGTTTGGAGCCATTGTTCAATTGTGTCCTAGTCTCCAGGGCAGCAGAAAACAAGCTTGCTCCCTCCTCCCTGTGACTTCCTCTCACATACTTATACATGGCTATCATTTCTCCTCTCAGCTTTCTCTTCTTCAGGCTAAACATGCCCAGCTCTTTAAGCTGCTCCTCATAGGGCTTGTTCTACAGATGTTTGATCATTTTAGTTGCCCTCCTCTGGATACATTCCAGCTTGTCAACACCTCCCTTCAATTGTGGTACCCAGAATTGGACACAGTATTCTAGATGTTGTCTAATCAAGGCAGAATAGAGGAGGAGGAGGAGGGATGGAGAAAGAGGAAGTAGACAATTGGGAACAGATTGTGGTCTAAACATAGGATGATGCAATATTCATATTCAGTCTACAGTTGTATAAACAAAATTCCACTGGTGTAATTTCTGCACATTCAGCTGCACATTGTTGACTGAAGCATAAGAACTCATCAGCACCTTCAAGGTACCATTTGATTCACTGGGATTATAGAAATAGCAAGCATATTCCTAGACATAACAACCGATTGCGCAAAGTTGGTATTCAGCAGAAGGGTGGTGTAGCGCAAACATAATCTAACTCATGCTAAGTAGATCTACTGTATGTGAAATAAACATTATATAGAATAGCTGTTTTGTTGTAAATGGTTGTATCTTGTTGACCTTAATCATTCCAATTTGGCTCAGCAAATAATTATCTCAGCATGAGAAAAAAGTAAGACAACTAGGATAAAACATGAGAGAAAGGCATGTGAAATTCAAGTATATCCTCTCTCATCCTTTCCCTTGGTTGTTTTTTCCATTTTGCAAACTACATTTCATTCCCTCTTGGCGCTTTGCTTTGGTAACTCCATTCCTCTTACACTACCTAGAAGGGCAGCCTCAGGCTATGCTAGTAACATAGATAACAGCAAGAACAAAACAAAAATACACATACACAAAAACAAGGAAGACGGGGGGAAAGAGAAACGTTCTAAGAATGGATTGAGCACTCCAATCTTATACCTTTGGCCTTCCTTCCAGCAAACAACCATAATGTGCAAAGCAAATTCAAATAGGTAAGGCATTTTCTGTCTTTGCATTTTAATGTGAGATGAGCTCGTTCACACCTTCTGAAACGAAATGTGCATTGAAACACATTTGGCAGCTGGAAATTTGCTGCTGTGATTGCACAGCAATTCACAAAATGAAAGAGCATAGTTGAGAAGTGTATGTAGGGAAATGCTTACATTGGAGACCAGTACGCTTAAGTCCAGGAGTAGAGAGTTACTCATAGCCTACACAACTTCTGAAATATGTTTTGTGTCCTCTTGAACACCTTTCAATGGCCAAGGTGGCAGACTCTCTAATGTAGCATTGGTGCTTTCCCCTATATTTATTCATGATTCATGGGTAAAGATTTCCCCTTGACATTAAGTCCATTCATGTCTGACTTTGGGGGCTGGTACTCACCTCAATTTCTAAGCCAAAGAGCCGGTGTTGTCCATAGACAGCTTCAAGGTCATATGGCTGGCATGACTGCATGGAGTGCCGTTACCTTCCCGTCAAAGTGATACCTATTGATCCACCCACATTTGCATGTTTTCGAACTGCTAGGTTTGCAAAAGCTGGGGCTAACAGCAGGAGCTTGTGCCACTCCCTGGATTCAAACCTGCGATCTCTCGATCAGGAAGTTCAGCAGCTCAGCAGATTAACCCACTGTGCCACTGGGGGACATATCAAAATCCAAACATTTGCCCCCAAAACTACACTCGACTTACACACAAATTCGCCCCAAAACTACACTCGACTTACACACAGGTATATACAGGTAAAGAAGCAGACTTTTTTCTACAGCACTAATGGCTCCGGAGATCTCTGCCCCATAACTGACACTGTGGTCAAAGAGGCTGCTGAATTGAACTCCAGCCGGTGTCTGTGCAAGTTGCCAAGAGGGGGGATTTACTAGCTAATCACTGATTTATATAATGAGCAGAGTGGTGAAGAGTAGGACCATGTTTCATATAAATTATGTGGTCAATAATAGCTGCCCCTCTGCTCCCATCCCTAACTCATCCTTGTTAGAAATAAATTTGCAGTGTGAGCTGAGAGCAAATCATTTTTTTCCTCTTTTCTAGCCAAGATAATTGTGCTAGCGGGTATGTGTACTGCTTTCTTATTCATTGATAAGTGCTTAACAGAGAGAAGAAGTGAGGTGGTGGTAGTAGTTTTGATGAAGCAGATAGTTTAATTTTGAAGGAAATAATTTAGCCAGACTGGACTTAAGGGGTTTGAAACAATTCTGCCTACCAGATGTAAGCTTGTCATTTCTCATCTTGACTGATAAGACCTAGAAGGTGTGGCTTGACCAAAGGGTGGCAGGTGCCTTGTTATGTCAGGGAGAAGTGCCTTCTGTCTTGAAGGAGTTGTTGGGATGGCTTTTCCCAAGGAGGGCCTTCAAGAACGAAGAAGTATGAGAATTACCACCTTACTACAAATATCTCCCATATGGGCAAGTTGCTTGAGTTTGTGGTAGATGCAAAATTTCAGGCATATTCAGAGGAAACCGATTGTCTGGATCCCTTTCAGACTGGTGCCAGTTCAGAGTGAAGCAACATAGATGCTCTAATTGTTGTAATTGCCAAAAGACTCTGAGGAAAAGATAGGAGAAGGGCTACCTTGTTGATCTTACTGGAACTCACAATGGCTTTTGACACCATGGATCATGGTACCTTATTGAATCATCTCTGTTGGAAAGGAGTGGGAGATGCTGTTCCATGGCAAGCGTACTTGCACACTTAATTACAGGAATGCAGAAAGACTTATCTCCAAATATTAATTCATATAGAATACAATCCCTGTATCTGCAGAAGATATGTTCCAAAATCCTACCATGTATACTTGAAAGCATGGATAATAACAAACCGTGTATATTTTTTTACTTTACTTGGACTGGAAAATACAACAGAGTTACACTGGCGAACCTAGAAAGGCCCACAAATATTTCAGCGGAGCCGGGGAGAGTAATTTTTGGAGTGTGGGTAAGTGAATCCATAGATTTCACATCCATATATAAGGGGGTCTTATTGCATTTGAAAGTGAGTCACAGTGCACTCAAGAACTATATGTGCCCATAATGAGTGGGATTATAATGTCAAAATAGAAGAGTGATGGCAAGCTTGTCATTGATCATGTGTGCAAAGTTGAATTGAGAATGTTAATTTGCAACACCAGAAACAGTTTTACTTCCCTAAAGCATTGTGTGGCCTTTGTTTCAAATCATAAAGCAGTAAAAAAGAAAAACTGTCTGTTCATAAATCTATACAAGTCAAGTTTTAAAAATGCCCGAAGGCAGGAGAACAGATGTGATCCCCAACTGGGCCTTTGTAACCTCCCTTTCCCTTCTTGTCGATGTAAGTCAATGGTGTCGAGGAAGGCCCTGCCAAGTCTTGAGTGGGGAGAAGAAAGTAAGGCTTCCCTGTGGCTGCCCCTCCAGTATCAATGAATCTTTCATGCCCAGCATTGAAAGAATAGAACGCCTTATTGCAAAGCAACTTGGTTTTTCTCCCAGATCACTACATCTGGGGAAAAGCTCTAAAAGATCCCATCCCTTCTTCACTTTGGGTTTTCTCCCATGCTTATTTGTGATATTTGAACGCCAGCTTTTAGCCGAAGTTAATCTGGAAGCTTAGAATACAATGAATTTCACTGGGAAGACCTAATACCAGAATGAGAACGGTGTGGTGCTACAGAGGTTGTTGAATATAAAATCTCAGAATTCCTCTTTGTTGGCAGCTCAAAGTTATATTAGCTTCTTCTAGATGGGTTCTAGGCTTGGTTGATCCACAAAAAATCATGGTTCTAAAATTCAAGGGGGGGGGAGGTATTAGTAATAGTAATATTTACAAAATTTTCCAAAAAATTCTGAAATGTAATGTAATTAATAACGAAATTCGTTATTAGTTCTTATTCCAGCGCATGCGCACAGCAGGAAAACACTACAAAGCTGACATCACAGGCAAATCAAGGGGAAAACATTTCCCTTCACTTCTGGAGTGCAATTGACTGGAGCTGAAGATTTATAGCATATAGAAATGGTACCACCAACTTATACAGTATGAGGTTCTTGTAACAGGAATATATCAACCTTCTCCAAAATTAATTTTTAGGGTGACTTACAGAGTATCACAGAGCTGTGCCTTTTCTTCCTAGCAGAAGGGGCTTGGACTGGATGTCCTTTGGGGGTCCCTCCTATGCCTTGGACTCTGTGGCATGGTGATGACGATGATGAAGTGGGCTGGGTGACCACCTGTGAGGAGGGCTTTGCTTGTGTCTTCCTACATCAAAGCAGAAGGGGGTTGGGCTGGGTGCCCTTTGGGGGCTCCCTTCCAACTCTAGGAGTCTATTATTATTATTGGGCAGGGGCTGGGTGGCCATCTGTGGGGAGGGATCGAGCTGTGCCTTTCCTTCCTGGCAGAAGGGGCTTGGACTTGGCCAGAGAAAAAGCGCGCGAAGGCTGTTTTCCCCTTCAGTCCTCCAGGCGCTCTAGGAGTCCCAGTTCTTCTCTATGATTTCCCCTTTCTTCTGTAGTTTTCCCTTCTTCATTCTGTGGTCTTGTCACTCCCTCCTCCTCTTCTTTCAGCCTTTATTCTCTGCTTCTCCTTTCCTTCTCCCCCCCCCTGATTTTCTGGATGTTTAAAGTGCTTTTCCCCCCTTCAGTCCTCCAGGGCGCTCTAGGACTCCCAGTCCTTCTCTATGGTTCCTTCAGTCCTCCAAGGCACTTTAGGACTCCCGGTCCTTCTCTATGGTTCCTTCAGTCCTCCAAGGCACTCTAGGAGCCCCCATTTTTCTCTATGGTTGCCCTTGCTTCTTCACTTCCTCCAGGAGGCCTTTTACTTTAATTATCCTCCGACCAAGCAAAGGGCCCTGATATGTCTGTAAGTACCCTGAAAAGCTATTTTGGAGGAGATAAATATTCCTCTTAGAATAACTGAGAGGGGAGATACGATCTAATTACAATAATTAAGAAAATTGGCAGCTCCCAAGTTCGGTAAAGAAATTACACTTCCAGTCTGGCAATGGCAGAGGAGGATGCATCTTAGGTAGGCTCCTAGAGACGAAGCCGTATGAAGATGTCTGGGGTGATAAATTGCCCCCCAGGAGTCCGTGGAGAAGGACACAAAGGGCCAGGGTCTAGACCTCAGACCCCAAAACCTCGCTCGGGTCTCCTCAAGAGACCCGGCGGGTCCAGAGGTTAGAGGAAGGAGAGACCCGAAGGAGACGCCACCAGCTACCCAGACGACAAGGAGCTGGGAAAACTCCCCCGCCCGCCGGACAGCACAAGGACATAACCATTAAATGTAGAAGAAAGAAGTTACCTACAAAAAAAAGAAATCGGCGCCCGAGGAGGACAGGAGGAAAAGCGGAAACGGGGGAGCAGACGCTACAGCTTTAAAAACGCTACGTCGTGGAGATTGGCGGAGCAAGTGACGTAAGAGCGACGTAAGAGAGTCGAAAACACGCAAGTACGCAAGAACGCGAGAGCGCGAGAACGAACATAGAGCTACTAACAGAAAAGCCGCAGAGAACCAGGGTGAAAATTTGGGAGCAGGAAGCAGGAAGGAGCTTCATAAAAGAAAGGGGACGACCCAAACCGGTGTACAGAGCGTTACCGGCGCCGGAGAGAAGGCGGGAGGTAGAGTGATGAGCACACAAAGGAAACAAACGAATCCCACAGCCGAAAAGGAAGAGCAGAGACGTGGAAGTAAAGTGAAGTGGCGTCTCGATTGAGATAAGGCGGCTGAAAGAAGGGGAAATCCAGAAAACAGAGACAGATGAGGAGGGAGAAGACGGAAATACAAGCGGCAAGTGGCAGCGAAAATTTGAAATAACCTCAAACAGGCAAGAATAGATGATGACTTAAGAAGGATAAAAGATAAAGAAATACAAAATAAATAAGACAGTGGTGGGAAGTGAATTAAGGTGTGTTTAAGGAGTGTTATAGGAAGGGAGATTTTAAAGATCATAGAACAGCCCCAAAATAATTATTGGAAGAGACTTGGAAGAGACTTAACAGGAACTGAAGAGGAATTGAAGAGGAAGACCCTAATACCAACTAATACCAACTCAATAAAAACATAAACATAAACATAAATGATAAAAATGACCACTAGAGGGCGCCAAGATAAGGACAAAAAGAGTGATCCAATCCAGAGGAACTCAGGAGCCGGGATGGGAGGACCTGGGGAAAGTGTCTTAAAGGAACTGCTTGCGGAAATGAAAGACATAAGAAAAATTATACAAAGAGGCGACGAAGATAGAAAAAAAAAGAGAGATGAATTGAAAGGTGACCTAAAAGATATAAAAGGAGAGATGAAAGAAATGAAAAAAGATGTCCATGATATGAATGCCAAAATGATAGAAATGAAAGAGGAAATAGGTGACTTGAAAAAGAACTATAATGATCTAAAAAAACCAAAAATATAACACGGAAAAGATGAAAGACACAGGGATAAAAATGGATGCAATGGAGGAAAGACATCTCCAGCTCGAATATGCACAGAGAGAGTACCAGGTGCGCTTCAGAGGGATTGAGGAGGAAGAACAGGAGAAAGTCAAAGACATAATTACAGCTATAACAGCAAAAATCTTGGATACCCCTGAATCTTTCCTGGATGGGAAGATAGACAGGGTATATAGAATAAATTCTGCATACGCAAGGAAAAACAAGACACCAAGGGATATCATTGCTAATTATACCCTAAAGAGCATCAGGGATGAATTACTAAGATGGAAAAAAACAGGAACGGACAATATAAGGGCAAGGAAATACTTATCTTGAAGGAAATACCACCAGAAATTATGGAGAGAAGGAGGAAATATTTCTTTTTAACGGACATACTCAAAAGAAATAAGATTAGGTTTTGTTGGGAAAAAATAGAGGGGATTTTGGTTACGTTTGGTTAAGGCAGACAACATTGGATAATCTCGGAAGAAAAAGCCAACCATTTTCTCAATAAATTTGGAGAAGAATTAAAAGACAGTCCCAGAGAAGCCAGACAAGAAGCCCAAAGGAGATTTTTTGATGACAAGGAGGATAACCCAGAAGTGAACAGCGGAAATATCTCGGAGACAGAAGAAGTTGAAATGGAAGAGGATCAAGGAGATGAAAAAGACCAAAGAGACTTAAAGGACGATGAGGACCAGGAGGAGAGTGACGGAGATATGGAATAAAGATGTCCCTAAGGTGTTTATGTTGGAATATAAATAGGTTGAATAATGGGGCGAAAAGAAAAAGAACTTTCCATAATATAAAGAAAAAGAAGGCTAACATAATAGCGTTACAAGAGACCCATATTAAAAATTCCGATGTTCATTACCTAAAGAATGATAAACTATGCTTAGAATTCGTAGCGGCAGCCAAAGAAAAAGGGGGGGGTTGAACTATATATAGATCCTAATCTAAACCCAAATCTGTGTTTTGCAGACAAGGAAGGGAGGTACATAGGCGTTAAAATAATAAATGAGCAAAAAAATCCTGATTTGCAATATCTATACACCTAATGAAGCCAAAACGAACTTCTTTAAGGAAATTGGAAAAAAAATTAATTCTTGTGAATTTGATAATTGTATATTAATGGGCGACTTTAATGGTACTATTGATCCCCAAATAGATAAAAAATTAAGTAAACCCAATAGAAAAGATCAAACTAATAAGTTACCCAAAAGTTTCTTTAACTTAGTAGAGAACCTTGATTTAAAAGATGCATGGAGAACACTTAATCGTAGAGAAAAGGACTTTACATTTTTCTCGAGTAGACATCAATCCTGGTCTAGGATAGATTATATTATGATTTCGAATGAATTAACTATTCATTTAAAGAAAATAAATATTTTACCTAGGTTTTTTTCAGACCACAGTCAAATCGAGATGGAATTATTTAGTGAAAGAAGAGAATTTCACTGGAAATTTCCTCATTTTATTTTAAAGGACGAAAAAATATTAGAAGACAGTAAAAAAACGTTGAAAGAATTCTTCACAATAAACTGCCATGAAAATTCTAAATATAATATTATTTGGGATACAAGTAAAGCTTTTATGAGGGGTTATTGTCTAAACCAGCAGTCTATAAGGAAAGAAAGGATACTTAAGAAAACTAATGAACTACAGAAAAAAATAATCAATTTAGAAAAGACACTAAAAAAAGAACCAAATAACATAGAGACGAAAAAGAAACTAAATATATATAATAAACAGCTAGAGATTTATGAAATGGAGAGAATAGAGAAAAATATAAAAATGATTAAACAAAAATATTTCGAATCAGCAAATAAAATAAGTAAACTATTAGCTTGGCAATTGAAAGAAAAAAGAAAAAAAAGCATGATTACCAAGTTAAGGGTAGATGGAAATATACATACAAAAGATGCAGAAATCAGAAAAATATGTGAAAGTTTTTTCTCTAAAATATACAAAAAAGATCCAATCACCCAATCAGTTGTAGAAGAGTATATAAGTGAAAAGAAATTGGAGAAAATAGCAGAATTAGACAGACAAAGGCTAAATACTCCGATAACTAAAGAGATCCAGTAAGCAATTAAGAGAATAAAAATAGGCAAGTCAACAGGGCCTGACGGATATTCTGCGGAGTGTTATAAAATCTACCAAGAAGAATTAATAGAAATCCTACGAAAAGTATTCAATGACACTCTAAATAAAGCAATAATCCCGGAGACTTGGAAGGAGTCTAATATTGTGTTAATCGAGAAACCCGGAAAAGACCCCCTTGATCCAACAAACTATAGACCGATATTATTAAATATCGACTATAAAATATTTACTTTAATTATCTCGGAAAGATTAAAATTATTTTTGAATGAGTGGATCAAGAGGGATCAAAACCCTCTTGTTTCTTCCTGGAAGGCAACTACATACGAATGTCAGGCTATTACTAAATGCAATAGAATATTATGATAAGAACATTGATAAGAAAACAGCTTTTATTTTTGTTGACGCAGAAAAGGCGTTCGACAGAATAAACTGGCATTTTTTGGTTACAGTCATAAAAGAATTAGATATGGGTTATCAATTTAATAATATTATTTCAGCAATTTATTAGGAACAATCTACTAAAATCATAGTAAATTACAAAAAGACAGACAAGATAACAGTACAAAGAGGAGTTAGGCAAGGATGCCCATTGTCGCCGTTATTATTTATATTAATTTTAGAACTACTTCTAAACGATATTAGAGTAGACAATAAAATAAAAGGATTACAAGTGAAAAAGGATGGTTTAAAAATCCTGGCATTCGCAGACGATCTAGTACAAATACTAGAGGATCCCAAGGACTCGATAATGCACTGGTTAAAAATAGTAGAAAAATTCGGGTACTGCGCAGGATTTAAAATTAATAAGGGAAAACCCCAAATGTTAGTTAAAAATTTAAATGAAAAAGAAAAACTGGAATTATAACAACTATCTGGTATAAACGTTACTAACAAAGTTAAATATTTGGGAGTTTACTTAACACAAAAGAATTCCCAACTATTTAAAAATAATTATATACCTAAATGGACTGAAATAAATAATACTCTTAAAAATTGGGGAAAAATAAATCTATCTTTTCTTGGGAGAATCTCTGCAATAAAGATAACCATACTCCCTAAGATTAACTTTCTGTTTAATACCCTTCCAATAATAAAAAAGGAGAAGCAATTTGACATTTGGAACAAAATACTTTCCAAATTTAGATGGTTAGGGAAAAAACCCAGAGTAAGATTAAAATATCTACAAGAAAGGAGAGAAAATGGAGGCTTAGGAGTTCCAAATCTGAAGTTATATTTTGTCACAAATTGTCTGTTATGGTTAAATGAATGGTGCTGCCTTAATGACAATAGATTGTTAAACCTAGAAGGATTTAATTTAAAATTTGGATTGCATGCTTATTTAGGATATGATAAGAGTAAAGCAGATTCAATTATTAAGGATCATTATATCAGAAGTACTCTTCTAAAAGTCTGGGAGAAATATTATAAGAAATCAAGTGCTAAGACACCCCTCTGGTTATCCCCTGTAGAGGCTTTTCAGATCCGCCAAATGGAGGACACACAATGGCTCTCTTATAAAGAATTGCTTTATTGGAATGGTATAGAATATATTTTGAAATCCAGACAACAACTTTCAACAGAAAACATAAATTTGAGTTGGTTTCCCTACCTTCAGATAAACAATATATATAATGAAGATAAAAAAGGGTTTAAAAACCAGTATAATGAATTAGAGGAGTTACTGCTAAATAAAAAACAAAAGTTAATAGGTAAAATTTATAAAATACTACAAGATTGGGAAAATAGACAGGAACATCTAAAAGATCCTGGGATAAAATGGTCGAGAAACATAGGATACTCTATAAATCGTGACACGTGGAGGGTAATATGGAAGAATAACATCAATATTTCTTATAGCCAAAGTTATAGAGAAAGTTGGGTGAAAATCCTTTACAGATGGCATTTAGCACCAGAGAAGATCACTAGAATGTACAATACAGCTAGACCCAATTGTTGGCATTGTAAGGCAAAAAATGGAACATACTTCCATATGTGGTGGATGTGTAAGAGAGCCAGGAAATTCTGGTCAATGATACATAGGGAAACTATGAAAGTCTTAGGAAGATCCATAACTAAAAAACCAGAAACCTTCCTACTAGGAATAGATGATTCTAGTTTAAATAAAGTAGAAAAAAATATCTTTATCCTAATTACCACCGCTGCAAAATTAATTTTAGCGAAACATTGGAAAGACGAAAAAATATTAAAAAAGGAAGAGTGGCTATTCAAGATAGTAGACACCATGCAAATGGAAAGATTGACAGAGAGTCTCAAAGGAAATATAAAAAAAGATGACTCACAAAAGAAGAGCTATGACCTGTTTACACAATACTGTACAAAAGAATATGGTATAGAAATTGACTTGAAGGAATAGTACTGAATGCGTAGAGATTTAGTTGAGTAATAATAGAAGATAAATCCTAAGCTAAATAAATCGAATATAATTCAAAAGTTGAAGGATGCAAGACATAAGTTGTTCTCCGTTTTTCCTTTTGTCTCTTATTTTCATCTTAGAAACCTCGGATGCCATAAATGATGGACTAGAAATATTGAGAGCAATAAAAACTATACATTGGTTATGCCCTACTATCTTCTTTCTTTCTTTTATACTTTACCTCCCCATATCCCCATATCTTTGCTGTCCCTCATTCTTCTACACCCCACCCCACCCCCTCTTTTCTCCTCGTTCCTTATCCCTTTGAATCTTTCCATTTTTCCTGTATGTAGAAGACTATCGGTTATGTGAGGATAAAACCTCTCTGTAATGATGGAAGCATTCCTTTCCATCAACTCTACATACTCACTGTAATACTGTTTTTTTAATGAAATGTAATAAAGACTTTTTTTAAAAAAAAAAGAAATTACACTTCCGGTTTGGAGCACATGGTTCAAAAAACAATTAAATTAACTTTTTATACTAATTTAATCCGATTTCAAATAATTTTTAAACCGCAGAGACCAACCCTAATAGGTTCAAAAATTCCACGCTTGTTCTAAGATTGAGGTGAGGGGAAGGTTTATTGGTTGTCCTATTGTTGTATAGAATGCATTTTCTCTCAGACCAAGGTATATTGGGGGATTTCTCTTTCTATAGAACAGTAGTTCTCAATCTGTGGGTCCCAAGTCTTTTGGCATACAACTCCCAGAAATCCCAGCCAGATTACCAGCTGTTAGGATTTATGGGAGTTGAAGGCCAAAACATCTGGGGACCTACAGGTTGAGAACCACTGCTCTGGAATCATCTAGAGGCCATACAGACTGTTATCTATAAATAAAGATCAATAAATAAAAACATCAAAAATAGGAAGTGGATAGAAAACCATGTGTTTGAGGCATCTGGGACCAATCTGGAGCATGAACACCATTTGAACCCACTTCAGTAGTAGAGCAGAATCAAGCTGAGCCAAGTCCCCATTGGCAAGGCTGGACTATCACTTCACCATCCATATTGCTGTTGCCACATACAGTTTTCCTTGTCAGTTCTTGGCTATTGGGGGCATTTCATGCTGACACCTATAGAGGCACCTGCACAGCCACGATGAAGGGAACTGATCTCCCCACCTTCTTCTTGGTCATGTGGAAGCTGATGGCTACATGAGCATGATTCAAGTGGATGGTGGGGTTTACCATGCGGACAGTGAAGCACTTTGAATCAGATCTGATCCTGATGGCCACACTGCCCTTAGGCCAAGGGACAACTCCAGAGTTGCAGGAAACATACAATACTTTACAGAAGTAGACAAATGTCACTGGGGAAGCCAGATGTTAACTCAGGATGAGTTTATATTATAAAGCCTATGTAGATAAGCCCCAAGAGAAACAATTCACCCTTTGTGGACTGGGAGCAGAAAATGGTGAATTGGGAAATCTGACAGGATGAAGTATTTCAAAAAACAGTCCTAGATAGCACCCTGATGTAAGTATTACCCTCCAGTCAATAAATGTACCTTCTATAGTGCCTGGGATATAGTTTTGTTGGTGAAATACATGAGTTTTTTCATGCAGTAATGGACAGTGTTAAGAACTACTCTTCAAAAGGAAGTCATTCAGTTACCAATTGGGGTGTTTAAAAAGTGTCCTCTTCCTGCGATTCAATATGATATTTTATTTTTTAAAAAAAAACATTATATTTTGCCCTGCTCACTATTTTTGCATTACCTTTTCCTTCTTATTGTTATTTTTGCCACACATTGTATGTCACACATTAACCATAACTGAGTTAAAAACAATGGGCAGTTAATGTTGGTGGAATAAAACATGGACAATCGTATTAATGGAGGTTGACACACAAATATTTTTGTTTGCCTTTTTTGAGGTGAGAAAGTTTAGGAATGACAGAAGTCTGTCATAAAATCGGAAAAGCTCCTGTCAAAATGAATAATAATAAATAAATAATAAAAATAATAAAATGCCTTTTCAAATCATTTTATGGGTAACATTTAAAAATAGCTATAAACTAACACTCCTTAGACAACTATAATAACTTTGCTTGGTTGTTATTATTAATTGTTGTCAAATTGGTTTTGACTTATGGAAACCATATGATTGAGGATCCTCCAAGGCACTGTGTCAGAGCTGTGACTTCCTTGGCAGAAGATGCATTTACACTGAAGGATTAATGCAGTCTGACACCAACTTTAACTGCCATGGTTCAGTCATGGGAGTTCTTATTTTAGAAGTTCTTTGGTCTTCTCTAAGAAAGAATGCTAGTGACAAACCAAATAACAACTTCCAGGATTCTATAGCATCGAGACATTCCAGTTAAAGTGGTGTCAAACTGCATTAATTCTACTGTGTAGACGACACTGAGTTATTCTAGCTGTAATGGGATCTTTTCCTATTGCCTTCTACTTTACACTCCTGTTCGAGTTTTTAATAGTTATACCTTCTTGCTTGTGGACTTATGTTGTACTTGTGATTTCTGACTATTTCTGGACTTTGTCACTTCTGGAACTTTATGAGACATTTAGATTATTGTCTGATTATCACCTATTGCTTCAACTTTTTGGATTTTATATCTTTCTTTCTTATTCATGCTTTTAATATGCTTTTTATGTGTTTTACAATAAACTGTCTTGTTTGGTGTGGTGGTCAGGCCTGGAGTGCAACAACATCAAGAAGTTTAATGCTTCATCCACCTAATTAATGTCCACTCCATGCATTTTGATGAGTGCAAGGGGTTCCACCTGACTCCCACACACAGCTGAAATACAATAAGTCCATTCCCTGTTGGGGTACTTTTGTTGCACAAAAGTTCAGGGCTATTTGTTAGAGAATCATGATGTATAGAAATGAACTGAGTCAAAGGTGATATGTACAAGAAATGGAAATCTGGGGGGGGGGGGGATCACCAAAGAGGCACTCAAATTAATTTCTAGCACTTGTAGGGAGAAAATCAGAAAAAAAAACTAAAGTGCAAATTGAGTTCAGCTATGTTAGAGAGTTTAAAAACATCTATTTTTTGTTATATCTATAGTAAAAAAGAACAAGGAAGTGCATAGAGACTACTATTACGCTCTTTACATTGGCCTTCCTTTGTCGGTGATCCGGAAACTCAAGCTGGTGCAGAACGCTGCAGCTCGACTGCTTACTGGCATCTCGGCAAGCTTTCACATCACGCCGATTCTGCGCGAGCTGTACTGGCTACCTGTAGAATGCCGGATTACCTTCAAAGTGTTAGTTCTGACTTTTAAGGCCTTAAATGGTCTGGGGCCAGTGTATCTACGGGACTGCCTCATCCCATATTACCCCACCAGATCTCTACGCTCCGAAGAGCAAAACCTCCTGGTCATTCCTAACCCTAAGATATACCGTCTGACTGCAACCCGTCGACAGGCCTTTTCGATCATTGCTCCAGTCCTCTGGAACGCATTGCCCGCTGATGTCTACGCTATCCAGAACCTCCTTTCGTTTCAGAAAGCCTGTAAGCCTCTGCTGTTTCAGCAGGCTTTCGGAGTCTGGTTAGCGGCAGTTTCCCTCTGTGTAATGCCATCTTGCATCTTGTATTATTTGTGTGATCGTGATGCTTTCAATTTATTGCTTACTGTGCCATTTTAATTTCTTTTCTTAATTGTGGTTTTTAACTATTTTAGCTGTGTTCTGGTCGTTTTTCTTTGATTATGTGTAAGCTGCCCCGAGCCACCGGGAGTTGCGGCAGATAAATGTGAATAAACAAACAAACAAACAAACAAATAAATAGAGAAGGTGAAAAGGTGCTGAGAGAGGACAGGGAAAACACAATATATATCCTGCCATGGAAATGTTCTGGTTGCCCACTGGTTGGACCCATTTGGGGTGAATGCTGAGAGACCTCAGAAAAGGCAAGATATTTAAAATAAGGCAATTACAAATCTTCAATGCAATGGATTTCTCAAAGGTCAGGAAATGCCCCAAAACTAACTCAAGATAAAAATGAGGGTTTAACCAGGATGAGAGTTAAATCACACATTCTATATACTTTAGCATTATACCTGAAGGAGGGGTTTGGCTATATTTTTAATGTTAGGATTCTCCAGGAAAAGATGTGAAAGATAAACTGAACATATTAAATCTTGCATGAATTTATAACATGTGAAGGCATTTTAAAAGAGAGATCTCACATTAACAGCTGTGCGAAAATCTCATTTCCCAAAGTATAAGATTGCACTTTTCTGAGACAGATTTCAAAATCATAGACAGGATGAATGAACTTAAATAGCAAAAACAGTCATTTTGACAGATCATCAAGCTCGTCTTCTGTAAACCATTCAAGATGAAGTGTATTAAGTATTTGGAGGATACTACGGTTCCCTGGCAAAATTGTAGGTTGTTATATAATTCAGCGATTATGCTGAGCAGAATAGCATCACTTACAGAAAGAGATGAAGGTGACTTATCGCTAACAAAATAAATGTGTCTGGCTTCCAGAGGAAAAGAGATCATGGAAGTTAATAACAATGATACTTGGACCACACTTCTACAATATGCTTGTAGAATGTAAATGTATACTCACTTAGCTACACAATGCTTGCACTAAGCCATCCTTCCACTGAATACCTGTACTGTTCATCTACTCGTGTATCTGTCATTTGACCCACTTATTGTCCTATTGTACAATGGGAAATGTGCAATGGCTGTTGTATAATAGGAAATGTTTCTGCAGTCCCAATGAATCAAGTGGCATGCTTGGCATATTTGACACCTGGAGATGATAATTTTTAATAGCCCCAAGAAAAGGGAGGGAGTGCACAATGCCCCCATTAAAGCAGCTCTACCTTTATGTTTCCAGTCACAATTCAAGGTTCAGGTTATGACCTACAAAGCCTTAAATGGTTTGGGCCCCACCTATCTTTGTGACTGCATCTCCTCCTACAAGCCGGTGAGGGCTTTACAATCCGGTGGGGAGGCCCTCCTCTTATTCCCACCATCATCACAAGCATGACTGGTAGGATGAAGGAGAGGGCCTTCTCGGTGGTGGCCCTCAGGCTTTGGAACACTATTTCTAGAGAGATTAAGCAAACTCATTCACTGTCCTCCTTTTGTAGGGATCTGAAAACCAGGGTGTTCTAACAAGCCTTTGAAAATGCCCAGTCCTTAGCTAACGAGATAGTACTCTGTTCTCTGCACTTCTTCTAATCCCCTGGCCCTATCCTATCCTGTTTTGCACTATCCCAGGTTCGTTCCTATTTATACCCTGATCATGCTCATCTTAGTATTCTTGTTACTGGTTTTTGTTGTGTATTGTTTGAGTTTTAATGCTGTTGTTTTAAACCTTCATATTTTATTTAATTGTGTTTTATGTAATTGTTCTTCTATGCTATGTTTTATTGTAATCATGGTTTTTTGTTTTTGTTTTTAATGGATTGTTTTGCTTTGATGTTTTGTGAACATTTTTGTTCCATGTGCAAGCTGCGCCAAGTCCCTTTGGGGAGATGGAGGTGAGGTAGAAAATAAAGTTGTTCTTGTTCTTGTTCTTCTTCTTCTTGTTGTTGTTATTATTATTATTATGGTTTGGAGAGAGTCTACCTATTGATCAGTGTCTCTGAAAAGCTCATCATAGTTGAAAGAATGTAGAGTAGGTCAAAGGATCATTCCCCATCCTGACATTGTTGGACAAATAACACTCTCCTCCTCATTACCTGCACCTGGGGCAGACTGCTACCACCACCCTGCCATTGGTGTAATAATTTCAATTTTTTATACCCCGCCTCCATTTCCCTGAAGGGACTTGGGGCGGCTTACATGGGGCCAGGCCCAAAAGTACAGTTGAAACATAACATATTATAACCACTTTCCTGAAATCACTGGATAAAATGTATGCACCATCCAAGCATGAACAATTGCATAGTTGGAACCCTGTTGGTTTGTTCCAGGGAGATCAAATCTGGAATCCTTTCAAAGCACAATTTGGGTTTGTCTTAATTGTCATGTTATGCTTTTGCTTATGTTGCTAACACGACCCCAAGTACTGACATATGTGTAAGGGACCACAAGGGCCATTTGATCAAATCCCATTGTGTCATGCAGGGATACGTTCTTCTCCTCCTCCTCCTTCTTCATCATCATCAATTTTGTTACTCGCTTCTCTTCATGGCTTGAGGCGGGATGCAATATAGTTAAAACACCCAGACCTGAGAGGCCTGCCAGAAGCACCACCAACAAATGTCCCTCCAGCCTTCATTTAAAAACCTCTAAAAGAGACTCCACCAGACTCTGAGTCAGCATATTCTGCTGTCAAAACATTCTTACCCTCAAGAAATTCTTCCTTATGTTTAGATGAAATCTCTTTTCTTGCATTTGAAACCATTGCTCTGAAAACAAGGCCGCCTCCCCTAAATATGGCAGCCTTTTAAATCATTAAGCACGGCTATCATGTTCCCTCTTAGCCTTCTCTTCTCTAAGCAAAACATACCCAACTCCTCATTAGGCTTGGCTTCTGGGTGGGTTACAATTTTGGTTGTTCTTCTCTGAACACATTCAGTCTTTTCAATATCTGTTTTTAATTGTGATGCTCAAAAATCGATATAGCATTCCAGGTGAAATCTGACCAAAGCACAATAGAGTGGGACTATTACTTCTTTCAATCTAAACACTATACTCTTATTGATGCATCCTAAAAACACCTTTTAAGCTGCACAATCATACTGTTAAGAGAGCCACTGAAGTAAACCCAACCAACCTATCTCTTAACCCAGTGATTTTCAACCAGTGTGCCGCGGAACACTAGTG
Organism: Anolis apletophallus; assembly: GCA_030556195.1. NCBI lineage: Eukaryota > Metazoa > Chordata > Lepidosauria > Squamata > Anolidae > Anolis > Anolis apletophallus. Next base: position 12,561,710 of record JARBWK010000006.1, on the reverse strand, counting down.
TGCCGTGAGAGATCATCAGGTGTGCCGTGGGAAATTATTTTCAAACTTCATTCCTATATAAACTATAAGGGGCATCTGTCCTTTTATGAAATTGAACCATAGCACTCTCGCATCACCTAAGAAGTGACGCGAGAGTGCTATGGTCGCGCCATCTTGGATTCGCTCAGACGCGGCTAAGTAAACAAAGTTAGAGTTAGTGCTGCAGCTGCGCGTTAAGTGATTAATTTGGGATCACAGCAAGGCAAGCAAGTGACAGTGATGGAGAAGTTTTTGAGAAGGGAAAATGCAAATGCCGAACAGGGCCCTGGACAAAATTATGACACAGATGAAGGTCCTAATATGAGTGGTGGACAAAAGAAAAAAGAAAAGACGGTGAGCTCGAAACAGGCCCAGGTTTCACACTAAGTGAGTGTGTAAATACATTAAAAACATATTAACTATATTTATTACTGTGTTAGAGTGTCATTTTGTGTCATTTTGGTTGGTGGTGTGCCCCAGGATTTTGTAAATGTAAAAAATGTGCCGCGGCTCAAAAAAGGTTGAAAAACACTGTCTTAACCAATGTTATGAACCCTCAACATGCTTAGTCCTCTTTGGGTTGTTTTCGAGTCTCCCCCCACTTTACTTCTCCTGAAGTATGTTTTTACTTTTTCAACAAAGGATTCCCCCAGGCAGTAACAATTCACACCTAAAAACTATCAGACCATTAAATGCTAATCAAGGTGGCCAACTGAAACATTCGCACCTACTGTAGCTCCAACAGACAAGAGTTCTTTCTCCCACCCTGGACATTCCACAGATATATAAACCCCATTTTCCTAGTTTCCAACAGACCTCACAACCTCTGAGAATGCTGCCATAGATGCAGGCAAACGTCAGGAGAGAATGCTTCTAGAACTTGGCCATATGCCTACAAAAACTATGCTTTTAGTACTTCAAATTTTGAAGTTCCTCCAAATTTTTTGATACTTGTCTCATATGCCACACAATACTGTTTGGAGGTATATAAACACTGGCACAAGTAAGATAGACATATGAAATAGAGGGAATTTAATTCATGTCATGAGAATGCATGACTTATTCCAGTATTCTTTGACTTCACATTACTTTTTTGCAGTTGTGAATATCTCTTTCTTAATTAGCAGCATTCAAAATTAATTTCAAATTAGCTTCAATGAACTGTTTCGTATTTATGCACATTTTAAGTCTATGTTTTGAATATTTTTATTTCTCTCTCTCTCTCTCCTCTCTCTCTCTCCAGTCCAATGCCTGAATGATTTCCTCCTGGGTTAAAAGGAGCTCAAAACTCTTCTGCTGTGCTTTCTTGGCTCACCTCAAAAACAATCACACTTTTCCTTTTATGTAGAGGAAAAAATTAAGCTTCCTCTTTGAGTGTCAGAACACTCCAGCAGTGAAAAGCTGTAATATTTGTAAAGCTACACACTGTGGTAGCTTTCCAAGCTCCAGAGGGGGATACAGGAGGCATAATTCAGGTTTTTGGCTCTGTGAGAAGCTGCCTTTTGGCTTGAACCTCGCTGTCCTTCCTGTTCTCTCCCTTTTTTTGACAAAACATCTTTCAGAACTTCAAAGAATATTCTTTCATTTATCTTGATGTGAAAAAAGCTCAGGTGCTTATTTTTTTTAAGGTTAGCAATGGGTTGTGTAACAAATATGCTGGCATTTGTAGCTCAATTCCACAAATGAAATGTTACATACAGCATTGCTATGCCAAAGGTTTAAAGCAATACTTTGCAAGTGACATCATCATTGTGTGTAATAAAATTGCTTTGATTTAAGTGAGGAGGAAATGTTTGAGCAAAATACATTTTCATTTGAAAAGTCACACAATAACTGGATATGGCATGGGCTAATTGATTGATCATTTATTGTGACAAGTATCTTTAAGGCACTGAATCCTATTTGATCTTGGGTGGGAATAAGGATTAACTCGGGTTGGGTGACCATCAATGAATAAGAGGCTCTGAAGGCTATATTGTAGGAGAAAGAACTGGCAAAACCAATGTTGTTCCTTGTCTAAGAAAACTCTCTGAAATTCATGGAGTCACCTTGAGTACATAGGCAGCACCAGGACTGTGGCGCAGCTGGCTGGGAGTCAGCTGCATAAGATCTCTACTGACCAGAAGGTCATGAGTTCGAGGACTGCCTGGGTGGGGGTGAGCTCTCAGCAAAATTGTGTAGCTCGTTGTCGACCTTTGCAACCCAAAAAACAGCTGCATCTGTCAAGTAGGAAATTTAAGGTACTAAAGTAGAATTGTTGATTTTGCAGAGAAAACGCCAGGAGAAAGTGCTACTTAACATAGGCATAGAATAACGGAGTCAGCTTGTTAGTAGCAGCACGAGAATTGGTGACTGTGATTGGCTTTACAAAAGATACAGCTACCATTGGTCCGCAAAAGCACAGCTGTGATTAGTTCAAAGAACACCATGTGCTTTAGATAAGAGACAGCCTTGATTGGCTTAGAGAATCGCCATGTGTGTTTGTTTACAAGTTAGTGATTGGCTTAGGAAACGTCACATGGGCCAGCTAATGAATTTCCCACTTTGGCCGGCTCCTGGTGGGAACGCTGTAGAAATGTATCGCTTTTGGGACAGCCTGTGCATGAAGAATGGCACAGACAATTGGGTGGAAATTAAACTGTGAAATGTTTGTCAGCCAGTAGAAGAGAGGTGACACAATGCTTTAATTGATTGGTTGATGTCAGATCAGCTTACAGATGTCTAGCCAGTGGAAATGCATGAGGGAGGTGGGACTAAGGATTGCCTCCATTGCCTGTATAAGACCTGTTTACCGGAAGAGAGAGGGTGCTGTTCTTGCGACTTGTTTTGCTATAGAGCAGACCCCTCAGCTGTTGTAATTGAAATGAACTGATTTCCTGAATTGCAGCCAAGTTGTCGCGTCGTCTTCATCCATGCGCTCGCACGTAAACGCAGCCTGAATCAAAGGTATTGCATCGGAGTTTTGGGACTCCAGATTCTGCTACAGTACCACTTAGTGGGGAGGCTAATTTAACTGATTTATGAGGCCATAAAATCTCCAGAAAGTATGAAAAAGAATGAAAGAATGTGACAGCTCCCCCTGGTGGCCAGAAGCTGGAATGTTAAATTGCCTCTGAGTGTTGTATGTCTATGGCATTGAATGTTTGCCTGTATATGTGCATTGTGATCCGCCCTGAGTCCCCTGCGGGGTGAGAAGGGCGGAATATAAATGAAGTAAATAAATAAATATTTTCTAGTTGTCTCCAAAAATGGTTTTGACATAATTTTTAAAAGCATTCTGAATGAATTTTTCAAAAGCTTTTCACTGACCCCAAGAACAGGGCATTAGATTACAGCATGTGCTTGATGGGGTTACACTCCCCCTGAAGACACAGGTTCACAGCTTGTTGAGCCTAGAAACTCAGGTCTCGGTAGTGGCTAGGGGAACTTTTATATAATTAAAGCCAGTTGTGCCCGTACCTTGGGAAGTCTGACTTGGCCACAGTAGTCTATGCTCTTGTTACATTCCAAATAGATTACTGTAACACATTCTACGTGGGAGTTTCTTTGAAAACTGTTTGGAAGCTTCAAGTGGTCCAACAGGTGGCAACCAGGTTGCTCATCAGAATGGTGTACAGGGAGCATACAACCCCTCTGATAAGCCAGCTCCATGTAGCAACCCAGTTCTCGTTCGTGCCTGGGGGGCATGGGACAGCGCCAGGGGTCCCACTTGCATTAGAGCCAGCAGCAGCTGAGATTGATTCTGAAGAGGATTTAGAGGGGCTGGAAGAAGGAGAATTTCCCATAGCTGGGCCTTCTTCTCCCACGGAAAGCCTAGCCTGGGATGAAGGCTGGCCTGATCCTTACGAGGATATGGAAAGCCAGGTGCAAACTGAAAGCAGCGATAGTGAAGAGTATGAACGGCCCGGGGGGGGGGGGGGGGCGAGGATCGCAAGAAAGAATGCATGAAGACCTGGAGGAGGATAGCGGGGAAGTAGATAGGGTGTTCATCTCTCATGGAGATAGAGACCCAGGTGCTGGGAGGCAAGGCCGAACCTTTGATAGGAGACGGAGCATCGAGTCCAGCAGGAGGGGTTGGTTTCATAGCCTAGACAGACCGAGGTCCCGCACCACAGATTGGAGAAGGAGAAGCCTAGAGCGTCGGGGTCCCTGCCATGAAGATTAAGTAGAGGATCCGTGGGAACGGATCCTCAGTACCTCGGCCACATCTATTCTATGCAGACGTGTTAGCGAGGCTAGACCACGGAGCTAAGTTGGGCTAGTGGCCTGCCAAGGAAGTCTTGGACCGTGTACCCTGTTTGTTCCTGATTCGCTTTTGCTAAGCGGAGCCTTGCCAAGAAAGCCTTTGGACATTGTACTTTGTTTGTTCCTGATTCGCTTTTGCTAAGCGGAGCCTTGCCAAGTCTTGGAAACTTTCATGCCAAGTTGTTTTTGGACAATACTTCTATCTGAATGCTTTTGCATTTTGGACTATTACCTTTTCTACTGTTTTTATTCTTCAATAAAGTAGTTAGCTGAATACCGTCTTTGTGTGTGTGATTAAGGGGCCGGCCAAGTCCGTGCATTGTGACACTCCATTGGATGCCAGTTTGTTACCAAGCGCTATTCGAAGTGCTGGCTTTAGCCAATAAAGCCCTGAATGGTTCTGGCCCAGCTTACATGTTCAAACATATCTCCCACTATGAACCATTGTAAAGATCTCTCGGTGCTACCATCCTCGCAATTGCAACTGGTGGGGAAAAGAGACAGGGCCTTCTCAGTGGTGGCCCCTCGCCTGTTGAACTCCCTTCTCAGTGATATTAGGTTAGTCCCCTCCTTCTTGTTCTTTGGGGGGGGGGGACTTAAAACAAGGTTGTGGGCTAAGTGTGCAAACACTAGATGCAGCAAGCAAAAATGAGATCGATTCTATGTGACCCACAATGGACTGACCTGGATTATGATTTACATGATTTTAAATGAATGTGTTAATAACTGATGTTTTGACTAATTGTTTTAATGGTAATTGTTATTTATAAATTGTGTGACAGCATCAAATGGTTGCCTGTTGTGAAGCCGCCCTAAGTCCCCGCTCAGGGGTGAGAAAGACAGGATACAATTATGTGAAATAAATGAATGAATGAATAATAAAAGGCTAAAAATTCTCAATTCCTGAGATAGAACATTGTTTCTTTTGCAGTTCCCCTTAAAGCAATTTAATAAAACTTACCTAGAAAACTTTAGCAATGAGTCTTTGTTTCTCAATGAACATCAACCCTATCTTTTGCTAAGGGAGCGATAACATTTTTTTCTCTCCCACCACTGGACTATCAACCAACACTCTTGAGTGGTTAAGACATATGGATTTAGCCTCTCTCTTGACACACAGATCTAAGCATGTCATCTTCAACTTATTCCCAGGACCTATGAATGTTGTTGAAATTTTACTCTTCCCTGTACTTTTTACTGCCTTGCCACTGCAAGGACTTCAGTTTGTGATTGATAAGGCTCCGGGGTGCAAATCTACCAGATAACAAGTGAATCAAAGCTTAATAGAAGGAGCCTTCCAGGCTTGTTCAGCCCAAAGAAATGCACCAAAAGAAGCAAAGAGCAGCAACCAAATTGGATTTCACACTCCACAACATATACACTGAGGGGTTTCTCAAGCAGATAACCATAAGCAGAGCTCTGGTGGGTTGAAACTGCCTTCTCCAAGTATAGTTTCATGTGGGGCTTTATCTATATATGTCTTTCTTCTTTCATGAGAAATGAATTTTATTGCCTTGAGCCTGACAAGTGACTTGTTGGATTAAATATCCTCTTCTTACAAAGACAGGTGAGTCAAATGCGTCAGAAAACTCACGATTGCTCTTGAACAACAGTCCTCAGCATGCTTTGAAGCTGACAACCCTGAGTGAGAGGAAATCTGTCCGTTTCTCATGAAAGAGTATTGTACTGATCCAAATGCAGAACATATTGTCTAAATACATCACATCCATATCCTTTCAGCAAATCCTGCTCCACCGATACTGTAGATACGAAGTTATTGGAAAGGGCAGATGTACAGTGATTACAGTAAAACTAAGTGAAAAATATTTTGAAAGGAGACTAAGTATCTGTTACACTTATATTAATTGTAGACTCGTGTCATCACAGAGCTAAAAAGGACAAAACGGGGAACCTAATCCAATTTGATGCTATGCAAGGATATACAAATAAAGCACTTCAGAAAGATGGCAATCCAACTTCTGTTTAAAGACCTCCAAATGAAGAATGCCCACCATGCTCCAAGGCAATCGATTTTATTATTGAACAGCTCTTATAAAAATAGTTTTTTCCCAAATGCTTAGGTGGAATCTCTTGTCCATAGCACTTCATTCTGCCATTATAATCCTCAACCATTTTTTTAAAAAAACTGCAGTAAAATAGTGGAGTGGAAGAGACAGAGCAAGACATTATTCCTCAAATCATTCAAAAAGGGAAAAAATTATATTTCACACAAGACACATAACTACATTATTATTTTATTTATTTATTTATTTGGACTTCTACACTGGCTCGGGGCGGTTTACAACACAATTCAATAAAACAAACAATGGGCAAAACATACATATAATATTAAGTAAAACAGCAAAATAAAAACGCAGCTAAAATCACAAGCTAAAATTACAAGCTTTAAAAGGCCTGTCTGAACAAGTGTGTCTTGCAGGCCCTCCGAAAGGTGACCAAATTTCAGAGAGCCCGCCTTTCCAATGGCAACGTATTCCAAAGAGCTGGGGCGATGATTGAAAATGCCCTGCGCCGTGTCAAAGTCAGGTGGAAAGACTTCACACTAGGGATGTCTAGAAGATTCTGGTCTTCTGAATGAAGTGATCTCAGAGGGTTATATGGAATCAAGAGATCCCATAGGTGCACTGGCCCCAGACCATACAAGGCCTTAAAAGTAAGAGCTAACACCTTGAAAGTGATCCGGTATTCAATTGGTAGCCAGTGCAGGTCCTGCAGTATAGCTGTTATATTTATTTATTTATTTATTTCTTCGACTTATTAGTCACCCTTTCCCGAAGGCTCAGGGCGACTCACACTGTAAGTCATAAGGCAATAAAATCAGAATAAAACAAACACACTAAAATTACCATAACCAGCACGCAAGCCTAGTGTGGGGGCAGTTGTATACATAAACCTAAACACCAAACGCCTGGGTAAAGAGGAGGGTCTTACAGGCCCTGCGAAATGTTAGCAGATCGGCCTGCGCTCGGACTGTGGGGGGTAAAGCATTCCACAGCACCGGCGCGGCGGCACTGAATGCCCTCCTCAGCGTTGAGGACAGATGAACGGATCGCCGACTAGGCACCACCAGGAGGTTTTGGGACTCGGATCGCAGTGGCCGTGGTGGGCTATAGTGGGAGAGGCGGTCCCTTAGATACACTGGCCCCAGACCATTCAAGGCCTTAAAGGTTAAAACCAACACCTTGAAGGTGATCCGGTGTCTATCGAAGCCAGTGCAGTTCGCGCAGCACTGGTGTGATGTGGCAGCGAGATGGACAACCTGCCACCAACCGTGCTGCTGCGTTCTGCACCAGCTTGAGCTTCCGGATCACTGACAAAGGAAGGCCAATGTAGAGGGCATTACAGTAGTCTAGTCTTGAGATGACCGTGGCTTGGACCACTGTGGCTGGGTCATAACGGGACAGGTAGGGAGCCAGCCTCCTCGCCTGTCGGAGGTGGTGGAAAGCCACTCCACTGACGATGGAGGTATGCTTCTCCATCGACAGCTCGGAGTCAAGCGTGACTCCTAGAGTCTTCACCGACAGGACGGGCGAAGTGTCGCCCGTCCAGGGTCGGAAGGCGGATCCCCCCCGTACCCGGACGGCCCAGCCACAGGATCTCTGTCTTGTCCGGATTCACCTTCAACCTACTGGCTCGCAGCCATCCAGTGACGGCCTCAAGGCAATGATGGAAATTATCGGGTACGGAGTCAGGCTGGCCCTCCATCCCCAGAATGAGCTGGGTGTCATCCGCATACTGGTGACACTCCAGCCCAAAGCTGCGCGCCAACCGGGCAAGTGGTCGGACATAGATGTTAAATAATAAAGGGGAGAGAATTGCCCCCCTGAGGCACCCCACAATGAAGTGGGGCCCTCCCGGAGACAACCTCACCCCTTCTCACTCGCTGGGACCGGTTCTGGAGGAAGGAGGACAGCCAGCTAAGGGCCGACCCCCTCACCCCGGCCCCGGCCAGTCGGTGGGTCAAGAGATCGTAATCGACGGTATCGAACGCTGCCGTGAGGTCCAATAACACGAGCAGCGCCGATCCACCTTGATCTAGTTGGCGACGCAGCTTGTCTGTGATGACGACCAGCACAGTCTCCGTCCCCATGCCCAGAACGGAAGCCGGACTGGAAGGGGTCGAACCAAGTTGCATCATCTAGGTAGGACTGCAACTGCTCCATTGCTGCCCTTTCAACCACCTTGCCCAGGAACGACAAATTCGATACTGAGCGGTAGTTGGAAGGGACCGACGGATCTAAGTTCGACTTCTTCAGCAATGGAGTGACCACTGCCTCTTTTAATCCCCTGAAAAACTCCTTGCTCAAGGGAGCTGTTAACTAATTTCAACAGGGGGTCACGTAACCCTCCAGGCAAGCTTTCACCAGCCAGGAGGGGCACGGATCGAGGGAGCAAGTGGTCGATCTAGTTGCAGTAACTATCCTATTAACAGCTTCTAGGCCCAGTGGTCGAAACCGGTCGAAGGTGGGCCCGGCAAGAGGCCACGGAGTCTCAAGCTCGCTGACTGTATCAAGAGTAGGGGAAGGTCCCGGCGGAGGGCCGAAATCTTGTCCGCAAAGTAGCTCTGAAAAACCTCGGCAGTTAGGGCCTGATCATCATTTTTTGGGATGGTAGGGACCATCGTCAAAGACCTAATCACTTTGAACAATTGCGCCGGGCGTGAGCTAGCGGACGCTATCTGGGCTGCATAGAATGAATTTTTCGCAGCCTTGACAGCTTGCTCATAAGCCTCCATAATAAGCTTATAAGCTGATTTCGAGCCTTCACGGAGTCTCTCCACTTGCCCTCTAGCCGTCTCTTTTCCCGCTTCATCGACCTAAGTTCCTCGGTAAACCAGGGAGACCTATTTCGGCTATCGGAGAGGGCGTCTAGGGGCAATATCATCGAGAGCGTTGGATAGCCTAGTGTTCCAGGTGTTAACTTGCTCATCGATTGAGACGCTGACAGACTCCAGATCCCAGAGCATTCAGGAACCTGGTTGGTTCCATAAGTCGCCTTGGGCGAACCCAATTTGTTCGGCACCCTTGCAGGGTGGGGGAGCCTGCTCCATCCGGATCCTCAGAGCACAGTGATCCGACCACGGCACCTCGATAGTAGAGGCTAGGGTCACTTGGACGCCTAACAAGTATACTTGTTATACTTGCGGGTTCTCCCACAAGCAGCCAGGCTGCAGCATTCTGCACTAGCTTGAGTTTCCGGATAACATTCAAGGGAAGGCCAATATAAAGAGCGTTACAGTAGTCAAGTCTTGAGATGACCGTGCCTTGGATTACCATGGCCATATCGTTCCATGATAGGGAGCCAGACGCTTCGCCTGTCGCAGATGGAAGAATTTGATTCTGCTGACATTGGAGATTTCAGTCTCCATCGACAGCAGAGGGTCCAAATGGACACCCAGGCTTTTTAATGATGATGACGGATGTAATGCCTCACCATCCAGGGTCGGCAGTTGGATTTTCCTATCACCCGGACAACCCAGCCAAAGGATCTCCGTCTTCACCAGATTCACCTTCAACCTACTGGCTCGCAGCCATCCAGTAACGGCTTCAAGGCATAGATGGAAATTATTGGGTATGGAGTCAGGCTGGCCCTCCATCCCCAGAATGAGCTGGGTGTCATCCGCATACTGGTGACACTCCAGCCCAAAGCTGCGCGCCAACCGGGCAAGTGGTCGGACATAGATGTTAAATAATAAAGGGGAGAGAATTGCCCCCTGAGGCACCCCACAATGAAGTGGGGCCCCTCCGGAGACAACCTCACCCCTTCTCACTCGCTGGGACCGGTTCCGGAGGAAGGAGGACAGCCAGCTAAGGGCCGACCCCCTCATCCCGGCCCCGGCCAGTTGGTGGGTCAAGAGATCGTAATCGACGGTATCGAACGCTGCCGTGAGGTCCAATAACACGAGCAGCGCAGATCCACCTTGATCTAGTTGGCGACGCAGCTTGTTTGTGATGGCGACCAGCACCGTCTCCGTCCCATGCCCAGAACGGAAGCCGGACTGGAAGGGGTCGAACCAAGTTGCATCATCTAGGTAGGACTGCAACTGCTCCATTGCTGCCCTTTCAACCACCTTGCCCAGGAACGACAAATTCGATACTGGGCGGTAGTTGGAAGGGACTGACGGATCTAAGTTCAACTTCTTCAGCAATGGAGTGACCACTGCCTCTTTTAATCCCCCTGGAAAAACTCCTTGCTCAAGGGAGCTGTTAACTAATTTCAACAGGGGGTCACGTAACCCCTCCAGGCAAGCTTTCACCAGCCAGGAGGGGCACGGATCGAGGGAGCAAGTGGTCGATCTAGTTGCAGTAACTATCCTATTAACAGCTTCTGTGTCCAGTGGTCGAAACCGGTCGAAGGTGGGCCCGGCAAGAGGCCACGGAGTCTCAAGCTCGCTGACTGTATCAAGAGTAGGGGGAAGGTCCCGGCGGAGGGCCGAAATCTTGTCCGCAAAGTAGCTCTGAAAAACCTCGGCAGTTAGGGCCTGATCATCATTTTTTGCGATGGTAGGGACCATCGTCAAAGACCTAATCACTTTGAACAATTGCGCCGGGCGTGAGCTAGCGGACGCTATCTGGGCTGCATAGAACGAATTTTTCGCAGCCTTGACAGCTTGCTCATAAGCCTCCATAATAAGCTTATGAGCTGATTTCGAGCCTTCGTCACGGAGTCTCCTCCACTTGCCCTCTAGCCGTCTCTTTTCCCGCTTCATCGACCTAAGTTCCTCGGTAAACCAGGGAGACCTATTTCGGTGGGGCCGGAGAGGGCGTCTAGGGGCAATCTCATCGAGAGCGTTGGATAGCCTAGTGTTCCAGGTGTTAACTTGCTCATCGATTGAGACGCTGACAGACTCCAGATCCCTCAGAGCATTCAGGAACCTGGTTGGTTCCATAAGTCTCCTTGGGCGAACCCAAATTTGTTCTGCACCCTTGCAGGGTGGGGGAGCCTGCTCCATCCGGATCCTCAGAGCACAGTGATCCGACCACGGCACCTCGATAGTAGAGGCTAGGGTCACTTGGACGCCTAACAAGTATACTTGTTATACTTGCGGGTTCTCCCACAAGCAGCCGGGCTGCAGCATTCTGCACTAGCTTGAGTTTCCGGATAACATTCAAGGGAAGGCCAATATAAAGAGCGTTACAGTAGTCAAGTCTTGAGATGACCGTGCCTTGGATTACCATGGCCATATCGTTCCATGATAGGGAGCCAGACGCTTCGCCTGTCGCAGATGGAAGAATTTGATTCTGCTGACATTGGAGATTTCAGTCTCCATCGACAGCAGAGGGTCCAAATGGACACCCAGGCTTTTTAATGATGATGACGGATGTAATGCCTCACCATCCAGGGTCGGCAGTTGGATTTTCCTATCACCCGGACAACCCAGCCAAAGGATCTCCGTCTTCACCAGATTCACCTTCAACCTACTGGCTCGCAGCCATCCAGTAACGGCTTCAAGGCATAGATGGAAATTATTGGGTATGGATTCCGGCCAGCCCTCCATCCTCAGAATGAGCTGAGTGTCGTCAGCATACTGGTGACACTCAAGCCCAAAGCTACGTATCAGCTGAGCGAGCGGTCGCATATAGATGTTAAATAACAAAGGGGAAAGGATGGCTCCCTGAGGGACCCCACAAGACAAGGGGGATCCCCCAGAAACCAGCCCACCCCTCTGCACTCGCTGCTTCCAATTGTGGAGAAATGAGGACAGCCAATCTAGAGCTGTCCCCCTCACTCCAACCACGGCAATTTGTAACCAGTAAAAATTGGCAGAATTTAAAAGCCTATTAGGTAAATAGAAGAAAAGGTCACCGGAGGCTATATTTCACCTACAGTGCCAGAAACAAGTTGGGGAATGTGTTCCTTCAGGAATTTCTGGAGTGCAGTTTTCACCACTAATGAAGACAGAAAGTTGTATTTGTTTAATCTAGATTAAATAGACATATGGCCTGAAAAGTAACTCTATATACTGTACTTACCATGATCTTGGTATGGCAATAGTTCAACCTACAGAATTGGTAACTGCTGCCAAATAGTGTGGTGCAGCTGTCAATTTGTTAGAGTAGGATTTGGAAGATTCTGATTCATTTCTCCACTGTGCCATAAAACTCATTGGATGACCTTGAATCACTCAAAGAGTCCACTTACACGGAGTAGAAGTCATTCCTGGATGTACAAATGACTCAGTTAACTGGATTTTACGACTCATTGGGAGTTGGAAAGGGATCCTGAGCTTTTCCAAAACCCTAGAGCTGACCTGATCTTTGGGGTTAGCATGAACAGCTGGACCAGCTTTTATTTGGAACTGGTCAGTGTTGCTACAGTTCATATGGGCCAGTGTTACCATTCAATTTTACTTGTACTTACACATCATTTGTTTTCACCTCAGCAGCCATAGACTTCTGGCCATTACTGGAAGGATTTGCTCATGGCATATTGAAAAATCAAATGTCAGGAGGAAGTCTCAGCTAATGAAAAGGCAGATCATAGGAGGCACATCTCCTGACCAATCAGGGGAGGGAGTGGGAGGTTTCAGTAACTGAAAAACTTTATAAAATGTGGTGCACTTTTCTGTATGAGTTATGTCAGTTATTTTGGCAATTACTATGTTCTGCCGTCCATCTGGTCAGGTGAATAAATCTCTGTTATTGTCTTCAAAGCTGGTCATGTTTTTCCTGGCTTTCAAAGTATCATGGCATGCCAGGCAATGGATCTACCTTGCCCCCTGGTGGCAGATAGCTGATTTCAGTAAAATTGCTTGCATGACTTCAAGAGAAGAGGGAGATCCAGATTGCTGCTGGCCACTGCTGGGTGTCTCTCAATGTTAGCAAACCCTCCCTTCCTTACACTATTCCTCTCTCCAAGTCATGCAAGCATCATTGTAGACACTGGCAAAGGCACTGGCAAATAGCCAACAGTTGTCTGGAGCTCCATAGCAAGAGCTATGACAACAAACTATGCAAAAAGGTAGTTTATTATTTATTTATTTATTTATTACTTCATGCTTAAAGACCGCCACTCCCCGTGGGCTCGGGGCGGTTTACAACAGTGGCATGACACAATTACAATATAGATATAATAAAAAACAGATCGTTACCTAATTCTAGCTACAAACACACAACACTAACTAAAACAATAGTTCAGGTGAGGCCCATCGATATTTTGGGGGCCAAGAGGGAAGGCAAGATCCAAGGGGGCAGACCTCCAAACCTTGTGGGGTGACCCTGAGTCCCAAGGAGAGTCGGTCTTCCAGGAGGAGGGGGCAAGTCATGAGACGGGTGGTTTAGGGAGTGCTCAACCCTAATAAATAGGGGAGTCGTTCGCCTCTTTAGTTCACCTCCTACAGGCTGTGATGTTGCTGTTCGTCTCCAACTCCCGAAGCCCACTCCCCAAACGCTTCTGGAACGGAATCGTCGGTGGCGGGCCTCGCACCACTGGGATCCGTATCCAGAGGAAGTCAGTGCCACCCCCACAACACTCTGGGTGGGCTCCACTGCCCCAGCGCAGTTCCCAGAGCTCCTAGTTGTGATTGTCCAGTGAGGCCAGACCAGGTTCAATTGAACTGGATAATCAGGACTACATTTCCATCTTGCCATGGTTTTGGAGTAAAGACATATAAACACTTTGGCAGAATTTGGGGCCTGTATAAAATAGGAACGCTTCTGATGAGACCCAGATTTAAGTACCCGTGTAGATAGTCACATAGTTTCTAGTTTCAAGGATCAATCAAGAAAGAGAAAGGCCATTCAATTCTTGGAGAAAGGGGAACAAAAATGCCCATGCAAGCCAATGAACGAACACTAATAGCCACCAGAGTAGAATTTCCGGGATCTGCAGCCCTTAAATGATTATGCATCCATCTAATCCTGGTGTCAACTTCTTTTTTTAAATGTAAATAAAATACTGCTTGTGATAACAAGGAAGGGTGTAGCCTATTAGGAAAGAAACTCCTTGGAGGTGAAGGTGACATCTTTATGGCACCGGCCCCTGCCTTATTTGCAGTAACTCATTTTATGTATAGTGTTTCATATTGGTGCAGCCAAAGGGCTGGATTTACCCATGATTTACTCCCGCCCATAAGGAGGATGGGAGCCTCCAAGAGGGTAGAAAATAAGTCTGTTGATTAGAACAGTAAATTAAGGGCAAGGCAGAAAGAGGGGGAGAGCCAAAAGCCAGATTCAACAGGCCTGCATAAACATTTCAGGTTGTTTTGCCACTTGTTACTTCGCCTCCCTATAAACTGTGCACTCAAAGTCTTTTTAATCTCGTAATAAAGCTTTCCTTTTCTTTGTCTTCTTTCTTCCTCCTGGGGGAGATTTATTTCTCCCTGGCTCAGTCAAGCCTTCTGTTTGTTCTACTTTTGCTGTGAAAAAGAAACAAAGTTGGATTTCTTTCTACTTAAAATCAACTCTCAGTATCCCATAACATTAAGCCATTACAGTGGTGTCAAACTGCATTAGTTCTACAGTGTAGATGCACCCCATGTCACCCCTCAATTTTCTTTACCAAGTTGACTATGCTCACTCGGTTCAATCTCCAGAGTTCAGTAAATGTGCCAGTCTTATCCAATGGAAATGGGATTATAATGGCCTAATTTTGCCTAAATGATAGCCTTATTATTTGATAGGTTTATCCCCCTCCTGATCAAACAGATGGCTTTAACATTTTCTGTTTATAGAGGACACAAAATTGAATAGCACAGCGATTCTAGGGGAATGAAAGCCCTTAAACTTGCACTAACATTCCGTATTTCAGCATTTGTAGATTTCTGACCTTTTCATCCTTACATAAAAGGCACAATGAATCACCTTTGTGGTGCTTGAAGTGCTACTTTTAGCCCTAGAATACATCCAACCATTGTTTCTTTTGTCAATATTTCATCCAAACAGACCACATACATCTGGAAAGCAATGCAAGTGCCCTTTTGTGGAAAGCTGAATAGTGGGGTGGAGGAGGGGATAAATAGCTATTTTATTTTATCTGAACCATAAATATAATAGAAGCTCTTTATCAGAATAAAAAAGTAGCTAATGCATGGCCTCCAACATTTCACAGCTGAGAATAATGATAGCCTTGTGTATTTATAATGTCCCCGTTCACACATTGAGCATCACTGCCTGAGTGATGCTTTCCCTCCCCTCCATAGATATTTCTGAAGGTTGCCTTTTGCTGTGGTATTCTTTTTCCATTCTCATCAAAGATTAAAAACAATCAGATGAAAAAGTTGTTGCCATTTGATAATCCTGATAAAAATTCTGGACTAACAAGAATCTTTGCAGTTCAAGACATATTCGAAGCAAACTCTGTCATGGTTGTTTTCCACAGAAAACAGCATTTTCTGGATAGAAAATATTTCTATGTACAAATAGTGTTTTCTGTGCATAAAAAGCCATTGCCTTCTCAGAAAATTCTGTAATTGAGGATGGGTTCTGTACAACATTTGCTCCATGCATCCATCTGAAGAAGTAGACTTAGGCTGGATCTACACTGCAATATAACCCAGTTTGGAACTGCATTATAGGATCAGTGTAGACTCATATAATGCAGTTTAAATGCACTGAATTATATTATTTGTCAGTGTACAAGGGGCCTGTGTCTTTCAGGTGTTATAATATGCCTTGGCACAGTAATTAGACTATGCCATCACAATGGCAATGAAGGTGGTGTCAAACTGCATTAATTTTATAGTGTAGAGGCAGCCTGAGGTGACATTAAGACCTCCCACAAAGAACTTGGAGCTCACTATGCTTATACAGGGAGTTATGGTCCTTCATAACTTCAAGTGGTGGATTGATTTAGCAGAAAAGACACAACGTTTTGCAGATCTCGGTGATAACAGAGGTTTTTATGAAGCTCTCAAAGCATTGTTTGGACCTATTTATCAGGTCCAAAGCCCCTTATACAGTACAGATGGTCAAACACTAATTACTGATAAAGCCTCCATCCTGAACCAATGGGCTGAACATTTTCAGAGTCTCTTCAATGCCAACCGAGTAGTCCAAGGTTCAGCTATCCAACACATGATACAACAACCAATGAAAAATGAACTGGATACAGCTTCCACTCTGGAAGAGACCATTGAGGCCATACAGCAGATGAAAAATGGCAAAGCAGCCGGGATCGATGGAATCCCATCTGAAGCTTGGAAACAGGGAGGTCATGTACTGCATGCTAAATTCCACGAGCTCCTTGTGAGTTGCTGGGAAAAAGGTGAACTGCCATCAGATCTCCGAGATGCAGTTATCATCACCCTGTATAAGAAAAAGGGAACAATATCCGATTGCTCAAACTATCGAGGTATAACACTGCTCTCCATTGCTGGAAAAATCCTTGTAAGGATACTCCTGAACAGATTAGTTCCTGGCATTGCAGAAGAACTTCTCCCTGAAAGCCAATGCGGCTTCAGAGCTAATAGGAGCACCACTGATATGGTTTTTGCCCTTAGACAACTGCAAGAGAAATGTAGAGAGCAGAACAAAGGACTGTATGTAACATTTGTCGACCTCACCAAAGCCTTAGACACTGTAAGCAGAAAAGGTCTGTGGCAGATCCTGGAACGTCTAGGATGTCCCCCCAAATTCCTCAAAATGATTATCCTGTTACATGAGGGCCAGCACGGTCAAGTCAGATATGGCGATGCTCTCTCGGAGCCTTTTCTAATAACTAATGGAGTGAAACAAGGTTGTGTTCTTGTACCAACCTTATTTACAATCTTCTTCAGCATGATGCTCCAAAGGGCTATGGCAGACCTACAAGAAGAAGACGGCATATATATATATACGGAGGGGAGGGGTGAGAGTCTAGTGTGTTGAAGTATAAAAACCCTAAGAAACCTACCTTGATAAAGGCACAAAATTACAAACACCCTCCTCCCCACCCGTTGTCTCTTCATGCATTGGGAAGGCCTGCCTCCATTTCCCCAAGTAGATACCTCCTCTTGCCTCCCCCCCCCCCCCGGCCTAATGCCGATGGTTCAGTCCAGCACCAGCCTCGCCCCTCCCTCCTCCCCCTCCTCCCCGGTGCGCGCAAAACCGCTCTCAGCCTCCCTGCAGCTCCAGGCCCGCCACCACCTTCCTTCCTGCCTGCTTTGCCACCTCCGAGATACTGACCCCCGAGGAGCTGCACAGGTGGTGAGTGAGGATCCTGCTCCCCACAACCCCAATTCAAGCCTGGCGGGGAGGGAGGGGGCAACCTAAGTGAGAGGGAGACTGCTGGTCTTTTGAGGGGGGGCCCCTCCAGAAACTGTAACTCCCAAATGTCAAGGTCTATTTTCCCCAAACTCCATCTGTGTTCACATTTGGGCATATTGAGTATTCATGCCAAGTATGGTCCTAATCCAACATTGTTTGAGTCCACAGTGCTCTCTGAATATAGGTGAACTACAACTCCAGAATTCAAGGTCAATACCCACCAAACTCTTATAGCATTTTCTCTTGATTATGGGAGTTTGTGTGGGAAGTTTGTGTCTTTCTGCCATTCCTGCCAGGATATATAAGTTGTGTTCATCAAAACAGGCCCAGGTTTCACACTGAGTGTATAAATACATTGAATTTTTTAAAACTATATATTTCTGTGTTAGAGTGTCATTTTGTGTAATTTTGGTTGGTGGTGTGCCCCAGGATTTTGTTTTTGTAAAAAGTGTGCCGCGGCTCAAAAAAGGTTAAAAAAACAATGTTCTAGACTGACTAATGGACTGAAATTCTCACTACCTTAATTTTTTTCTGATCTTAAATTAGATTTATCAACATTGAGGATGTTCCACTTCTTAAATGTGATATTTCTTGAACTTGGACATTTGTTTTTAAAGATAGGATATTTTTTTAAAAGCTATGAATGCCTAATTATAGGTAGTATAGTCATAAACACTCCATAGTATTCCAGACATTTTCCAGAATACCAAGCATGTTCAGGGAGTGGGCTGACCCGAATATGGGTAGCCCTTGCAGTCTGTTCAAACTCTGACTGAATATAAGGACAAAATAAATGGTGACATGATGCTGGTGAATTCTACGTTTGTTTCCTGTTAATAAAGGTGTGCATGTATTTATTTCTTCCTGGTCTTCTTTGATATAGCGGAGGGACATTTTGAAATAGCAATTCCTTGGAGTGGATAAATATCTTGCCAACAGAGAAAATATTTTAATATTTTGAACAAACCCATGTTTATGGAGTAATCGTAGCACATTATTCCATCAAGCTTCCTAAGCTAAGTGGCCTCTATTTTGTGGGCGCTAAATGAGTCCTCTTTGCAGGGCAGAACATGGAGGGAGAAATCTCATAGAAAACGGCATTTAATCTATATTGATCTAAAGAGTGCTTTATGGTGTTAGAGGTCACTATATTGCTGTTGTCATGGTCTTGTCTCCAGAGAAATAAAACAAGGTCATTTTGATCAGTGGTGGCCTTTAAAATCATAATGGTACCTTTCAAAGATCAGTAGGTGAACTGGACAATAAGGTCTTTCCCCCGGCCGCTCACCCATTCTGTCTGGCTGTGTTTCCTCAGCAACTGGCAATGGTTTCCCTTTGTTATTATCCTTTATTAGAATTCATTGTAGACTCTTTCCTCTTGTGCAGTAAAAGCAAAGCCCCGTCAAGGGGGAGAAAAACCACGGTTGCTTTTCAATGGAACTTCAAAAGAAACAATCAAACAAACCTATACCAGATTTGTTCATGTTTCTATTTCCTGACCTTGCCAGATAAAGTGGATTTTTTTCCATTTAGTCCCTGACTTCCCAGGGCTTTTTCAAAGCAATGAAATCAATAGATCAGCTATGGGATCAAGATGGCATATGTTTTTGTCCATAGGGATGTTTCTTTAAGTCAGTGTTTCCCAACCTGGGGGTGATGACCTCCGGAGGGGGGGGAGTCGGGGGGTGTTCTGATGGTCTTAGGAACCTCTTTGGCAGAGAAGGTTGAAGATCTCTCCACCTGTCATTGTCTTCCTTTTTGGAAACAGATGTGAATCTTCCCACCAAAAGCCCTCCTCCTGCTCTCTGGATGTAGGTGAACTAATACTCCAAAACTCAAGGTCAATGCCCACCAAACCCTTCCACTATTTTTTGTTGGTCATGGGAGTTCTGTGTGCCAAGATTGGTTCAATTACATCATAGGTGGAGTTCAGAATGCTCTTTGATTGTAGGTGAACTATAAATCCCAGCAGCTATAACTCCCAAATGTCAAGGTCTATTTTCCCCAAACTATACCAGTGTTCACATTTAGGCATATTGTGTGTTTGGTACAGTGTATGAAAATACATCCTGCATATCAGATATTTACATTACAATTCATAACAGTAGCAAAATTACAGTTATGAAGTACAATGAAAATAATGTTATGGTTGAGGGTCATCACAACATGCACCATTAGAGGGGAGGTTGGACCGTTGCTGCTGCTGCTGCTTATTGCTGTTGGGTGTGGGGTGGAAGAAAGGGTTTGGAGCTAGAGAAAAGAAGTTTTGGATAACAGAGGAAGGCAAGGCCGAAGGGAAGATTTTGAGAGAGGAAAGGTTTGGAGCCAGAGGAAAAGAGTTTTGGAAAATGGAGGAAGGCAAGGGAGAAGGGAAGATTTCGAGAGAGTAAGGGTTTGGAGCAAGAGAAAAGAGAGAAAGATGGAAAAGTTTGTTTGGGAGGTGGGGAGAGGTTGAAACTAATAAAGTAATTTCTGGAAACTTCTTATTTGCTCACCATTAATTTGCTATTCTTTTATGCCGCCTCTCTCAGCCCGAAGGCAACTCGAGGCGGTGAACAAGCGGCAGCAAGTGCCCACATACGATACATCACAATAAGATAAAAACAGTCATATAAAAACCATATAAATTAACAGTTAAAAACTACAAAATACAAATTTCAGCTCTACAATCTTAAAATCGGTTTCCGTTTCGTCGTCATACTAATCTTTTGATCTCGATTAATTAAAGTTCGTCTGCGAATGCTTGCTCGAACAGCCAAGTCTTGACTTTTTTACAAAATGTCAGGAGGGAGGGGGTTGATCTGATGTCACTAGGAAGGGAGTTCCAAAGCTGAGGAGCCACCACTGAGAAGGCCATGTCTCTCATCCTCGTCAGACGCGCCTGCAAAGCAGGCGGAACCGAGAGCAGGGCCTCTCCGGAACATCTTAAGCATCTTGATGGTTCATAGGGAGAGATGCGTTCAGACAGGTAAGTTGGACCAGAACCGTTTAGAGCTTTAAAGGCCAAAACCAGCACTTTGAATTGTGCCCAGTAGCAAACTGGTAACCTGTGGAGCTGACACAACAGGGAAGTTGTATGCTCCCTGAGTGCCGCTCCTGTTATCAACCTGGCTGCTGTCCGTTGGACCAAAAAGCTTTGCTATTTTTATTGGGGTCTCTCTTTTTTTTTTGGGGGATATATATTTTGAGCATGTCCTAATAGTCCTGTTCCAAAGAAGAAGAAAAAGTGTGTTTGGGAGGGAGAGGGTGAAATTAATAAAGTCATTTCTGGAAACTTCTTTTTGCTCACATGCCCTTAGATGTTGAAATTTGGTATGCTAACAGAGGAGGATGTGTTGTAGCAGTATATCAAGTTTCATCGAGATTGGTGTAAAAATGAGGGAGGGAGAAGGCCCTGGAGTTTCCCCAGTGCCTGTGCTGTTTTCTGCATATTGCACAATCACGTCCGCCATTAATGAAGCAATTCAGAAGTTTTGGAGGCTTCAGAAAGTTCTGGGTTTTTTGGGAAAAATTTGGAAGTGACTTTAGAATCGAACCACCAGTGCCCCCTACATCTGAAATGGGTTTTGAACCAAATTTTTTTGGATCAACCAAGCCTAGTACAGTCCATTGCAGTACATTATGAATCCACCCTCATACATTTTTCTGTATGTTTACCTCCTGCCTCAGGTGCCAGAAGGGCAGACAAATGAATATACAAGACTGTTGCTGCCTGCTCACATCATTCAAATGCATCTCATCTGTCTTCTTCACTTTACTGCTATCCTTCCAAGCACAAACGTTCCCCTTGCAATCAATACAATGCAGGTACCACTGAGAGCTCACAAAGAGAGCCTGTGCCTTTTGGTAGCCATCATTTATTATATATATGCACACCGTTATTGTACACCAAGTCTATCTGATAGGAAATCAATGGACAGGAGAAGGATAATCGTGAGTAGTTGCAAAGTCCATCAGAAAGTAAGGGAATGAACTCCCACCTGGTTAGTAGTAAGCACATTTGATGCATTGCACAAAAGAAGGGTTCACATTTGGGAATTTCAGACTTGCAACTTTCCAAAGTCAGCTGCTATGTTCACATGGAAGATTGCAAAGGACGGAGATTCCAAAAATGGTAACAAAGAGAAGTTCTAAAATATTTCATGCAGCTTTTGAAACATGTCAATGCAACACCTTAGGGAGTCTTTCTATGTGGCCAGGTGATGTTCTGCTTTGCACATTTGTTGGGTATGCATGTCCCAAGGTTCAAATGTTGTGTATTTTGCATACTTACGATAACCAATCCAAGTTTCAGAGAACTGAGGCATGGACCTGATCACTGGTGTTTTAGGGAATTCATTAGGTTTAGCTTGAAAATGAGAAGAGCGAGAGGAGATATGATAAGCATAATGCCATACTTAAGGGAATGTTGAGCAGAAGATGGAATAAGGTTATTATTTGCTGATACAGAGACTAAAACACAAATCACTGTCACCACTGCAAGACAGCCTCAGAGTTCCATAAAAGTTCTGGCCATCACAGATGTCAACATGGGATGTTCGCAATGGTCAGAAACTCTCAACTCTGAAGCCATCTGGCAGTGGTGATGGCAACATGAACTGTAAGGTCATCACCTTATAGTTCATGGTAAGATTGTGCATTCTGGGTAAACCCTGACCTGTTTCATGTCCTGGCTTTTGGTGGAGGCTCTGATCCATTTTTTAGGAGCCTCCTGAAATCAGGAGGGCAGATATCTGTTTTTGCTATCCGGTGCCAAAAGACTGATTTTCTATCAGTCCATTATGGGGGGGGGGGGGGGGCCTTCCCACTCAGGCTCCCCTTCCCATTGTGCACTTTAAGGAAGCTTCTTTTAACCTGCTGTTTCTACTCTAGAGGAGACGTTTGGCTGCAGTCCTTGGCAAGAATGGGCACTCTCGTACTCTACACATGCACTCTCCTTGGAAAGAGAGTGCATGTGTGGCATACATGCCCAGGGCACCTGCTCCTGCCAGGGCTTGCAGCTGAGCTGCTCTTACTCTATAGCAGTGTTTTTCAACCTCTAGGACCCCAGGTGCTTTGGCGTACAACTCTCAGAAATCCCAGCCAGCTTACTAGTTGTTAGGATTTCTGAGAGTTGAAGGCCACAACTTCTGGGGACGTACAGGTTGGGAACCACTGCTCTAGAGTAAGAGGTGCTCAGCTGCAGGCCCTGGCAGGTGCAGGCACTCCTACATGCCACACATGCACTCTCCTTGGAAAGAGAGTTTGTGTGGTGTGCAGGCCCAGAGTGCCCAGGCTAAGAAACCCCTATGAACTTCATGGGGTCACCATAAGCTCATAGGTGATTTGAAGGTACAATCACACACAACCCTCCCACTCATCCAAAAATTCTGGGATCCTAACTAAGGGTTTAAATTACACAATCACAATATGTTGATACCACTTCTACCTGTCATGGCTCCATCTTGTGCAATCCTGGAATTTGTAGTTCTTTGGGACAATTGGGATTATCTGCAGAGAGTTCTAGAACCTAAAGGCTAAAAATTCACTGAATTCTGCAGGACAGATGTGATGCAGTTAAAGAAGTATAAAAATTTCCAAGGGCTGAAGCTAAATGTTCCCAGTTATATCTGAGGCAATCCACAAATCAGCAGCACCACAATGGTTAAAGAAATCAGCCAGTCATCTTAACTAATTATCTTTCCATTTTTATTGAGTGGCATGCAATTGATGCATGCCATCTCAAGAAGAGAGCTCTTCAAAACCTTATAAAATATTCATTAAATATCAATTGGATGACTTGCAATACCAGATTTTAGGAAATAACAACAATTCAATCGAAACCTTGAGCATCACCCCCTCTCCCCGCCACTCCTTTGCTACAATAAACATCCCATTTATTACAGTAACTCTCTTCTGCATCTTTATGGATTTATTTCATCCCCAGCATTATCTATGTTTTTCATTTACTTATTCCAGTTTTAAAATCTCATTGTAACATAGGAGTTCTTCTACTCCATACATAATTCAGAGATAAGTGTCCCTAATTTATCCATAGGTTGCACTTTTTCATGCATTTTATTATTTTGATCTGTCCAAAAGGCATGTCATCAGCAATAGAGTTTTCTATTACCATATTATCAAGCAGAAGACCAAAATCAGGCTCTCTACCAATCTTCTTTTCATTTTCCCTTCCTTTAGTTTGTTTGAGTCCAAAACACTTTTAAAGGTGTAAGGTAGAGTGACCAATGCTCCTGTATTTCTTGGGAATTTCTGTATTAAAACAATTGTTTTATACTCCTGGCTTCTTTACTGATCTTATATTTCTCACATATATTTTGGTATATTTTGGTCCAGTGCCTCGGCCGACCCTGCAGCCAACTCAGCTGCAACCCCAGCAAGAGAGAGAGAGAGAGAGAGAGAGAGAGAGAGAGAGAGAGAGAGAGAGAGTCTACTGATGCAAGGAAAAAAGGAAGAGAAGGAGGGGACGGGAAACTTCCTTGGAGTACCACTAAAGTGATGGAGGCTCTTAGTGACACCATCCATCCTCACCCTCCTTCCTTCTGTCTTCCTTCCTTTCTTTATTTACTCTATTTGTATCCCATTTTTCTCTACCTTGAATGAGATATATGGCAACTATTCAGTGCCTTTGGACAACTATTAAAATGCATTGAAATTAAAGTTTAAAATTTTAAATTAAATTCATATTAAAACATATAAAACATTGCAATCACTATTAAAATCACACCATCCACAATCGTAATCCGGGGCCATTCCAGAAATCATTGCACATATTTCATAGTTATTACTGCACTGTAGTTAATCTCCAAAGGCTTGACCCCAGAGCCAGGTTTTCACTTTCCTTTTGAAGAGCAGGAGGGAGGGAGCTGCTCTAATATCACTGGTGACTTCCTTCCTTTCTTCCCTCCTTCCTTCCACTGATATTTCACAGTTTATCTTCCCCTCTGTCTTCACCCACACACATTTAAAGTGCTGGCTTTAGCCTATAAAGCCCTAAATGGTTCTGGACCAGCTTATCTATCCGAACGTGTCTCTCCCTATGAACCCACCTGAGATTTACGATCATCAGGGGAGGCCCTGCTCTTGATCCCGCCAGTTTCACAAGCACGTCTGGTGGGGACAAGGGACAGGGCCTTCTTTGAGGTGGCCCCATGGCTGTGGAACTCTCTGCCCAGGAATATCAGATGGGCTCCCTCCCTTTCAAAAAAATTGAAAACTTTCTCTTCGAGCAAGCATGTTCAGCCAAAGGGTGATGTGGTAGTGCAACTACCATTTAAATACATACGTGTTGATTTTTGTCCAATACAAGTTTTCTTGTAGGATTAAAATATTTACTTTCCCCCTACAGGATATAGATGTATAAATCTATTTCTATATCTACACATTGCTGCTTTAAATAAACAGCCACAGACACAGTGGTCTTCCTTTTGTGGAGACACTGCTCTGAACATCTTTATGGCATCCTGAATTCTTTGTAGCTTCAAAGCTTACATGTCTCAGTCAGAATCACACTGTGAAACTTAGCTGCAGCTGAATTGATCTCCCTATCTTTACAAGAAAAGGTTATTTTGATCTCACCATTTGTATAAGAAAAGAACAGACAAAGGACTGGGATTAGAAACAGAGGGGAAATAATGCAGCAACCAAATGCTTGCTTTCCTGATATGTATTGAAATTCATTGCTGGATACCTCTTAGCCCACCAGGGTCCCTTGGATGAAGCAAAACTGATATAAACAAGTAAAAAACACCAAGTTTTGAAAACCAGATTTAAACACAGATCCAATGCTATCGAAAGAGCAAAGGCCAAACAAATGCCTTCCAGTAGCAGATTTCAAATTCCAAATCTAGACCAGGTTTATGGAGAAGGTTGTGGGCTTTTGAGATCTCTGATTCATCTACACCAGGGGTGCTCAGAATGGTGATCGGGATCACCAGGGTCATCTTCGGGCCTCATCCTGGTGATCTTCAGGCCCCTGACCAGGTTTTTTGCTGTTGGTCCTCTTCACGCACCCCTGCATGCTGCAAAGAAGTCCTCCGTCGTTGCTCCTCCCCGCTCCCTGCTCGTGCGCCGCCTCCAAAAGCTCCAGAGTCCAAGAGGCAGAATGCGCCCCCTCGTTTGGATTCCTCCTCCTCCCTCCGTCCTTCTCCAGCCACTCAGAATCGTAGGAGACCAAAGGGGGCAGGCCTGGGTGACGCGATGCATGGCTGGCCTCACAAGATGCAGAAGCGCCCATTCTGCCTCTCGGACTTCTCGTGAGCTCTTGGCGGCAGCACGCATGCTGGCAGCGTGGAAATAGGAGCAACGATGGAGGAGGAGAAGAAGGACGCATTGGGGTCATTTCCTTACCGCATCTCAAAGGTGGGTCTTTTTACTTTGGGGTGGGTGCTTGATTGTTCTGTGGCATGCCCTTTTTATTTTTAATGTTTAAAATGGCCTTTTAGTTCCAAAGCCTCTCTGCTTGCTTTGTTCCTTGAGAAATATATGTTGGGGAATATGGAAATGTGGGAGAAATGGGGTGGTTGGATGTATTTTTGCATGCCCCTTTGTTTACCTTGCTGAGTATGAAATGGCCTTGCAGTTCAACAGCCTCTCTTCTTACTTTCTGGCTGATAATATGTGTGGTAATATGGCAGTGTGGGAGAAATGGGTGGTTGGGTTCTATTTTTATACTCTGTTTTATATTGTTGTTATTAAATTGAAATGTTGATGTTTTATAACTTCATTTTATGTAAACTGCCCCGAGCCTGCTGGAAGGAGCGGTACATAAAAATGAATAATAAATATAAATAAATAAATAAATAAGAAAATAGTTATACGTTTTACATTTCTGGGCAGGTGATCTTTGGGACTTGGTTTTTTAATCAGTAGCTCCCATGCTGAAAAAGTGTGAGCACCCCTGATCTACACTGTGGAATGAATGCAGTTTGGCACCACTTGCATGGCTCAAGGTCATGGTAGTTTAGTTTGACAACGCCTTCTCTGTCAAATTTTGCTTACCGCAACAGACTACATTTCTCAGGATTCCAAACACTGATCCATAGCAGTTCAAGTGGTGTCAAACTGCATTATATCTACAATGCAGATGCACCTTTAGCCTTCCTCAAACTGTAACACCGATCTATAGGGTGCAACTACACAGTAGAATGCAGTTTGATACCATTTGAACTGTCAATGTTATGGAATCATGAAAGATGTAGTTTTATAAGTTCTTTTGCAACTTGGAAGGAACTGAATAATCTGTGCTCTAGTACTATGAGATGCAGAGCCTATCCTAAGAAATGGGGCTACAAAGTGGAGTCCACAACTTGTGAGTGAGGAGAAGAGCAAACCACAGACCACTTAATATAATGTGGTCTGAGCCCTACCACATGCACAATGGAGGACCTTCTCACAACGACACCAGAGTCATTCCAAGTGGCCAGCTTCTGGTCAAAGGACATTTAGTATAATGCCAAGTTTTTAACTTTATTTGGGGTTTTAAAATATATTATAATAGTTTTCTCAATTTGCTTATGACATGATAGATAGATAAATAAATAAGCTCTTTTACCTTCTCTGCCAAATAGTGCTGGTGCCTCACTGTGATGGAATGCCTGAGCCTTTGGGAAACTATAGTGTCTGGCTTTTCTCAGGGGCTATCTGATACCTTCTGTTAAGCTTAAGACCCTTGGCAGAAAGAGGCACTTTGAGGTAATGTGAAAAGATAACCAAATGAGTTTACTGAAACAATATGAATAAAGGGTTAACTCCACCCAGGACTATCATAGGATAACTTAAAACAATACATTACAAAAGGAGAACTTGCTGGTTGCAGGCATCTTTCTGGGATCTTTGAAAGTCTCTTTTGCCTCTGGTGCAAAGCGATGGTTATAAACTGCCTTAATCTTCTTTCCTGTTAAGCTTAGGTTGGCCAAAGCTTCTGTTGTCCTTTGGATTGATGGTATAAAAATACTGCTAAATGCTGCAGGAGAAAAAGGTGTTAAGAATTCCTGTTTGGATTGTTGGGCTAGGATTCCAGACAATATCCAGGCCTCTAATGCTCTACTACAGAAAGAAGGAGCAGTCTAGCAAAGAGCTCTGTGCAGGGAAAAGGAATAGACCGTCTGAGACTGGCATCTGAGGGGTGTTTAAGCTCCACCCAGAAACTAATACAAAGGAAGGTCTACACTATTGGGAAAATCTATTTACAGGGGGAACTGAAGCAGAGGAGAAAAAAAGGCAAAGCTAAGACTTTGCACTCACCAAACTACAGCTCCCAGGATCCTATAGCATTGAACCATGGCAATTAAAGTTGAGTCAAATTGCATCCCTCCTAGGCCAAAGTCATTAAGGCATTGCAAGTCAACCCCAGTAACTTGAGTTTCAAAAAGGAGTAAACTAAAAACTGGTGAAGTTGGTATTCATTTCCTTTACCGCATTTGTATGCTGCCTGCCTCCCAGGTGATAAGAAGTGATCATTAAATCATATGTCACATTTTGCTTTAGTTGTAGTTTCTGAACACTTTTCAAAGGAAGCCCAGATGTGTAGCTATGAAGATGTTTCCCCTTTCCTTATAACATTTTCCTCCATTCTTCTCCATTCTGCATTGCAGAAGTTTGAAACACCAGTTCGGCATTCAGAACTAATGATTGGATAGGAGGCAGAGAAGGCTAAATATCTTGTGCAACTAGAGCTCGCATGATTCCATAGCATTAATCCTTGTCAATTAATGGAGTTAACATAATTCTTTTACTCAGATTTGTTTTCTGCCTCAGGTTTTAAGGGATAAAAGTCTGATGAATGTTTTTAATGTGAATAAAGTAGCCAATGTGTGGGGGCAAATCAGATTTTTTGCAATCTTTTCACTCTAAAGAGTCACAGCATTACAATTCTTATTGGGATTTCCATGGTAACATCCTATGGAATTTTAGGATTTTCAGTCCAAGGAGCATTTTTTTACAATTCTGAGACAGAGAGCTCTTTTAAATTTAGAGTAAACATTGGATAAATGAGGTGATGGCATGGAAAGAGTTTCAAGAAAGAGGCTTAATATTCGAAAATGAAACCGAGGGTACATAAGAAGGAAAGCACGGACAAGGGGCCAGGTAGACTTTTGCTCATCTGTGATGATGCCTGTATTGTAAATGAGGTTCTTTAAACAGTTATCCTTGCAGGTCTGCCATGAATTTATAATGAGATGCCTTAACATTTATATTTGCCCACGCCGCAGGTGCAATCATTTATTAACATGGCAATAAATGTTTAATCTTGATCATCCGTAACCTTTTCGATCCTCTGATTAACTCTTCCTGCTCGGTAGGTATGATCTAGAAAAATAAAGCCTGCCTTTGAAGTGGCATTTACTCCAAATTGAATTTGAAATGAGAAATTGTCTGCTAGCCTGACCATTCAAGATATTCAGTGAAGAGTTGGCTGTACTTCTCATGAATGGTCTCCAATGTAGATGCTAAATAATATACATTTGAGACTGACAGGTTACAACCATTGAATATGTGTAAGACCTGATAGTGAAATGAGTAATTGAGATTTATTTCTAGCAATATCCCAAATCCTTTGTAAAGAATGATGCTACAACAAGAATGGAGAAAGTTTTGGTCATTCATTGCATAGATGTCTAGTACTGATATTATGTTCTCTAAAGCCCCCACTATTTGGGGGGGGGGATCTAAAATCATGGTCCAAAATAACCCCAAAGTTGCATCAGGTGGTATGGGGTACGTTCACTACATTTATGCTCATGGAGTACTTATAAAACCTTAATTGTTTGATAAAGAAGAGAATATTTTTTAACATTCTTTTAACAGGTGAAGAAACTGATATTTCACTTTTGTTCTTGAACATTGCAGGAGGCCTAGAGTTTTAAAAAATAACCTTATAGCTCCATGCAACTCTTCACATCCATGACCTTTCACTTTTAGTCTATATGTTTATATCAGTAATGATGTAGGATTATCTATTTTCAGTAACTGACAATAGCAGATTAAAGTTCATTTTTATGAGAAATCCCTGATTTATTATCTCTTTCCCTTTCTGTCTCCCCAGCAATGACAATGCAGTTCATTAGTCATCGGTTTCCAGACTATCATGATCCCACCATAGGTAAGTTAAGCTCTCTGCATCATTTGGATTGCACACCTAACATTGGATAGAATATAATTGTGGACATCCGAATGTGTCAGCATCCCTTACATGTGTGGGATGCTTCTTGGGTGTAATGAAATGTAGACCATCTAAAGCTCATTTGCACAACTTACTAAGAAGCCCTAAAGCCACCTCATATGGTCATTCCATCTTTTATGCCAAGCAGGCAGAATCAAAAAAATATCTATTTATTCCCTTCTCTGAGCCAGATTCACACTGATGACATCAGCCTTAAGATCTGTGGGAGTTCTCAAAGAATCTCAACACAGTTCAAATGATAAAGACATTTGGAGAGACCCAGATCCAAACGCTGGGATGTCTATTCAACTATGCCATTTGACATTTGGGTAGACCTTGATGTCACACTTTTGAAGAAATGTACTGTAATCTTGTTGAATCTATCACTGAGTAGTGAATCAACCTGTAGGTAAATCCTGCCAATTCAATGACTCTACTTCAGTTGGAACTAATAGTAGGATTTCTGTCATCTTTGAAAGTGCAGGCCCTACAATAGAGCTGGGTAACTGTGCTGGTTCCAGGAGCCAAATATCTGCCCTGCAATCCTCTGAGACCACAAGCAGAGCCAATAATGCAAAAAGGCAGGCAAATTGAGAGACAGTAGAAACTAAATTAATTTTTGAAAATATTTTCAAAATTGTTAAAAATATATCGACCTTTGTATGTTGAGAAACCATGACAAGAAAAATCCTGGACTCCCTTCAGATTGAGACTTTCTGGGCAAAAATGGTAATCATGGATGATCAGTCATGGCCACATATGATTGAAAAAATGGTACATAGTTGAGGAGTACACATACCACATTTTCCTCCATAGCTTATAGCCTACCGATTGCCAAGAGCATTTCATGCAGTAATATCCATGAAGTCAATAGACTTATCTGCAACTTATCTACAATTTCATTATTGACTTAAGGACTCATCTACAAGCTACATCCCTTTCTTGGTACTTTTGCCATTTGTCCCACTGGAAATATTAGAGTTCAATATTATCCACACTTTCATGTATCCACACAAAGTGTGAAAATATATCCCTTGCAAATGTGGGGGTCATAATATACCGTTACTTGGAATAGCTGAGATTTACAGAAATCTGGATTCGCTTACTATTTATCCTTTTTTGGTTTATTTGTTTTTCCCTGCTCTCTACACTCTGATAGAAATGTGACAATGCCCCAACCTTGTTTTTTGAGCAATAAAGAAAAGGGCAAAGCAGGTCATAACCTCTCACCTTGTGATCCTTTTGAATTATTAGTTTGTGATTGCCATTTACAATGACATCCCATTGAAACAGAAGCAGTGGATGTCGATGTCCAACAGGCCCTTCGGCTTGATCCCGAGAGGCTAGCCATTGTTATAAATTCGTAGCATCACCGTTAAAAGGGAACAATGAGTAATGACCCCAGAGGTACCCTTCTGGGTGCCCACGGGACACATCCATCACTTGGGATTAACATTGCCAAGCATTCAGTGCTGACAGATGGCTGAGAGCAAACATTTATCTAGCTATAAAAAGTGATAGCTTTAAAACAATGGAGATAGAAGTTTGGGAATAGAACTTGATGGTATGCTTGATAGTTTGCTGCTATCTTTAACTCTTTCCACAACTTTCAACCTATTACTGAGGAGATATGGACATGTGGATGACGGACATGACAGTCCCACCACACAATTGAAAGAAGAGGGCAGAGAAACAATCTAGATTTAATTTTTGCTTTGCAATTATTAATCAGGAAAACAGGATATGTATTAATGTTCTATTTCCCTTTAGCCATTTCTGAGGGTGGTGTGGTCACTGCAGTTATTGAAGGGATGTAATATTATATTATTATCATTTTTATAAACATATATTGACAGGAATTATTTTGATGTTTCCCTAACAGAAGTGGTAAAATATATTTGTCCATTGTGGACTTTCTGCATCTAGTGTGTGAAAGAAAATTGCAAATATGGTGAATTAACATGCATTGTACATGTATGTCCACTGAATATAAATGTGTCTTGTACAATATTACTGTTCATCACAAGAATTGCATCACATTTATGGGATATAATTTATATCATGCAACCCTTATGTAGGGGTTTATCCATAAATCTAAATGAACAAAAATATATATTAAGCCCTCCTCAAGCTTCCTCCAATTAAGTTGATGTGTGCTTTCAAGTCAATTCTTGCCAGTGAAGACCTTATCCTATGGTTTTTTCATCAATGAAGGATAGTGTTTTATACCAAACACTTTCTAGAGGATATAAGAGTAATTTTGAAATGTTTTGAACCCCTTATGATATGGTAAATCCAAGAAAGGTATTTCCAACTGCAAGGAGTATTAAGAGATCACTTTCTGATTGTTAAGGCCTCTCATGAGCATACAATGGATTTATTGTTCTGTGCCTTCAAGTCATTTCTGACTTATGGCACCCCTAAATTAAACCTGTTACAGAGCATTCTTGGGCAGATTGGTTCAGAAGGGGGTATGTTTTTTTCCTTCGTTTCAGGTTGAGAGATTGCAACTTGCCCAAAGTCATCCAGTGATTTTCCATGGACATGTGAGAAATCAACATTCTAGTCTCTTCCAGATGTTCTGGACTTCATCTCCCAGAATTCTTGTTAGTTGACTCAACTGGTTTGGATTTCTGAAGCTAAAGATGCAAAACCTAGAGGACCAAACTTTTAGAACTTCAGTATAAATTCAGATGCAGTCAGTGGCTTTGCTATACTGTATAAGTGTAGTAACTCACACTGTCCAGTGGCAGTGGGAGCTATCCAGTGCTGAACCAATACTGAGAATATGGCTTAGCACCTGAATAGGTCCTGCTATAGATCCCTTTCTTATTAATATAATCCAAATGTCTAATCAGTAACTTCGTATAGGACTCTACCACTGGGTTTCCACCAGAGGCTGGATCCACTTCTCAACATGCTTGAATTTACTAGATTTCTCCCATAAGTTTCAAACCTAGATCTGCTCTGGCCTTAACCCAGGAAGTTCAGTAACACAAAGTCAGAAATCTATAAGAGTTGGCAACCCTAGATTTGCACCAGATGGGAAGAGTACTCCTTGTGAAATAAACATGCATACTTTCATCAAGTCTTTTTATATAAATAATTATGTGTGCAGGTTGGTTTTGCATTGCTCTTTAAAGAGTAATACTTCCATCTGCCAGTTTCCCATTGGCTGACTGTACTCTAAATATAACCAGAAAGTTAGCTTTTCTATAGCAAAACATTCCAAAATTGGGATCACAGACAAAAATCTGTGATTGGAATTATGTAAAGTAGGTACATTTGCATAAGCCTTCTTGAAGTATTATCTCCAATTTTGTGCAGGGTTTTGAATATTATATTACCTTTTATGTGCAATGAGTGGAGGAAAGAAAGAATGCTAGAATTCAAGCAACTGTTTGCACTGCACTTGAGATTTAGGGGTGTCTGCTAATCCATACACTCCAACATTCCTTGACTACAAATGATGTGTCTATGGTTTCCTTTGTCCTCAGGAAAAGCATTGTCCCTTTTTTAAAGAAAGAATTCTAATCTAGTAAAATGCCCAGATCTTGAAAATATGAGGCAAAATGTATAAAATGTAGTATCTCCTTGTAACCACAACCATGGTATTGATAATATAATAAAACTACCATATTCAAGGGGCCAGTATACATAATTTCATTTATCCATGTCCTACAAAATATGGCCCCGCTAGGCATTTTCCAGGTCCTCCAGCATGGCTTTATGATATACTTGGGCCATAAATTCTTCATTTCAATAGTGTGTCCCCCCTATTTCCACAGCTTTGCTTATCCATGGGAAGTCTGGAAATGTATCCTCCATGGATATAAGGTTGAACATTATAATTTTTAACATGTGACTTATTATGACTAACAGTAGCCAACACTGTAACATTCAAATCAGAATGCAGTAAACACATTACAGTTTTTTCATGATGAGTAATGTTGTTACTGCAAAAATCTTGTTGGAGTGAATTGGGGAGCTGGGGCCATTTATAGTTATGTTCAGTCATGTTTTTAAAATATAATTGGCAGCAAAATATTCTTACTTTCCCAAATCCTGTTGTTGCCTTAAACATGATTATATTAAACATGATTATGCCAAGGTGGCCGCTGCAAAGAACCGCCCAGCGGAACTGTTCCGAGTCGTTAGGGGAATCTAAAGCCGCCACAGTGCGAGATCCCTGACGGCTCGGCTGTACGCTGTGAAGAATTTGCTCGGGCCTTTGCAGACAAAGTGGCGCTGATCCATTCCGATTTTGATACCACTTTAATGGCAGTCTCTGAGAATGTGACATGAGCATCTGCTTGTCCTGTTTTAATGGATTCGTTTCAATTGGTTCAGCTCGAGGATGTGGACAGGATCCTTGGAGAGGCGAGGCCTACCACATGCTTCCTAGACCCCTGCCCATCCTGGCTGATCAAAGAAGTCAGAGGGGGTTTTGCAGAGTGGGTGAAGGTGGTGGTTAATGCCTCCTTACAGGAGGGCAAAATTCCAGCCAGCTTAAAGCAAGCTGTTAAAAAACCGCTGTTGAAAAAACCATCACTGGACCCCACTCAAATAGTGAACTATCGGCCAGTTTCCAATCTCCCCTATTTGGGCAAAGTCATGGAACGTGTGGTGGCTTCGCAACTGCAGGGGTTCTTGGTAGACACTTATTATCTTGATCTGGCACAGTCTGGCTTCAGGCCGGGACATGGTACTGAAACAGCCTTGGTCGCCTTGGTAGATGATCTACGCCGGGAACTCGACAGGGGGAGTGTGTCCCTGTTGGTTCTGCTGGACCTCTCAGTGGCTTTCGATACCATTGACCATGGTATCCTTCTGGGTCGCCTTGCAGATATGGGGCTTGGGGGTACTGTGTTGCAGTGACTCCAATCCTTTCTGGAGGGTCGTACCCAGAAGGTGTCATTGGGTGACACCAGTTCGGCTCCACAACCATTGTCTTGTGGAGTCCCTCAGGGTTCAGTACTGTCCCCGATGTTATTCAACATCTACATGAAACCTCTGGGAGAGATCATTCGGAGTTTCGGAGTAAGGTGATATCTGTATGCAGATGACGTCCAGATCTGTCACTCCTTCCCACCTGTCGCCAAGGAGGCTGTCCAGACTTTGAACCGGTGCTTGGCTGCTGTGTCAGACTGGATGAGGGCTAGCAAATTGAAACTGAATCCAGGCAAGACAGAGGTCCTCCTGGTCAGTCGAAAGGCCAAACAGGGCATAGGGTTACAGCCTGTGTTGGATAAGGTCACCCTCCCCCTGAAGACACAGGTTTGCAGCCTGGGAGTGATCCTGGATTAATCGCTGACCCCAGGTCTCGGCGGTGGCCAGGGGAGCTTTTGCACAGTCAAGACTCGTGCACCAGCTGCGCCCGTACCTTGAGAAGTGTGATCTGGCTACGGTGGTCCACGCTCTGGTCACACCCTGAATAGATTACTGCAACGCACTCTACGTGGGGCTGCCTTTGAAGACAGTTCAGAAACTGCATTTAGTCCAAAGGGCGGCAGCCAGACAACTAACGGGAGCTACATACAGGGAGCATACCACCCCCTGTTGTGTCAGCTCCACTGGCTGCCTGTCCAATTCCGAACTCAATTCAAAGTGCTGGTTTTGACCTTTAAAGCTCTATACGGTTCTGGCCCAGCTTACTTGTCCGAACGCATCAACCGCTATGTCCCATCCTGTACCTTAAGATCATCCGGGGAGGCCCTGCTCTACATCTCAAATGTGGTTGGTGGGGACGAGGGATAGGGCCTTCTCAGTGGTGGCTCCCCGTCTGTGGAACGCACTCCCTATTGATATTCGATCAGCTTCATCCCTTGGTCCTGGTTATGGGACCAAGCGTTTGCACTTTACAGCACTTTGATTGGAATGAGATTGCAATCTGGTGGACAAGACCTAATGCTTATGGATGAAATACTGTTTTAACTGTTGTGAATGTACATGATGCATTTTAATGTTAATTGTATTTTAATGTATTTTAATTCTAGCTGTATTTTAATGTATTTTATTCTTAACTGTTTGCTTTTATTATATGTATACTATGTGGCATCGAATCGTTGCCGTTGTTAGGCCGCTCTGAGTCCCCCCTCGGGGGTTGAGAAGAAGCGGGGTAGAAATGATAGAAATAAATAAATAAATAAATATATTCCCCTTCAGAATCAGTTGTATCTGTATTCTATGTAATGCATAATATCTATATTCAGCTCAAACTTATGAAAATGGTATTCACATGCAATTCCATTGCATGGCTCACCGTGTGGGCAATATTTGTAGGTGATGTGTGTGCACCCATTTCCACTAAAAATGGATGTCCTATAGCTGTACAATTTGTTGCTTATTCACTTGTGCAAGCTTGTCATGAACCACAAGGATCACGTAATCATTGCCTAACCACAATTTGCACTATTCAGTCCCAAATTACTCAGGTTACTTTTTGGATTACTGTTTCTAAGTGCTCTAAAGATGACTACAGTACAACTGCATATTTGCAGGGATTATGTGCCTGGAATTTCCAAGGATATGTAGAACCATGGATAATAGCAAAGCCTATTGAAATGAAGGACATCCAGCCCAGTAATCCCATAGGATCATGCTGGAGAACCTAGAAAATGCATAGAGAAAACATGTTTTGTTGGACGTAATGCACCTACTACCATTCAGTTTTATAAAGCCAATGAAGCATTGCAACAATCAAACAACCTTCCTGAGACTTTCAAGAGAGGACCTTCTCTCAGTCCCACTGCTGCCCTGAGCGGGGGGCCCCCTCCCCCGGGTGTGTGTGTGTTTGTGTGAAGGGCAGGGTAGAAATATAGTAAATAAATAAATAAACTGCCTTTGAAGATAGATCTGGCATGGACACAAAATAGTGCCTTCTCAGTGGCTGACTGTAGGCTCTCAAACTATTTTTCTATGGAAGCTAGAATGGTCTACTCCTTACTCTTCTTCCATTGCCAGGTGAAGTCAAATTGTTGTTGTTGTTGTTTTGGACAGGCTTTCAAAAATAGATCGATTTTACAGAGAGGTCTTTTAAGATGACAGTAAACTATCTTGACTTGTACTATAATTGTCTTTCCTTATATGTTTTTAAACGTTTTACTGTTATTGGTTGTAGATTCAATTTATTACTGACCTTTTGCATATTTTAGTGTATTGCATTTGCTTTGTTCAACTGTATTGATTTGCAAGCCACTTTAAATCCCAGTTTGGGTGAGGGGGGGGGGGGGGAGAGAGAATGGGATAGATGATGAGGATGATGATAATAATGTTGTTAAGGATGAAAATGATGAAGATTTTTAGAATATGCAATCTTAAGAAAATACCTGCAATGAAACATCCCCCATTATCATATGAATGAAGCCTTTCTGCACATTATCAGGTACTGATTACAGCAGTTAGTGTTAGCAATATTGCTGCTTAAAACATGTTTTCTACAACATTTCCATTAAAAACCTCAGGATACATTTTTTAAATTAGAATTATAATCAGAGGGGTGGTCTTAGAGGAAGAAAGTTCCTTGCATGGCTTACTGTGTGGGCAAAATTCCACGGGATGACCCTGGATGAAAATGAAATTATTTCCAATGCACATCTCATATTTAATTATGCCAGACAATGGAAACAATTTCTAGGCACCAGTAGAAACAGTCATCTTCTGAAAGAAATGGTGCGTGAATGATGTTACCCTCAGGGCACCTACCTGGCAATCTTGCTGGCTATTAATATAGGTAGAAACAGAGAGGAAGCAGAATGAGGAGGGGAAAATTGGTCAGTTTCCAAGATACTCAGCATGGTTGTGTAGCTAACCTCAGAATGAATATTGAAGTATGCAAATGGGAGGGCAAAGCAGCTGGCTGGCTTTCAGTATGATAATATGAGGTGGGGGAAACCTGCCAGCTGAGAAGCTCTTGAGAGTCAATGACATGAGAAGAACAATACTGCGATCCATTCGGGGGAATTTTTGCAATCCAAAGTATTAAAATGTTGCTATATCAGCAGTCTTATCTCAAATTTATTCCAGTTCTCTAGAAGCACAAAGGTTCGAACAGCCAAGCAGAAAAAAGATAAAACTTCACACCAGTTCAAACCAGAAGTTAGAAAATGTCCTTTTTTGGACAATGATACCCAAAATGACCTAATCTGCATGGTCAGTGGGTCATTCCACCAAACATAAATCTTCCAGGTTCTGGGTAAAAGGTTGACAACTATGACTATTCAAATTACCAGAATGACCACTTTTGAGTCTTGTTTAAGACAGAAAAGCAGGGGAAGAAGGGAGGAGGAGGAGGAAAGAAGAAGATTGGATAAATTCCCTGGGATACAGTTGTCAAAAACTAATAGTCATCTCTACCTATGTAACAAAAGCATTTCTGAAAACTTCAATAAACATACTTTAAAAAACCAAAACTAATAGTCATGATTAGTGTTGCATCAATTCTATGCAATATTTTGTAGGTCAATTGCTGGAGAACCCAAGAAAGAGAATACAATTAATAGTAATAATAGTAATAATAATACTTTATGTACAGTATACCTCAACACCATCTCCTAAAAAGGACTCGGGATGGCTTTCAGAAGCATATACAAGTGTCATAACCACATAAAATACAGGTAAAATCACATCAACATATTAGACAATAACAATATAA
The DNA here is from genome assembly GCA_030556195.1 of Anolis apletophallus. Taxonomy (NCBI): domain Eukaryota; kingdom Metazoa; phylum Chordata; class Lepidosauria; order Squamata; family Anolidae; genus Anolis; species Anolis apletophallus. The sequence continues at coordinate 12,523,426 of JARBWK010000006.1, read as the reverse complement.
GTTCACCAAAACCACAGATTACAAAATAAAATCCCAATTAAAATCAATAAAACATATTACTAATTGGCATTAAAATGAATAGTACAACATCCCAGCCACAGCCCAAACTTGACCATTAAAGTGCCATTGCCAATATTATATTGTCTGGTTCTTAGCAGATGTTTGAATCATTTTCAAAAGTCTGCCTAAAGAGCCATGTTTCCAGCTCCTTGAAAAAAAACATTGTAGTGTGGGGGCAAGCCTAATTTTCCTGGGGAGGGCATTCCAAAGCTGGGGGGGCACAATTGAGAAGGCCCTCTCACTCGTCCCCACCAGCCGCACTTGGGATGGAGGTGGAACTGAGAGTAGGGCCTCCCCGGCAGATCTTAAAGTGCATGCCAGTTAATTGGGGTATATGTGGTCCTAAAAAGTCCTATAACCATACTGTATAGGGCTTTATAGGTAATAACCTGCACTTTGAATTGGGACCAGAAACTTGTCAGCAGTCAGTGGAGCTGCTTCAATAGGGGCATAGTATGCTCCCTATAAGCAGCTCCAGTTAGCAATCTGGCTACCAACCTTTGCACTAATTGTAATTTCTGAGCCATCTTCAAAGGCAGCCCCATGTAGTCCATTCTAGATGTAACTAACTAAGGCATGGACCACTGCAGCCTAGTCAGGCAAATTGACCTGATGTTCTGCTAAAGTGGTTTCTATGTGAAACTGATTAGCAACTGTAAGAGTAGAATGGCAAATTAGGTGGTCCTTTTTGTCCGATTCAATGTGGTTGCTCTTATGGTCCTAATAAAGCTTTTTTAGCTTCACTGAATGATAACTTTATAAATATGGAACCTTCATCCATGAATATCAGTTAAAAACAGCCTTTCTTAGATCTTGTAAAGCCATAGCTTCATTGACTGAGTCAACACACATATATACTGAGACATTCATGTTTTACAGTCTTTATCAAGCATTGTTGCATTTTCTCATGACTTGTGCCATTTCATGATGTGTTCAAATGCATCAGTTTAGTCATTTTGAATTTGTGAGAATTCAGGAATTATCTATGCAAGGATGAATAGCTAGGTATATTTACCTTAATGTCCAGTCTGTGTACAAGCAAAATTTCATTCTGGTTATATTAGTAACTCTGGAGTTTACCTTATTTGAACAGCAGACACACAAACAGCAGGAGTAGCTTTCCAAATCAGGAAGGCTTTTATCTCTTGAAGTTCAGTGATACAAAACAACAAATTCTTTGAGATAGATAGATAGATAGATAGATGATAGATAGATAGATAGATATATCTCCAACAAAACAGTAACAACATTGACCCACAAAGTACTACATTTGCTATCCCAAATTAGGCAAACATCATCCAATCAACCATTGCATTAATTCATCCCTGTTGCTTGGGATTACTTCATAGTTGTATCAGACAATGAATTGCTTCATGGTTACATCAGTCACCAAAACTTGTCTAGTAGTCATCCTTACTTTACAATTAATCATGAATATGCTTGACTTATATACAAATTCTAACATGAATATTAATGTTAAAGGGCATACTATTGTGAATGAATAGCCATGGAAAGCAAGTTTTCTAAGACTTTATCACAGCAAGGCAGAAATTGCTACAAATATTTGTTGCTGTGTTTGAGACACTTGAGAACTTAGTGAAGAATTGTAACACAGCTTCCTACAGAACTACCATATCTATGGACTTCTTACTCTATTACAGACCTAGGCAGCCTGGTTTACTATACTTAAAGAATTCCATTTATCATTTTCCGAATCACATATCAGGGTCACTAGTTGGATCTGCCACCATGGGATAGATTTGGGAGCTGATCCTGCTTTGTCAGTTACATTACTTCCATTCAGCTTAGATAAATCGAGAGTGTAATGATAGTAAAGATTTGCTGTACCCACAGTGCTGGTTCCACTGGCCAGTCCAGCCAAAACAGAATGAATTCATTCAGTTAATGTCATTGCTTTGCCCATCCCTACAACTTACTCCTTATCTCTACTTTGGGTGTTTTCCAAGCTATGAGATGAATCAAGCTTCCCAAAAAAGACATATTTTTCCACTGTGATCGAATCTTAAATCTGGGGATGACTTACCAGCTTTGAAACAGAAGTGTTCATGTAGTAATTCATGGTGTAATTACTTGAGGGCTTCCTATACCCAGCTGTCAGTCAGAATTTGTATATTCGAGGAACACAGAACAGCATGGTTAATGACCTCGTGCTAATAGACCCATGATGGAAACAGTCTGGACAAGGAAATCAGATCCTCAGTTAATGAAAGCAGGAGCAGGCAGTTTCAGAAGGTTCATTCTAACTGATTTTTCAGTTTGGGCAGCAAAACATGCTGATTTGTACTGGGAATAAGTGGATATAGAGAAAGGTTTCCAAACAGGAATGTGTGACCCATTTATAAAGGGAAGAACAGTGGACATGATAAGATTATAGATACAATTGAACTTCTGTGGTTCGCTCTTGTGATTTGCTGTTGGTACAGGCAATCATGAAGTTAGGAACAATAGAGATTATGTACTGTATGTTTGTTCTTAAGTTGATGTTTTGTTTGTAAATTGGAACAGGTACTTTTTAAAGTGTAACTTCAGACTATATGTCTGTCTGTCTATCTTCATCTAACTATATCAGGCAAGGACAAGCTTTGGCCCACCAGGTGTTTTGGACTTCAACTCCCACAAAGTTGGTGGACAGCTCAATGAAGATGCCAACCCAGTGCGCTGCAGCAGTGAAAAAAGCAAATTCTATGCTTGGTATGATCAGGAAGGAAATCGAAAATAGGTCGGCAAATGTTGCATTGCCTCTATACAAATCTATGGTGAGGCCACATCTGGAGTACTGTGTACAATTCTGGTCACCGCACCTCAAGAAGGATATAACGGAACTGGAAAAGGTACAAAGAAGGGCAACAAAATGATCCAAGGGATGGAGCAGCTCCCTTATGAAATCAGGTTGCAACGCCTTGGTCTTTTCAGCCTTGAAAGACGGCATTTAAGAGGTGACTTGATCGAATAGCCACGGAAAGCATGTATAAAATCATGCATGGGATAGAAAAGGTGAATAAAGAAAAAATATTTCTCTGTCACACAACACTAGGACTAGGGGGCACTCCCTAAAGCTCCAAGGTAGGAAAGTTAGGACTAATAAAGGGAAATATTTCTTCACCCAGAGGGTCATTGGGTTATGGAACTCACTTCCAGAGGAGGTTGTGACAGCTGTCAGCCTGGACAGCTTCAAGGCAGGATTAGACAGATTCATGGATACCAAGGGAATCAGTAATTACTGAAATGGACATCCAAGTGCCACCTCTGTGTTGATGGAGGCAGGCAGGATTTTCCCCGGATACTGGTTGTGGGGGGTCGGGAGCAGGTGAGGGTTTTGCCCTCATTTCTGCTAGAGATCCCTGTGTACAACTAGTGGGCCACTGTGTGACACAGAATGCTGGACTAGATGGGCTGAGGCCCGATTCAGCATGGCTCTTCTTATGTTCTTATGTAAATCCTAAACTGCCTACCGGCTGTTAGGAATTGTGTGGAGTTAAAAACCCAAAACATCTGGTGGGCCAAAGCTTGTCCTTGCCTGATAGGAAAGGATGAACATCTCTGTGATGTTTGTTTTGCTGTATGTGACCCTGTTTAGAAGATTTCACTGCACTTTCTGTCCCTGTGATCATTAAATTTTGAAAAAAATGGCTTGCTGTGGAAACAAGGATTGGTGATAAAGCTACAGCTGAGAAACCTTTCCCCATAATAACTCTTCCAGGAGTGATTTTCCCTTCCAAAGAGTAGATTTCTCTCATTTCCTATTGTCTCAGCTCTGTTCTTAACTATGAGTCATTTGTAATTCAGATGTTTGTAACTCAGGGACTGTCTGTATTACTTAGACTTCCTAGCCAGAGAGCTCTAATCTTCACTAAGCTACAAATGCCAGAATTTTACAGGGTGCTACCATGGCAATTTAAGTGTGTGAAAAGTTCCAGATTCTTGTTCTTATAATTATGTTGAGACTCTTCAACATCCAGCAACACCCAATGAAAATTCACTGAGTAATCTGGATTTTACTTATCACAGTTATAAACACCAATATTGTTTTCTTAGAAGAAAGAACTTTATTTTTAGCAATGAATACATCAATTTATGCATTGGTAAACATAAAAACCATGTACACTTATGATCTAGAATCCAATTCACATGAAATAAGTTGCATGGAATACAATGGGATTTACTTCTGAGTAAACCTGTTAGCAATTGCATTTATATCTGAATGGCAAAGAACCACTGGTAAATGAAGAATGCAACATGCTATATCATCCACTTTTTCTCAGAGAATTGCCCTGAATTATCAATGCAATGTTGTTTTTGGAAGATGAGGAACATTTCTGAAAAGGATTTGAGGAGGTCTGGCATATCTTTAGAATTTTAGTTTTCAAGCTTTCTCTTTCCCACTCTAGTTCTGTTTCCAATATGACTAGTACTCCAAGGTGAAGGGTTAATTGGTAACTTTCCTTTGGGGCACTTAACCTATCCCTCTTGGCAGAGGAAGACAATTGAATGTCAACACTGATCACTCATGCCCGAACTCTTTCAGGAAACCGAAAGCTGCAGAAGCAGGAGAGATACAGACTATTAAGTGTCATCATTAATCATGGGCACCAAGCTTTTCAATGTTCAGAGTACTTTGCATCACTCAGAGCAACCAAGCCAATTTCCAGCCTATGAGTTATTTCAGTATTGCATGTTCTCATACACTGGTATTAGGATAAATTCACTTGTCAACTATGGAACTCCCTACTGCCAGACCAAAGAGCCACTCCTGATCTACATACATTTTTAGGGGCACTTAAGACATGGCTTTTCAGAAGAGCATATGATTGTTAATAACAAGCTGTGACTATGTAACCTGTTTATCTTAGTTGTGTAAGTCACCCAGAGCACCTTTGATGGAGGGCGACTCATAAGAAATAAAGTCGATTGATTGATTGACAGTTAAATCAAAATACAGTTTAAAACAATTCATAGAACCATAGAATTATAGAGTTGGAAGAGACCTCATGGGCCATCCAGTCCAACCCCCTGTCAAGAAGCAGGAAAATCACATTCAGTAAGCAGTTGTATTCAAATCAAAATAGTGATTCCTAGAACAAATCAGGGCTAAATTGACCAAACTGAGTATGTCATAATTAGGACATATCATTTTCCAGGGAAACAACTCCCTGGAAAAGATACCAATGCTTGGCGAGATGGAGGGCAATAGGAAAAGAGAAAAATCACATTTGTGATGGATAGACTCAATAAGAGAAGGATTGGTTCTAAATCGGCAAAACCGGAGCAGGGCTGTTCTTTCATTCATAGGGTCACCATAAGGCAAAGTTAACTTGAAGACAAGCAACAACAACAATGAAATGATTTAAACAGCTTGATAAACGCTGAGCTATAAGGCAAGACATGAAGTTATGGGTCTCACATTGGATCCTGTGGGTTCAGGACTTCGTAGGTATCAGAGGACTTCAATAGATGTTTAGGAACACACAAAGCTGTCTTATACTTAGACAGCTATCTGCCTTAGTAATTTCAATACTTGCTGCAGCTCTCAAAGGGTTCTGTGTTGTCTTGTATGTCATTTAGCTAAACTCTTGCTTGATGCAGGAAATTCAAACCTACACATCCCAAATAGGCAGTTATCTGGTCTTTCACTGAAAATATCTATTGAATGGCCCCACCAGCCATCTAATTCCATTACAGCATTTCTAATGACTCTAATGTCAGGGAGATAGCGAATATGTTCTAGGTCTGATGTTTATAGAGCTATCCAAGGTTCTAGGTTCTATTCCCAAAATTTGCTCAACACTTAGAACAGCTTCTTTAATGTGCGACTGAAAGCCCGCAATAATATCAAAATGATATCAAAGCCAACAGTTTCTACTCTTCCACTGTCAAGCTGCTTCTAAAGTGTCTTCTAACATTTAGTCAAAAATATACTTTCTCATAGCATTCGGTTGTTAATTTAGGTTCCCAGAGGGCCAATGCCAACTGCAGAATTATCCAAGAGCGACATATACTGCCGAATTATTTTTTAGAAGACTGGAAGTGAGATACCTGAAATGGACCATTCTTTTTTGAGGAGACTGTTTCATTTTAGGTGTGGGTCTCTTTTTAGAGAGATAAAGTGGTGTAGAAAGAAGGAGGAGGAGGATGAGACACAACAACAATCAATTTAAACGGTGAATCACCATTATGTTCCAGATCTGATCCTTACGGAGTGATCCAAGGTCCTGCATCAATAGGAGTATAGTTTCTAGATCCAGGGAAGTCATGCTACCCATGCTCTATTCTGCCTTGGTTAGACCATCTGGAATACTGTGTCCAACTCTGGGCACCACAATTAAAGGAAGATGTTGACAAGCTGGAATGTGTCCAGAGGAGGGCAACTAAAATGATCAAGGGTTTGAAGAGTAAGCCCTATGAGGAGTGGCTTAAAGAGTTGGGCATGTTTAGCCTGAAGAAGAGAAGGCTGAGAGGAGATATGATAGCCATGTATAAGTATGTGAGAGGAAGTCATAGGGAGGAGGGAGCAAGCTTTTTTCTGCTGCCCTGTAGACTAGAACGTGGAACAATGGCTTCAAACTACAAGAAAAGAGATTCCATCTGAACATTAGGAAGAACTTCTTGACTGTGAGAGCTGTTCAGCAGTGTAATTCTCTGCCCTGGAGTATGGCGGAGGCTCCTTCTTTTGAGACTTTTAAGCAGAGGATGGATGGCCATCTGTCAGGGGTGCTTTGAATGCAATTTTCCTGCTTCTTGGCAGGAGATTGGACTGGATGGGCCATGAGGTCTCTTCCAACTCTATGATTCTATGATCTTGATTCCCAATCTTGTTTAAATATACCCAGCTTTTCTACCTTTTCTTACTTCATCCATTGCTGATATCCACAATTACCTTGGCTGTTTCCTTTGAATACATTTGCATTTGTCTACATTCTTCTTTATGTGGGACACCCAGGGCCCTTACATACAGCCATATAACCCTAAATATCAAGATAGACAATCCACAATATCTGCTTTGAACTGGATTATCTGAGTACACACTGCCATATAATCCAGTTCAATGTGGAGTTTATACAGCTGTGTGGAAGGGGCCTCAGAGTAAATGGGATCTAAGCTCACCAGGTTTCTTGTGCTTGGAGGAAAGAATGGATTGTTCAAACTACGTAAAATGGAACACCCCCCTCTTTGTTAAAAAATGAGTCACTTTTAACATATGCAGTAGAAACCCACTTGCCACCCTGACTTTAATAATAATAATTAATCTTGCTAGATTCACACTTCCGCTGGAGTAGAGAACATGTCATTCACTTCAAAGGTGTACGCGAGCAAGGTTTTCCGAGTTAATAAGAAACAGCTCCTTCTGTGCACAAGAATAGCAGGTAGCAATTTCATTCCACTCTCAACCCTATCATTTTGCTACCGAGTGGAAATTAAGGCAGCAATGATTCACTTACTATCATTTTGAGGAGATCAATTAAAGCCACGGCTACACTTAAATGGGGAAGAGTTTCTAGCATGTGGGAAAATAAAAGTAAACAGATATTTTTCTTTCTTCTTCACAGCCGTAGAGGCAAAGGAGGAAAGGAAATTGCCTAAAGGCTCACATTTTGAAGGTTTCATGTTTCAGACTAAGGAATTGATCAGGGTTTTAATCACACAGGTCCTTGTAGAGTCAGTGTGAGATATTTGAGACCAGCCTTTCTATCTAAAATAAGACTATGCTGAACACTTTTTTTTGCACAGATGGAGTTGTGTAGGGAACAAGCAACAATTTTAAAAACACTCATGTTGAAGGCTTTCATGGCCAGAATCACGGGGTTGCTATGGCCATGTTCCAGAAGCATTCTATCTTGACGTTTCACCCGCATCTATGGCAGGCATCCTCAGAGGTTGTGAGGTTGGAAACTAGATAATTGGGGTTTATATATCTGTGGAATGTCCAGGGTGGGAGAAAGAACTCTTGTCTGTTTGTGGCTGGTGTGAATGTTGTGATTGGCCACCTCGGAAACGCGACTGGCGGGGACAAGAGACAGGGCTTTCTCAATGGTGGCCTCCCGTCTATGGAACACACTCCCCAGTGAAATTAGGTTGCCTCCATCTCTCCTCTCCTTCAGTAAAAAGCTGACATCATGGCTTTGGGACCAGGCATTCAGGTAGCAGGCTTAACAGTAATCGCAATGACTCACAGGGAACTGTTAATGGACAGGCTTTGGTCTGGGTCTCTGGATTGAACTTGGACGTGGCAATATTCTTGTAAATAATGTTTTAAATTAATGTTTTATAACTTAAATGTTTTAACTAATGTTTAATTTGTGTCATATTGTTTTGTTTGTATGTGTCGGCATTGAATTGTTGCCGGTTGTAAGCCGCTCTGAGTCTCCCCTTGGGGGTTGAGAAGGATTGGGTACAAATGTTTGAAATAAATAAATACTTTACTAGCATTGAATAGCCTTTCATCTTCAGGGTCTGGCTGCTTACTGCCTGGGGGAATCCTTTGTTTGTAGATGTTAGCTGGCCCTGATTTATACATGTCTGGATTTCCTCTGTTTTCTGAGTGGTGTTCTTTATTTACTGTCCTTATTTTAGAGTTTTTTTTAAAATACTGGTAGCCAGGAATTCCAGAGATGAATCAATCAGGGGCAGTTAACATCTCCCAGGTGAAACATCAGGAAATAATGTTTCTGGAACATGGTCATATAGTCTGGAAAACTTTCAGCAACCCACTCATGTTTGAGGTTATCACTAGATGTTCATTTTGGAAACCATCATTGAACAACTACTCAAAGCTGCATAACAGTAGTTATAGAATTGTAGGGATGGTGGTACACCATGTGGTTCAACCTCCTGCCAGTGAAGGAAACCACAGCTAAAGCTGCGGTAAATGAAGGACCCCTTTCCATTAAAAACTATTCCACTGTCAAATGGCTCTTGCTATCAACATGGTAACAGAAGGCTGGGTCTCAGAAAGAGGTGGCACCCATCAAAAGGGTGCGCTATTTAGTGTAATAGTAGCAGTAATTTTAATCATAATCATAATTGTATTACTTACCCGCCTCTCCTCATGGCTCGATGCAGGTTACAAAACAATTTCCTTCAGGATTCACTTTTGTATAGTTAGTTATATAGGTCCTATTATTTTCAATGAACCCGACATTGGGAGGAATAATATTAGAGTAACCATGTCTGTTTTACTCCCAGAACTATGAAAAACAAGGAGATTTTTTTCCAATGCCGGAGGAACAACCCTGATTCTGCACTTGAGAATTCCACCTTAAGATTCTAAAAGTTGCATCTCAGTTTTAGTTAAAGTTTTTCAATAGCATCAGCCTCTTAGAATTGAATTGCGAATGTCATCTTTGTCATCCATTCCACTCGAAGGTACAGAATATTTATGCACAATTTACATCCATTAACAATCATACCAGATTTGTGACTTCATTTCTGCAAATTTTAATTCAATACAGTTGTGCAACATTGTTTCAGTGTCCAACTGGTTCCACAGAGGAACTGATACATGCATTAGTCAATCACAGGATCCCTGCTTATTTCTTTTTCACTGCCTTCTGTATGTGTCCTTGGAGCTAGAAATAACTAGGAGTGCTTCACAGTATTGCTCATCCCATGGTACAACTTCGCAAGCTAGTTTTGTGTGTGTATGCTTTCAAGTTTGCTGTCAACTTAGGTGACATCTTAAAGTTCATAGAACATTTTTAGACAAAGAATACTCAAACATAGCCTTTGCCAGTTTCTCAATTCAAAGAGCTGGTTTTGACCTTTAAAGCTCTCTACAGTTCTGGCCCAGCTTACTTGTCCGAACGCATCTGCCGCTATGTCCCACCTTGTAACTTAAGATCATCCGGGGAGGCCCTGCTCTCGCTTCCACCAGCAACTCAACTGCGGCTGACAGGGACGAGAGACAGGGCCTTCTCAGCTGTGGCCACCACCTGTGGAATGCTCTTCCAAGCGAAATACAATCAAACCCATCCCTCCTATATTTCAGGAAGAAAGTAAAATCGTGATTGTGGGACCAGGCTTTCACACAGTAACTTAATGCAGCACTTTACTTGGAATGGACTAATATGATGATGAACATGAAAATACGGCTTCTGCCATTGATTGAATGTGAACTTATTATAGATGGAATTTTTTAATTTAATTTGATTGCTGATAATTGTTTAACTCTGATGTTTTTAATCTTGTTGTATTAATGATTTTATATTGTGTACTGTTGCCTGCATCTACCGTATTTTTCGCACCATAAGACACAGTTTTTCCTCCCAAAGTAGGAGGAAAAATCAGCCGCTCCTTATGGAGTGAAGAGGGGGAGGCGATAGTAAGCCTTTCCCTTGGCCGCCTCCTCCTCGGTCCCGCCTCCTCCTCCGCCTCCTCCTCCTCCGTCGCCGCCCGCCGCCGCCCGCCTCTGTCGCCGCCGCCCGCCGCCGCCTGCCTCGGTCGGCAGTAGGTCCCGAGCGCGCCAGGCGCGCCTGCGCCAGACGCCAGACGCGCCAGGCGCGCTTGGGACCTAATGCCCATGCGCTTTGCGGCGCGTCAGGGAGGGAGGCAGACGAGGTGGCGGTGATGGAGGCGTTTCCGGTGGCGGGCGGCGGCGAGGGAGGGAGGCAAAGGTAGCGGCGGCGACGGAGGTGGGCGGAGGCGGGCGGCGAGGGAGGGAGGGAGGGAGGCAGAGGGAGGCGGCAGCGACCGAGGCGGGCGGCGGGCTGGCGGCGGAGGCGGGCGGCGGCGGGCGGCGGAGGAGGAGGCGGCGGAGGAGGCGGAGGAGGAGGCGGGACCGAGGAGGAGGCGGCCAAGGGAAAGGCTTAGGGATGGCGGAGGGCGCCGAGGAGGGTCCACCCTTCCAGGTGGGCAGGCTGCGCTTCAAGCAGGCAAGCACGGGGCCCACTTTTTGGCTCAAAATATTTTTTTCCAATTTTCCTCTTCTAAAATCTAGGTGGGTCTTATCAGCAGGTGCGTCTTATGGTGCGAAAAATACGGTAATTGTGCCTTGTAAGCCACCCTGAGTCCCCCGTCGACGTCCCCCGGATTGAGAAGGGTGGGGTAGAAATATAGTAAATTATAATAATAAGTAATAAGCATGTAAACACCATCCAGTAGCCAATTATCAAAGTCCCCCGTGTACAGTGTGGGAAAGTCAAGAAACTCCTTTAACAGAGGAGAAAATTCCTATCCATTTCCAAAGTGACCAGTGTAACCCCACAGAAGCAAAAGTGTGTTGGTGGGTCAACAAACTTTTCAGAATGAGGAGCTGGGGCACAGCGGAGCCCTAAACAGGAAATAAACCCCAGTCCCATGCTCTGTATCTTGATGCCAAGTACCAAGGTAACTGTTTTAGTCTGGTCTCTTCTCTTGGGAGTCCATCAAATAATTCCCCATGACTACATGGCTCTGTCCACATGTGGGGACTTACATTTTTGCAGCATTACATATACAAAGTAAAATGCACAATGTTACCATAACAACTGTTGTGCCAAAATTATTCACCAACAGAATTCCAGCTAAGATCTCCACAACAAACACTATGCATTTTCAAGGTTACAATACTTGGTGCCAAACACCATTGGGAATGTCTCCTATTGCTTACTGAAATGGAATATCCCAAGTTTGAAAGTCATACATGTCAGGGCTTTACAATATAAAAGAAAGATTTAGAATTACAGCAGTGTCAGTAAAAAATTTTATTACTCTGGGTACTGCTTGGTAATTTGTTTTCTTTATTTGCATGTGCATTGTTTCCTTATCGGTGGCTTAAGCACTTCAGCTGTGTGTGATACCTATTGAATTCCAAGGACTTAATTAATTTTAATATAATATCAAATGGTACAATTTGCTTTTCAAAGGGAATTAACTTCTGAGCAGTTGAGCAGTAAAAGTAAATACAAAACTATATAGATAGCAGAAAGAAAGACATTTCTAGGCAAAGCTTGATTTGCATTTATATAGTTGCCATAACAGTAATGAGGATCAATTTGTTTAATGGTCAACACATATTGTAATAAATACTAAAGAGTTGTTGGAAATAATCAGAGTCTAGTTCTCTTCTGTTTACACAGTTCTGAACATTTGCTGGATTTAAGGTTTACCATGTCAGAATCACTCCTCTCATAAGGCCTACACAAGATTACATGGCACAGCCACCTTCTTGGTCTTTACAATAATGAATTAGAAGTGATAAACTGTATGATTGGATAACCCTTTTCGGACAACACATGATATATTATGGAAGGTACTGTTCCTACACATGATCCTAAGGTTCCTATGTAAGAGATACTCATCCAAGAAGGATGTGGATGACTTGTAGTTCATGAGACACCCCCAGGGGGTTGAGAAGTGTGGAATATAAATACCCTAAATAAATAAATAGGAGTATAGTGTCTAGCTTGAGGGAAGTACTACTCCACATTGCTCCGGTTGTACTGTGTCCAGTTAAGGCCATCACAATTCAAAAAAGATATTAATAAGCTGAAATGTGTCCAGAGGCTGGTCAAAATGGTAAAAGTCCTGGAAACTATGCCTTATGAGGAACAGCTTAGGGAACTGGGAAACAGAAGATTAACATAGAACACGATAGCTAAGTCTAAACATTTGAATGGATGCTATATTGAAGATCTAGCAAGCTTTTCCATGCTGCTCCAGAGAACAGACACAGAGCCATGGATTCAATGGTAAGAATTGTGGTCCATGCTGCCTGGAAATATGGTGAAGTCTTCATCTCGGTAGCATTTTAAACAGGTCTGATATCCATCTGTCCCGAGTGCTAAGGTTTGTATCCCTACATGGCAGAATGGGGTTGGACTGGATAGCCCTTGGTGTCCATTCAAACTGTATCATTCTATTATTCTATGGGAGCAATTTAGAAATCCATTCAAATCAAAGTATGCTGGTCAACTGATGTCCCATCTGCTAAATAATGGTCTTAACATCAGATTATTTCTTTCAATGGAAAAAGGAGATTAAAATACAGGCCTTCTACAGGCTGTAAACCTGCCTCCTCCCTTTGGAAATAGCATGCAACATGGCATGATTATACTGCAATACAAATACAACCTGAATTGGTTTCTAAGAGGTTCTGAAATGGGCCTAATCAAAGTCTCCTACCCAGAATTCTAATTAACCAGCTAAATGTGATACGAGATAAAGAGCAAGGACATGGAGCAAATGAAGATATTCAGCTTTGCTCCATCAACTTCTTCATGAGCTTTGCACTGTGGAATGCTAATGTGTGTAGAATGAAAATCAATAACGAAAACAATATTGTGTAATAGATGCCACTTGATCTGATGTTGGAGAGTTAAAAGAGGTCAAATTATTACTTTTTTAATAAAAAAAATCTAATACCTTGCTTGGAATTTGATTCTGCCTGTTTGGAAAGGGAGGAGAGGAGTCACCGTAGTAGTAAGGCATACTAAGTTAATAGCACAGACTAGCCCATACAAACTCAAGCTGAGCATTTAGTAGTAGAGTTTGGGATCAGAATAAGTTATTTTAAGGGGTGGGTGATTTTCAGCATCACTTCCCGCAATGCAAGAAATTTCAGGACCAAATTAAAATTTAATTGGGAGGGTGGACTTTTTAATTGGGGATCAGTACTTTTATTTTGCTTCAACTCCATAGTGAATGTCTCTGATATTTCCCTTCATTCCTTCCTTGAACAATAGACTATTGTGGCATATCAAATACTATTTTGAGTAAGTGAGAAAATCTGTCAGATTTGCTTTTCCCTCCTGTTTCATCTTTCTCTTTTCACATTTTTTCTGTATCTTTTATAACTACACTTATGACTTTGTTTAAATTATTTTCGGTCACAGCCTGACAGGGACGCTCACTCATTGCTGCCTCCCAAATTTAGTAGACAAAAAGTATTTCCAATATGTAGAGGATCACATTGTACCAATCTGCCATGTAGCTGTTAATGACAAGAAGACTTTTGTGTGTGTGTATGTGTGTGTGTGTGTGGGGGGAATGGAAACTCAAACTCAGCATCAAGGCTGTACTGTTCTTTGGGGTGAGGTTATGGGACTGTGGCTATGGGCCCATCTGTCATATAATGCCATTTGAAACTGCATTAAGTTCCCATCTACACTGCCATATAATAAGGTAACATGAGTTACGGGTTAATCTGGTTTCACCCCCAAGATAAGAAAAGTTAGAATATTCACCAGAGTTTGTTTGAAAGTCCAGCTTCAACACAGTATGGACAGCGGGACCTGATTAGATTCAGACAAGTCTGCTGTCCACATGAGCCACACATGCACACCCTTTTTCTATGCATCCATCAACAAAGGAAAAAGGGGAAAATGAGACCCATGTCAGTGCCATCACAACTCCCAGATGGTTGCAAAGCACCATGGGAGCCTCTGGTGATAATGCTGTTTAATAATACTAATAATTTATTTATTTGACCAGTTATATGACCATTTCAAAATAGAACACGAGTAAAAAAAAAACAGCGCAAAAAGGAGGACAGCACCTGACCTATTTACAGTCAGAGTCTTATTTTCCTGGTTCTTCTTTTAGGAAATATGCTCTTTCCTTGATAGCTTTCAGAATAAAAAGGCTTACTCTGATTATGATGGAACTTTCCTGTCCTTGCAAGCAGGATGTCAGAAGATAATTTCTGTTGGGGGACCTGCAGTTGGATAATATTGGATGTAAATATCTGTCTCACAATTCAGTGTATGCTGGACAGTCAATTAAGAAATGTCCAATATCTTCCACAGTTTGTTCTCCTATACGTAGAATCTCTCACTCCTTGGGATGTTACAGTAGCATCCAATTTGCATCAAAATACTGAGTTGTTCAAACCTAGCCCTAGTATATATTATTCTTAAGGGGAGAGGAAGTGGAATAGTTAGATAGTGTTCTAAATGAATATTTGTTTTGTGGGAAGCTAAAAACCTTGTGGTAGAAGACCTACCTATGCTCTCTAGGTCCAGCTGAGCATAGACTTCCCGAGTACGGCGCATGAGCACTTGTCGTCCCCCAGGACTCAAAGCACCCAGAAATTGCAAAGGCTGGCTGATTCCAGTCAACTCATTATTCAGAGCCACCAGCCACAATGACTTCTGGTCACGCTGGATTTGATCCTCTAGACCAGTGTTTCCCAACCAGTGTGCTGCAGCACACTAGTGTGCCATGAGCAATAATCAGGTGTGCCATGGGAAATTGGAACCTCCAATACCCTTTCTTCCCCCTCCTGCTGAACACTTTTTCTTTTCCACTCGGGCTCCCTTCTTCCTAGCCTCGTTCTGCTCGCTTTGCCTCGCTTTGCTCACGCTGCTGCTTCTGCCGCCATTTTGATCCAAGGGAGCAGTGTGAGCGTGTTCAGGAGGGGAGGGGGAAGGGAGGAAGACGTGACCCATGTGGGCACTACTGCACAGACTCGCCCCACGTCTTCCTCCCTCTCCCCTCTCCCTTCCCCTCCTGAACACGCTCACGCTGGCAAAGTGAGGCAAAGTGAGCAGAACGAGACTGGGAAGAAGGGAGCCCGAGTGGAGAAGAAAAAGTAAGGGTTCGGCAGCAAAGCATGCAGGGAATGTGGAAGTACTTCATCAGTGTTGCAGATGGACAGTGAAGCTACAGCTTCCCTGGTGGCCAGAAAATGTTAAATAGCCTCTGACTGTCTGTCTATATGCATTGTATGTCTATGGCATTGAATGTTTGCCATGTAATCCGCCCTGAGTCCCCTGTGGGGTGAGAAGGGCAGAATATAAATTCTGTAAATAATAAATAATAAATAATTGGCCAGTGTAGATGAGGCCTAAAACACCCACAGAATTTGAGCTGGCACTAATTCTTATGTAATGCCTCAGTAATGTATGTGAGGTACTGTAGAATAAAAATTCTTAGACATTCATCTGGAATCTTTTGTATGCATAGCATGTCTTTTGGCTACAGCTCCTCCTTGAAGAATGACTATATTTTACACTCTAAATTCTAACAGCAGCATCTGTGATTGGCAATGTCATCTATCAAACATCTCAAGTAATGGCTCTTAGGTGCAGAACGCTTGCAAGATCATATCACTGGTCCTGTCCAGGCATATGCTTCTGCTGATAAATGAAATGGGTTTTATCACACATATTGTTGGAAGCTGTTGGCTCTTCTCCTTGCCTCACTGATCACCGCACAAGTGAAGTGTCTCACCCATCTCCATAAATACACTGCCTGTCTTGCATTGTTGTTTAATTAAACAATGCAGATAATTTCCAGCCCTTGTTGCAGTATAAATATTGCCCAAAGCTTCAGCTCCATTTAACCTTAACAAGAAAATATGAATAATGAGACAGGGCATGAAATATATAGTGGCGGAAATAATCTATACAAATATTATTCGGGGCTTATTTTCCACTTGGACTGAAGGGAGCATTACCACTGTGATGGAGGGCAAAAAATGTTTTGAAAACGCAGATATACGTAAGGTTTGCTCCCTCATGAAGGGAACAAACCAAATTCTATGTGATATTCACAGTATATTTCTACGATGAACTAAAACTATGGAGACCAAGATTTGAATCCCCAACTGGCCATAGAAACCCACAGGGTGACTCTGGACAAGTCACACATTCTCACCCAGAACACCCTGTATAGGTTCACCATAAGTTGGAAATTATTTGAAGCCATAGATCATCAAAGACAACAACTACTATTAGTAGTATTACTACTACTACATGCCGAGCTGCTGGGATTTTTTTTTTTACAAACTAGGAGTATGGAGAAGCAATTCAGATTAGCACCTTATCATGTTGGGAAATCTTTACCTTCTCACTGTAGTCTTTATTTTGCATACAAATTATTTGAAGAACTGTATCTCCATGATTTTTAGGAACACTATGATAATCTAGAGCTGGTCTTATCTCTGTCCCACCATCTTCTCAAGCTCATTTGATGGGAACAAGGGAGAAGGACATCTCTGTGGCTGCTCCCAGATTCTGGAATTCCCTCTCTAGAGAGGATCTTCTAAAAGAAATATTTTAAATCTGCGAACAGTGGAGTTCGTAGATACAGAATACACTGACATGTTTCCAATAGTTGGCATTGATAACCCGTTAATATGTGTAATGACATCAGACACTTTTGACCTTCGGGAAGATAATCTATATTTATCCCTATATTTCACATTTTCTCTGTGAGATATCATGGCCTTGTATGCTCCTGCCATTGTAAGCATATATACGCATTTCCCTTTTTATGTTGATTGCTAGAAAATGTCTGTCAATGCACAGTGGATTCTCAGAAACCATTGTTACAATGTAAAATACTAATTTTCAAAACCTGAGTTTACAATGCACAATACAATCCCACCCTACTGAGAGATACTGTAAGATACACAGTGCAAGTGCTCACAGTTTGCATCAATCACCTACAGAGATTACTGAATTTTGGGGGTTTTGGCACAAAATCTGGAGTTGTCCTACCTTCCCTCCTTTTTGAAGTTAAATGCAAGCAAACATGTCTGTGATAATTATTTATTTTACTCTTTTGCTTCCCCATCTCTTTAGAAGATGCTTACAAAACACAAGTGCGGATAGACAATGAACCGACCTATCTGGATATCCTAGACACAGCTGGACAAGTGAGTACTGTCTTTGCCTTTGAAGAGAGTTGACATGGAAAATTGTGTAAAGTGAATATTGGTTGCTATCCTGCTAAGAACATGAATATGCATAAGTTTCTCTTATGTATATGTCCTTTTTCGGGGTTCTGCAGGGGTGATATTGACTTCTTCCACAGCATGCAAGCCACTCCCCTTAAATCCTCTGAATGTCCAATCTCTGTCTTGTGAGAAGTTGGTCAAATCCCAGAAGTGTCTCCTTTTAGCCAAACATGGAAATGATGGCATCAGAGCTTGAGACCCATCAAGGTCCTTCATAGGTCTCTGTACCATTGCAATCATTTTATGTCTTGTTATGAGCCAGGTACTTCTGTTTTTCCATCTGTTGTCTGCAAATTAGGAATGGTTGTTTATGGACTTCAAGGGCTGTGCGTTTAGTATGCCCAGCATAAGTTTCCATGTGGGCCAAATATGTTAAAAAGGACCATTCAGAAGATTTGGAAGAGAGGCTTTACAATTATAGAGAAAAGAGATAGAGATTCAGGTAAGGCCAGGTGAAGTCAGCAGATAGGATAAAGTGGGAGAGCCAGACTGTATAGAGAAGGGTACATCTGATAAAGAAAATACAGGAGGAAATTTCTTTAGAGAACATATTTTCTGGGTCACAGTTGGTGAAACTATGGGAACTAGACTTGTGAGTACTGTAGCTGTTTGGGGTGGAAATTAAAGCATGTCCTTAAAAATGCTGATCTATCCAATGAAATATCACTTATGTGCCCAATTATTCTCTTGTTTTGAAACATCATAGCCTATGAGACTGAAGAGCTAATAGCTTCATTGGCCTGGTGCTGTTCCTGTGTTCTCTTGTTTATTTGTGTTCATTACTCTCTTGAATTTCAGTTTTCAAAGCTCTGTTAGAAAATAAATAGAATTGACGTTTGTCTGGAATGAGGGGACTGAGAACCTCTATCTGGAAAAGCAATATACCCAAGAGGGTTCCTATGAATGCCACAACTCCTTCACCAACTATATCCATTGATTGTTTAACCATTTATCTACCCCTCAGACTAAACTACTGTTGTGCACTTTGCAGGCACTTTGCCAGTTGTTGCAAATAATTTGTTTTCTAGGCTGCTGCATGGAACTTAGATGTGTACTTCACAAATGTATGTATATGTGGTTTCATGGTGTGGATTTGTGTCATTTGTGATCTACTGCATATAACTTTGCCAGTTGTAAAGTCACAATTTTGAGCTGTGCACATTCAAGCTATTTCATGAAACTGAGATGTGCACTTTACAAATTGTGGCATGATACTGGGCTTCATATATCATATGCTGTTTCAAAGACATTTCAAGCTTTTGAATAAGAATGAGCAGTATAATTTTCAAGGAAATCAATGTGTGCATGCCATTATATATTCCATGGAACTGAAATGCATAATTTCCGGGTTAGTGGACTCACTCTGCAAGCTATTTCTTGCACCCTGAGCTCTTTGAAATCTATTGTACACACATGGGCTGTACACTTACAAGTTTTTGCACAGAACTGTGCTGTGTATTTTTCTGGCTGGGTATATCTTTTGTCTCTGCTCACATTGTCATTGATTCCACATTTTGGATTTGCCCAAAACTGAAAGAAGGCTGCTTAGAGTCTTCTCAAATTGAAATTCATCCATACGGACAGTACAAAATGCTCCCTTCACCCCAGCTAGTCCATCTAGTGATTCAATTATGCATAACAACAGTATTGTTGGACATATTCTGCATTGCCTATATTTAGTTAAGTATACTTAACCTAGATTTACTCATCCTTAGCTGTTCCATATTCATGGCTGGTATTTTAGTTGTTATTGTGACACCATTACTGTGATCGTAATTCCCTCTCCAACCTACTTTACTGGGCATCAGCTGCATGGGGAGAAAGCCCATTTGGTTGGTGATCAGAGCCTGGGTGAATGATATTTTTATTACTTTTGTAAGAGGAGGAATTCGGGCAGGAGAGGTTATATTTTACTAAGCCTGCATGGATTCAAAACCATGAATCAGGGGTAAGTTTTCTCTAGACATCCAGACAACACTCAGAAGCTTCCAACCCCAAATGTGTGCTACATTTGGTTAACCCATTTTACTTGGAATTAAAAGAAGTTTGGAGTGCTCTGGATCTTCCCTGAAACTCCAAAGCAGCTCCATATTATGGAGTTGGTGTGGACAACTGGGTCAGTTCTATTTTGATCCAGTATTCACATAGTCCAGTGCTACCAGGGGAAGGGGTGTTTGGTGTTTACCTTTTCCATAGTTTGTCACCATAATGGCAGCAAAGGAGTCCTGGCATTGCAAGTGCTTTTACTGATGTTCTTTCTTCTCCCCAGATTTTGTGGGCACCATTGCTAGCATCAGCAAAAGTACTCAGCAATCACAACAAGATCTCTAGTGACTTACAGCAGCAAAGGCAAGGGTGACCCTTCAACAGAACCAATGGACAGGACTTCGACCACACTGCTGCCATGATTTGGGAGTGGAGTATGTCAATCTCTTCATGAAATTTAATATCAACCTGATGTGAATGCAGATGGACTGGTGTAGAATATTGGCCACTGCCTTACCATTGGTATCGAACATTACTGACAACACAATCATATAATGTTCACTTCAACTTAGGGTGCATCTACAGCAGCATTTCACAACCTGGGAGTCGGGACCCCTGGGAGGATTGTGAGGGGGTTTCAGAGGGGTCAACAAAGACCATCAGAAAACATATATTTCTGATGGCATTAGACAGAGAAGGCTGGAGATCTCTCCACCTGCCCTGCTCTTCCTTTTTTGGAAACAGATGAATCCTCCCACCAAAAGGCCTTCTCCTGCTGTGATTGTCCAGTTTCTCAGCCAAGGGGAGGGTTGTTCCTGAGACTCCAAGCAGGGAAGGGAAAGCAGGCATGCTTGGCACATGGCAGTGTGGTGCACATGTGCGGTCGAGGGAAAATGTGTGAGCTCGAGGGGGGCTCATGCCAGTGAGTCCCTTCAAGACATGGGGGTTCTGTATGGAAAGTTTGGCCCAATACTATCATTGGTGGGGTTCAGAATACTCTTTGATTGTAGATGAACTATAAATCCCAGCAACTAAAACTCACAAATGTCAATGTCTATTTTCCCCAAACTTCACCAGTGTTCACATTTAGGCGTATTGAGTATTCATGCCAAGTTTGTTCCAGATGTATCGTTGTTTGTGTCCACAGTGCTCTCTGGATGTAGGTGAACTACAACTCCAAAACTCAAGGTCAATCCCCTCCAAACCCTTCCAGTATTTTCTGTTGTTTATGGGAGTTCTGTGTGCCAAATTTGGCTCAATTCAATCTTCGTGGAGTTCAGAATGCTCTCTGATTGTAGGCTAATATAAATCCCAGCAACTACAACTCCCAAATGACAAAATCAGTCCCCCCAACATCACCAGTATTCTAATTTGGGTGTATTAGGTATTTTTGCCAAATTTGGTCCGTGAATGAAAATACATCCTGCATATCAGATAATTACATTACAATTCATAACAGTAGCAAAATTACAGTTTTGAAGTAGCAACTAAAATAATGTTATGGTTAGGGATCACCACAACTTGAGGAACCACATTAAGGGGTCGCAGAATTAGGAAGGTTGAGAACCACTGATCTGCATTATAAAATTAATGCACTTTGACACCAACTTAACTGCCATGGCTCAATGTCATGGACTCATGAAATTCTACACTGCAGATATGCCCTAAGTGTCCACTTAGCCAAGCAGCCAAAAGATTATAATGAAGTTCACTTTCTAATTTTGTAGTGGCCAAGTGCATTCTGTACTCTTTTAGAAATGGCAAAGTGTAACAAGGTTTTGCAAACATTACATCACTAGTGGAGTACTGAAATAACTTTTGAAAGAGCCTGAGTAATGTGTACAATATGTTCAAATTAGTGCTGCATAACCTAACCCTTTGCATATTTTAAAAAGTGGCAAAGCAACATGATTTTGCACTTGTGAGACTTGCATTGAAAGCCTCTTTATTAATATTTGATCTTATTTAAACAAATGGAGCAATGAAGATTTAGCATATGTGGTGAGAGAGGGAGTCAATTCTTGCTTAAAATTAACTGGACAGTCAGAAAAGAAATAGTTTTTAAAAATGATAATAAAACAGAGTGAATACTAAGAAGACTCATTAGCTTTGAAAGTATCAGGAGTATTAAAAATCTTGCTTTCTTCTTTCCATTTTTTTTAAAAAAATAACTGAACAAGTTTATTGCCTACCATGAAAAGGATTGGTGAGTTTGCTCACTGCTGGAAGAAAGCCCATGTGATCCTTTTATTATAATTTGGTTGGTTGAATTAGAATGGAATTAAATGAATGAATTTGGTGTTTTTATACTAAATCCAGTTTTAATCCCAAATAGAGTACTCATTAAATCCATGGAGAAATTGAAAATACCATTGATTTAGTATGTATAGTGTAGTTTATTTATTTAGTTAGTTATTTGTCATATTTATATCCCGCCCTTCTCATTCCGGAGGAAACTCAAAGTGCTGCACATAACAGCACAATTCAATGCCATACAACACGCATCCAGCAAATAAAAAAAAATACATTGAAACATCAGCTAAAACATTTAACATTAACATTAAATCACATAATTCCATTTTGTAGTCCAGGCCATTCCAGTTATCATTGCACCATTCCAAATTCACATATTGCACTAATAGATTAGCTAAAAGCTTGGTCCCATATCCACATTTTCAATTTTTTCGCTAAAAGTCAGGAGAGAGGGAGCTGATCTGATGTCACTGGGAAGGGAGTTCCATAGATGAGGGGCCACTACTGAGAAGGCCCTGACTCTCATCCCCAACAGCTGCACTTGTGAAGGAGGTGGGACTGAGAGAAGGGCCTTCCCAGAAGATCTTAATCTTCAAGGTGGTTCATAGAGGGAGATGCATTCAGACAGGAAAACTGTGCTATCTGAGGGGGATGAGCACTGTTTGGATGTAATAATAATAATAATAATAATAATAATAATAATCTTTATCTATACCCCGTCACCATCTCCCAATGGGGACTCGGGGCGGCTTACATGAGGCCAAGCCCAATAACAAAATACAATAAATTAAATCAAAACGCAAACAAAAACATAATAAGTTACATAAGGCATAATAATACAACAATGTAAAATTTAAATACAATCATATATAACACAGTGAGCAGGCTGCATGCACAGGATAAACACTATATCTAAAAACACAAGGTGAGATAGGAGTGGAGCAGATTTATTTGTGAGGGAGAAGCTCTTCAGGATTGGGGTCGAAAGGAGTCTTCATACTGTACTCTAAGAACAAATGTTAAGGGGTTACAGCAATATCAGGTTGTATAGTTAATTACCAAAGGCACAATGGAAGAGCTAGGTTTTGAGATTTTTCTTAAAACTTTCTAAAGTGGGGGCTCGCCTAATCTCACCAGGTAGTATATTCCACAGTCGGTGGTCTAATGAAGAGAAAGCTCTCTCCCTTGATTCCATCAAGCAGGCCTGGGATAACAGCAGGGGCGAAAGGAGAGCCTCCCCTGAAGATCGAAGGGATTGGGCAGGTACATGGAGGGAAATACGGTCACGAAGTTAGGTGTGTCCTAATAAACCGTTTAGAGCTTTATAGGTGATGACCTGTACCTTGAATTGGGACTGAAAAATAAAAAGCAGCCAATGGAGCTCCTTAAACAGGGGGGTTGACCACTTTCTATAATTCGCCCATGTTATTATAGTAGCTAAGATAAATAAATCACATATGTATAGGCAGGCAGAATATGCAATGCACATCTAAACTCAATCCATCTACGATGCACATTCATTTTATGTGCAATACTCATTCTCAATGCACATGTTCACATGTCCACTCCTGTAACCTTTAACTGATTATGGCTAGAGAACAACCATAATCATTATTGCATTCTTAATAGAAAGCCATATTATTATTACCCAGAATCTTTTAATGCAAAGTTTGATTCTAAGCCAGACAGTTGTGGCTATTCATAAGATTGCATTCCGAGCAGTAATTATATTTTAATGGGACTCCTAAAGCTTATTCTTCTAGGAATAAAATTATAATTTCCGTACACTGTTTTCCCACATGCTGTATTGTTTCAAATGATTGCTGTTTTTCTCCTTATTGTACTCTATAATTAGTGGGAAGCCTCTATTTGCTGCTTCAATGGAAATGACATCAATTGTTTGCTATTTATTTCTTCTAATAGTCATGTAACTAATAATAGTAATAGTAGTAGTACTACTGGTAGTAGTAATGCAATGATAACAATTAATTGTTGCCATCCATCACATTTTTTAAATAATAGGTTTTGGGGAAAATAATGCCTTTTGTGATTATTTTAATCTCCAACACCAGCTGAGAGTAGCTTTAATGTTGAAGTAGCAATTTCATGTATATTTCACTTCAATTATGACCATCCATTAATAGCTCTATATAGCATCTATTCAAAATTATTTTTTTAAAAGAAATTAAAAGGGCTACAGTGAAGAGAAAGAGATAGGAATAGAATGAGTAGGTCCCATATGTGAGGTGCAATGGGCTTGTTGAAATGTGGAGTATATTTGTAATTAAACAAAAATAACATGGTCAAGGTGGGTTACAGGGGGTGGGCACTATTCTAATATGTGAAGTGTGATATTGGGGAGACTATAATGCTTGGTTTTCCCTAGTGTTTGACAAGGTCCTCCCATGCTAGTTTGCACATCTTGCATACATGAGAAGAATTTTTTTCTGGATTAGCAATTGAAAAAATTATTTATTATTATTTATTTATTTCCATCATTTCTACCCTTTCCTTCTCAACCCCTGGTGGGGGACTCGGGGCAGCTTACACTGGCAACATTTCAATGCTGCAAAGTACAAACAAATATAACTGCAATTTAAAATGAGATAGATAAAACATTAAGTTAAAAACAATTTAAAACATTATCATCAAGCCATATAGCCATTTCCAGTCCAATTCAACATCCAGAGTGCTGCCATGTCTGCTTTACAAAAGCTTGGTCCCAAAACCACGATTTCAGTTTCTTCCTAAAAGAAAGGAGGGATGAAGCCAACCTAATCTCTCTGAGGAGCAGGTTCCACAGGCAGGGGGTGCCAGCGTTTGCGAAGGTAGCAGGACCGAGAGAAGGGCCTCACCGGACGATCTTAAACTACGAGGCAGAACGTAGAGTGGGTGTTCAGTGGTGTGGAGGACAGCTAAGAAAGGATAACTGGAATGGGATAAACTCAATTCTTCAGGGAAAGTATCTTTGAATTTTTAGATTCAACGATGTTCCTGTGATGACCAAGGGGAACAACTGGTTAAATCATCATATAGATTAAATCATCATATAGAAACGTTAATCAAAAATCCACCTCATAAATTTTGGGTTGACCTATTTATGGGTCAATGTGAATAAGTATTATTATTATTATTATTTACTTCATTTATATTCTGCTGTTCTCACCCCGAAGGGGACTCAGAGTACATATTACAGTACATATACTTGCAGACAATCCCTGCAGTTCAACATATATAGACATATTTAGACATATATTGACGAACATAGAAGAACAGAGAGGCAAACTTCTGGCAAACTTCTGGCCACCAGGGGGAGCTGATGCACTCCTCATCTCTCTCAGTGTTTTCCAGCGTCCCTTGTTGTTCTTTCCACAATCCTCAGCAACTCCTGTAATTCTTATGGCTTCATAAATCAGTCAAAATTTGAGTCAACACTGATGATTTCTGCTCTCAACAGAATGACCCTTGACATAGCCATGGGTCATATTAGAATCCAGAATTTTGGCTCCGAAACCTACCCTTGACTTACATGAGGTCAACTTATACATGAGCATATACAGCACTTTCCCACAGGAGGAAAAAGTTTAAAGCAGCACATCCCTAGTCTACTTTGGTTGGGGCTGGCAATCACGTTTAGGTTGCCAGGGCAAAATATTCCCAAGATGTTGCACCTGACTGCTACATAGTTGTTGAAGATGAAGAGCCTCTCAGAAAGAGGAGACAAGAGGAAGAATCTTTAATTCAGCACAGCAGACATGATATAACATATGGAAAGTCAAGACTAGACTTTTAAGAGCTAAACACTCAAAGCCTTCTGCCTAAATGTTGGCTTCCTTATACAAATTCTCAAGGTCTACCTCTCCATTTTGTGAAAAAAATAGTGAATTTTGAGTAGTTCCCTTTTTGAAAAAAAAAAGAACCATGCATAAATCCTACTCCCATTACCATTTTCTGGATACTTTTCCTATTATTGTTAAGAACCAAACAACAGCTAATGAGAACATATTGTTGCAGCAAGATATTATTAGCAGAAATGTGGGAGGAAGTTCAAGTAATTCTGCCTAGAAAACACACACACACACACACACACACACCAATTTATTTCATTTGTATGCAATGCAGAGAATATAGAAAATCTGTTTTGTTTCAACTTCACTACTTATTTAAATTAGCAGAACTGAGAGCTGCTTCTTTTGTCTTAATCTTGTAAGATAGGGATGGGCAAAATGTGGCCTTTGGGCACCATGTGGCTCCTGGAACCCATTTTTGAGGTCTCCTGTCACGATGCACGAACTTGACCGGCCCCTTAATCACACACACAGAGACGGATTGAAGGCTAACTACTTTATCTATATATATAAATTTGCTCAGTCCGTTTAATGACGTATATAGACAAAGAAACTATGGCTCGCAGAAACACCAAACTTTACAACCGACTGGACCATTACACTGGCTACAGACAACGCCAAAAAAACCCAACCCTACGTACCTCCCAACACCCCAAAAAACGATCCCCAAAAAACTGCCAACGGACCTCGCACCCCGACCTCTCCGCTGCCAGTGCGAGCGTTTAGAACGTTCGCACATGGAAGCTCAGAGCGCGCCTCCTCCGCCTCCTCCTTTGATCAGGAAGAGCGGCGGGGGGCGTGGCAGGAGGCGGGGACACCCTCCCCTCCTCCTCAGCCCCTCCCACCTCCTCCCGCCCCCGCCTGCCGCTTTCCGGTAAGGAAAAGTGGCGGGGGGCGTGGCAGGAGGCGGGGACCCCCCCCCCCTCCTCCTCAGCCCCTCCCACCTCCTCCCGCCCCCTGCCACTTTCCGGTAAGGAAAAGTGGCGGGGGCCTGGCAGGGCGGGGACACCCTCCCCTCCTCCTCAGCCCTCCCACCTCCTCCCGCCCCCTGCCGCTTTCCCATAAGGAAAGCGGCAGGGGGGCCCGGGGACTCCCTCCCCTCCTCCTCAGCCCCTCCCACCTCCTCCCGCCCCCCCTGCCGCTTTCCGGTAAGGAAAAGCGGCGGGGGGGGGCGTGGCAGGAGGCGGGGACTCCCCTCCCCTCCTCCTCAGCCCCTCCCACCTCCTCCCGCCCCCCCTGCCGCTTTCCGGTAAGGAAAATCAGCGGGGGCGTGGCAGGAGGCGGGGACTCCCCTCCTCCTCAGCCCCTCCCACCTCCTCCCGCCCCCCCTGCCGCTTTCTGGTAAGGAAAAGCGGCGGGGGGGCGTGGTAGGAGGCGGGGACTCCCTCCCTCCTCCTCAGCCCCTCCCACCTCCTCCCGCCCCCCTGCCGCTTTCCGGTAAGGAAAAGTGGCGGGGCGTGGCAGGAGGCGGGGACACCCCGCCCCTCCACCTCAGCCCCTCCCACCTCCTCCCGCCCCCTGCCACTTTCCGGTAAGGAAAAGCGGTGGGGGGGTGTGGCAGGAGGCGGGGACACCCCTCCCCTCCTCCTCAGCCCCTCCCACCTCCTCCCGCCCCCCCTGCCGCTTTCCGGTAAGGAAAAGCGGTGGGGGGCGTGGCAGGAGTCGGGGACTCCCCTCCCTCCTCAGCCCCTCCTCCTCTTCCCCTGCTGCTTTCCGGTAAGGAAAAGCAGCGGGGGCGTGGCAGGAGGCGGGGACACCCCTCCCCTCCTCCTCAGCCCCTCCCACCTCCTCTCGCCCCCCTGCCACTTTCCGATAAGGAAAAGCGGCGGGGGGGCATGGCAGGAGGCGGGGACTCCCCTCCCCTCCTCCTCAGCCCCTCCCACCTCCTCCCGCCCCCCCCTGCCGCTTTCCGGTAAGGAAAGCGGCGGGGGGGGGGCGTGGTAGGAGGCGGGGTCACCCCTCCCCTCCCCCTCAGCCCCTCCCCCCTCCTCCCGCCCCCCTGCCGCTTTTCTTTCCCTTCCTTTTCTCCCTCCCTCTTTCTGTCTCTGGTTCCTCTACCGAGGCAGCTTTCAGGAAGAAGAATAAGAGGAGGAGGGAGGAGAGGGAGGCCAGTGGGCAGCTGAGAGGAGGAAGGCTGCTGCTTCTTCTCCAACAGTGCTGCTTTTGCTGGCTCCTGGTGGCAGGTGGGCAGAGGAGGGACTTTAGGAGCCCACCCACTGTCCTCCTCCTCTTCCTCCTCTTTCAAAGCAGCAGTGATGGCTGCAGCAGCAACAACATGACATTCAGCCTGCAAAGGCTGAATGGCCATCTAACAGGAAGTGGTTTGATTGTGCTTTTCCCTTATGGCAGAAGGAGATTGTATTATTATTATTATTATTATTATTATTGTTGTTGAGAGTCTGAATGACCATCTGTCAGGAGTGTTTTGATTGTGCACTTGCCTTTTGGCAGAAAGAGGCTGTATTATTATTATTATTATTATTATTATTAAGGAGAGTCTGAATGAACATCTGTCAGGAGTGCTTTGATTGTGCACTTGCCTTTTGGCAGAAGGACGCTGTATTATGATGATGATGATGATTATTATTAAGGAGAGTCTGAATGAACATCTATCAGGAGTGCTCCCCCCCCCCCTGCCGCTTTCCGCCTTTCAGGGGTTTTTGGACTTCAACTCCAACAGGCCCAAGTTTGCCCAGTTGTGGGAGTTGAAGTCCAAAACACCTGAAAGGACCGAGTTTGCACAGGCCTTTGAAAGGAGCCTGAGGCTGTGAGGAATTGTGGGAGTTGAAGTCCTAAAAGCCCCTGAAAGGCCAAAGTTCTGGACTTCAACTCCCACAATTCCTCACAGCCCCAGTTCCCTTCCAAAGGCCTGGGCTAACAGCCCCTTTCAGGGTTTTTTGGACTTCAACTCCAACAGGCCCTAGTTTGCCCAGTTGTGGGAGTTGAAGTCCAAAACACCTGAAAGGACCAAGTTTCTACAGGCCTTTGAAAGGGGCCTGAGGCTGTGAGGAATTGTGGGAGTTGAAGTCCTAAAAACCCCTGAAAGGCCAAAGTTCTGGACTTCAACTCCCACAATTCCTCACAGCCCCAGTTCCTTCAAAAGGCCTGGGCTAACTTGGGCCTTTCAGGGTTTTTGGACTTCAACTCCAACAGGCCCTAGTTTGCCCAGTTGTGGGGGTTGAAGTCCAAAACACCTGAAAGGACCAAGTTTCTACAGGCCTTTGAAAGGGGCCTGAGGCTGTGGATTGTGGGAGTTGAAGTCCTAAAAACCCCTGAAAGGCCAAAGTTCTGGACTTCAACTCCCACAATTCCTCACAGCCCCAGTTCCCTTCCAAAGGCCTGGGCTAACTTGGGCCTTTCAGGGGTTTTAGACTTCAACTCCCACAATTCCTCACAGCCCCAGTTCCCTTCCAAAGGCCAGGGCAAACTTGGGCCTTTCAGGGGATTTGGACTTCAACTCCCACAATTCCTCACAGCCCCAATTCCCTTCCAAAGGCCTGGGCAAACTTGGGCCTATCAGGGGTTTTAAGCCACAGCAACGCGTGGCCGGGTACAGCTAGTTGTATATAAAAACAGTTCAAAAGGTATATTGTCCATAAAAATAGCAAAAGCAAATCCAAAGGCAAAAGGCAACTAAATGTCCAAAACAACTTGGTAAAGTATCCAAAAGACTTGGGAAGGCTCCGCACAGCAATGCGGATTCAGGAACAAGGCAAGGCACAAGATGCAAGGCAAGACTTGGTAACCCACTAGCCAAACTAGCTCCGTGGACCAGCTTCGCTTCACGTCTGCTCAGAAGAGACGTGGCTGAAGTACTGAGGATCCTTTCCCACAGATCCTATACTTAATCTTTCTGCCGAGGTCCCCGATGCTCTAGGCTTCGTCGTCTCCAATCTCTGCTGACGGACCTCGGCCTGTCTAGGCTATGGTACCAGCCCCTCCTGCTAGTCTCGATGTCCCGTCTCCTATCGAAAGCACGGCCTTGCCTCCCAACATTTGCTGCCCTATCTCCGTGAGAGAGCTCTCCTCCCTAGATTCTTCCCAGCCGCTCTCTTCCATGTTTTCACTCAAAGGATCCTGTGAACCTCTCCCCCCTGGCCGTTCATAAGTTTCGCTATCACTGCTTTCCATTTGCACCTGGTTATCTGTCTCGTCGTAAGGGTCAGGGCAACCTTCCTCCCAAGCCAAGCTTCCTGTGGGAGAAGGAGGCCCAGTGATGGGAAACTCTCCTTCTGCTAACCCTTCTAAATCCTCTTCAGAATCCATCTCCGCTGCTGCAGGCCCCAATGCCAATGGGACCCCCGGTCCTGGCCCCTGCCCCCCAGGCACGAACGAGAACTGCTGTGCTACATCTCCAAACTCCCCTAAAAACTCCTAATGCCTTTTTTTCTTTTTGTAAAGGGCATTTTTGGACTTTTAAACCTGAGAATCACGTTTACCTCCCAAAAAACATTTCAGTTCTATAGAGAAAGCAACCCACCTCTCCCAGCATTATCAACTACTTCTATTTTCATTACAGAACATCTTTAAATGATGGCAGAAAGTAACATGCTATCATTCTAGTACTCAAGTTGCGACTCTTGTGAAAGAAGTACGAAGACACCCACCCAAAAAACAGGCCCCCATGGATATCCATATTTATGGAGGCTCAGATACTTTAATATTGCGCTTTTTATATTGTGCAAATACAATATTTTCAATATGTTGAGTTGAATAAGTGGATTCTCTATTTGTACCCTTCCCTTCTCACCCCAAAGGGGTCGCAGAGCTGCCTTACAATAGATAACAATTCAATGCCTTATCTAACAAACAATAACAGAAATAAACATATACATTGAAAGCATAAAACTAAAAAGCAACATAAACATTACAATCAATTATTAAAACCACACAATCTGTAATCATAGTCAATGCCATTCTGGTCATAATTGCACATATTCCCTCTTTTCTTATAGCACTGCACTTCTACCCAAAGGTTTGGTCCCAGAGCCATGTCTTCAATTTCTTTCTAAAGGTCAGGAGGGAGGGCACTGATCTGATTTCACTGGGGAGGGAGTTCCAAAGCTGAGGGGCCATCACTGAGAAGGCCCTGTCTCTTGTCCTTACCAGTCGTACATGCGAAGGGGGTGGGATCAAGAGCAGGACCTCCCCGAATGATCTTAATCGTTGAGATTTTATGGAAGAGAATGCTGTGGGGAGGCTGGAGGGGGGAACTGGCCCTGCCTACCTCCACTGTATAAGAATAGAAAGAGTAAAAAGGTCAAATGATACAAAATTATGTATTTAAACTTGCTTGAATGGAAGGTCACCAACAAATACAGGTACTCTAGGCTATATTTCAGGAGAAGGAACTGACAAAACTACTTCTGAATATTCCTTAGCTAAGAAAACCCTATGAAGCTTCTGAGTGAGGTTGTGATGTGTTTACAGGTTACTTGAAGGCACACATACACTTGCAGGATTCCTTTCTTTCTTTGTTAAGATGACGACCCATCTTTTTTTCTCAATGAGAAAAGGTATCACAACACAATCATCAAGACAGCCCTGTGAGATTATTGTTTTCACCAAATAAGAGGTAAAAAACCAGCAATTTCCACCTATTCTGTTGTTTTCTGTCTCCTTTCACTCAAAAACATTGGATCATTCACATATACATTTGTCTTCAGACTAAATGTAAGTAGGAGTTTGTCTACATGGGATTAATATCTTGGACTCACCATGTGTTTTTGCTTTCTGGTGTCAAAAGATCTGCTTTCTATTGAGCCATGGGAGGGGGTGGAGCTTCCCACCCAGGCTCCCCTTCCCAGCGCACACTTTAAGGAGACTTCTTATTACCTGCTGTTTCTATTCTAGAGTAAGAGGCATTTGGCTGGCTGCTTGCCCTGGCACGTGTGGGTGCTCCTTCATGCCAAACACATACTCTCCTTGGAGTGTGTGTGTGTGTGTGTGTGACATTAAGGCCCAGAACACTCATGCTTGCTAGGGCCTGCAGCTGAGCACCTATAGAACAAGAGGCACTCTGCTGCAGGCCCTAGCAGGTGTGGACACCCCTTCATGCCACACAATCACTCTCTTTCCAAGGAGAGTGTATGTGTGGTGTGCAGGAGCACCCATGCCTGCCAGGGCCTGCAGCTGAGTGCCTCTTACTCTGTGATGCCAGAAAGCAGGCCAGAAGCTGGGACCCACTGTTGCTTGCTTTTGTGTTGAGCTTATTTATGTAGCAGGAGGAGCTTTCCTGTTTTGTGCTCCTGGAGAAACAAAAAACACAAATGAAATGAAGGAAATTGGATAAACTAATTCTGTGCACAACTCTACCAGGAGATATTACTTAGACCCAATCCACATTGCCATATTGTGCAAATTGAAACTGCATTACATGTCAGTGTAGATGGGAGTCTTAGTAGTCAGTGTAGAATATCACATGATGATAAGAATAAGGATAATAACATTATCTGGAATGTCACTAAATTACAAAGACATGGGGAAAGAACTTTCTACTCCCTGACTATTCATGGTCTACCAAAAGGCCTACCTCATTGATAATAAATGTCAAATTTGGCTCACAGCTGACCTCCATGGAATATTCTTGTACCAAAAAAAATTGGTTTTAAGAAGTCTCAAATGACTTGCTGCTTCTTATCTTCAGCCATCACCTTCAGACTAAGAAATAACTTCCCTCTAGCTGCCACTCTGCTCTTTCCTTAAAACCTAATGACCAAGCTATTAATTCTTTCCCTTTACTATTAATGATGCATTTTGTGATTTAAGGTGAAAATCCATTTTATACCATCCTGCATGCAGATGAGGAGGAAGCAAATAGTTTATGGCAGGCAATAAACCAAATGAAGCTGGGGGTTTTGGAAGAAAAAAAGAAGAGGGAAGAAAAAGAAAAGGGGGAGGAGGAGGAATGGGGAGGGGCAGAGATTCAGCAAGGAAGTTTGCTTCAGTGACTGCATCTTAGAGAAAATGATCAAGTTGTTTCTCCTGGAGCAAAAAGTGAAAGAAAGATTGATTGAAGCATTAATATGAAAGAGAAATTTTTGTCAAGTGGAGTGCTGTTTCACAAAACTGTTTTACTGCAATTGGGAAGAAGCATTGCAGTTCCCATTTAAAGGCTCAATAGAAAGTCTGTTCTTATAATACAATCACACTATTTCTTTTAAAGCTGAACTGAAATTTGAAAACATTTTTAAGACTTCTTGAAAAAGTAAAACACATACCAATATATGTCCTGGGCTGTGTGTGACTATATACACTATTTGCACAATAAAAAGTGGAACTGGCTAAAGGTAAAATAGAAGAACAAAAGTTCCTTTCACTCAAATTGAATATACTAATATCCCCATTATTGCAGAACCAATATTTGCAATTTCACTTATTTGTGCCCTCAGGAAAGTAGTTTCTCTATGAATTTGCTATGTTTTAGTGATTCTACAGTTTGCTTCCTCCAGAAGTTATCTTACAGTTGCATTGGAGGGCTTTATCAAATTCCTAGAGAGGATACCTCACCAAGAATCTCTAAGTCCTTCAACACAACTCTTTGGTAAGCTCTGTTTAGTGTATTTAATGATGTTCAGCCCTACCTGAAGTTTCAAAAAACTGGTAATGTATTTCCCATGGATATGGAGGTCTTAGTGTACAAACATGGTTAGAAACTGGTTGGTCACACATTCATCAATCATTCAGGTTTGTGCATACACTTATTAATTTTTGGATGGGATGCAGAAGGCTATTTGCTGTCTTTATTGTGACATATCAGGCCGGGCACACCCTGGATTTGATCTTCGCCGCCGGAATTAGCGTGACCCTAGCCTCCATAATGGAGGCTCCATGGTCGGATCACAGAGTCCTGGAAGTTCGGCTGGGGTGGCATCCCCTCTCGGTAAGGGTGCCGAACCTATTCTGGTTCGCCCGAAGAGACTTATGGAACCCACTAGGTTCCTGAATGCTCTAAGGGAATGGGAACTTCCCAGCGACTCAGTCGATGGGCAGGTGGAACACTGGAATACCAGCCTTTCTGCGGCCCTGGACGAGATCGCCCCAGGCGCTCTCTCCTCCCCAGAAATCGCTCGCCTTGGTTTACCGAGGAGTTGCGGGCGATGAAGCGGAGGAGGAGACAGTTAGAGGACGTGTGGCGGAATCTCCGTGACGGCGTCGAAATCGGCTTATAAACAGTTCAAAGAGGTTTATGAGCAAGCTATCAAGGAAGCTAAAAAGGTCTACTACTCTTCCTTGATAGAGTCGGCTAGCTCACGCCCAGCGCAATTGTTTAGGATAATTCGGTCTTTGACAGCAATCCCAACTGTCCCAAATGATAGGGGTTTGGCACCAACAGCTGAGGTTTTCCAGAGCTATTTTGCTGACAAGATTTCAACTCTCCGCCGACATTCGGCCACGTTTGATACAGTTAGTGAACTCGAGACTCCGCCGCCACTCGGCGGGCCCACCTTCACCCGTTTCCAATTGCTGGACGCAGCAGCTGTCGACAAGTTACTAGCTGCAGCTAGACCAACTACATGCTCCCTCGACCCGTGCCCCTCCTGGCTTGTTAGAGCGTGTCGGGAGGGGCTACGAGGCCCCCTGGGCACGATCATAAATAGCTCCCTTGAGCAAGGAGTCTTCCCGGGGGGATTGAAAGAGGCAATGGTGAGACCGCTGCTGAAGAAGCCGAATTTAGATCCTTCGGCTCCCTCCAATTACCGGCCAGTTTCCAACCTGCCTTTCTTAGGCAAGGTGATTGAGAGGGCAGCAGCGGATCAGCTGCAGCAGTTCTTGGAAGACACAGCTGGACTTGATCCCTTCCAGTCCGGCTTCTGTATTGGGCACGGGACGGAGACCGTGCTTGTCACCATTACAGACCAACCGCCGCCAGCTGGACCAGGGTGGATCGGCACTGCTCGTCTTGTTAGATCTGACGGCAGCTTTCGACACTGTAGATCACGCACTGTTAACCCACCGTTTAGCCGGCTCCGGGGTCGGGGACCGCCCTTAAATGGGTGGCCTCCTTCCTCCGGGACCGGGGACAATGTGGAGGGGCGGGAGGTCTCTGGGAGATTCCCACTTGACTGTGGGGTCCCCAGGGGCCATCCTCTCCCCTTATTATTTAACGTGTACATGCGCCCCATGGCCCAGCTGGCCCGCGACTTTGGTCTGGAGTGTTATCAGTACTCTGATGACACCCAGCTTATGCTGAGAATGGACGGCAGGACGCACACCGCACCCGATTGTTTCCATCAGTGCCTAGAGGCCGTGACTGGTTGGCTGCGGGCTAGCCGGCTGAAGGTGAACCCGTCGAAGACGGAGATCTTGTGGCCTGGTCGACCTGGGCGGGATGAGTGCCGGTTGCCTACCCTGGACGGCGAACGGCTTAGCCCGTCGCCTGTTGTTAAGAGCCTAGGTGTCCACCTGGACCCCCTGCTGACCATGGAGACCCAGGTCTCCGCGGCCAGCAGGGCGTCATTTTTCCACCTACGACAGGCTGGCGACTGGCACCCTACCTTTCCAGGGACGACCTGGCCACGGTGATCCAAGCGACGGTCATCTCGAGATTAGACTACTGTAACGCCTCTACGTTGGCCTTCCCTTGGCGACAGTTCGGAAACTCAAGCTAGTGCAGAATGCCGCTGCTCGCTTGCTGACGGGAACGTCGGTAAGGGAGCACATCACGCCCATCCTCCGGCAGCTGCACTGGCTGCCTATTGAGTACCGAATTGCCTTCAAGGTGTTGGTGTTAACCTTTAAGGCTCTACACGGCCTAGGGCCTGCGTACCTGAGGGACCGCCTTGCCCCATACATTCCCCCGAGATCACTACGTTCTGAGGAGTCGAATTTGCTCCTGATTCCATCGGTCCGTGCCTGTCACCTGTCTGCTACCAGGCAAAGGGCTTTCTCTGTGGCGGCTCCGGTACTCTGGAACTCTCTCCTGGACGACGTCCGAGCTGCCACGGAGCTCATCCCGTTCCGCAGGGCTTGTAAGACCGCCCTGTTCAGACTGGCCTTCGGCTAGGCGAGTAAGCCGAATGTACTCATCTTCCTAATCAGCACCCTGGTTCAGGGAATGCCATGGCATGCACATAATTTTAATCTCGGGACCTATTGTATTTTGTTTTATTGTATGTTTTATGTTGCATTTTATTGTACGGCGACATGGATGTACATGCCTGCCGAATTTTATGATGTTATCCGCCCCGAGCCTGCAGGGAGGGGCGGAATACAAGATGGAACAAATAAATAAATAAATAAACAAATAAATATGAAAAACCTCCCCACAGACAACTTTGTGGGGGATATTAATGCTATTTATTAGAAGGAAGAAAGAAGGTTAGAGGTGATTCTCATGCTCGATGGCAAATCAGCCCTGAGAATAGTCTCAGCAGGGACTCCTCAGAAGGGAGTCTACACTGCCTAGGGGTATCAAACATGGCTCAACTTTGCTGGGTGGCGATCCTAACATTCCCCCTCCCCCCTCCATGTCATTGTTGTCTCCTGCCGTGACACAGATCCTACTTTTTCTTTGTCACCTGTTGTGATTATACCCTTCCTTTCCCTTTCCCTTCACAGTGCATCCCACCACCCTGACTGACATCACTGAAAGTGATGGCACATAGATAAGGTTGATGTCATGGCCAGAGACTGCTGCAATATCAAAGGCAGGAGGGGACAATGACTGCCATCTCATGTCCCCAGATCTCCAGAATAGTAGTCTAATGCAACAATCACTACACCATGTCGGTTTTGTTTTCCCGATAGGGTTCTTCTCTTTGGTGTACTTTTTGTGTGCAAGGGTCAATGTCAGCGCTGAGGTTTAATTAAGCACAAGATAAGCCAAAGACCATATTTCATTTATAAAGAAAACTGTCTTAATTCTTAAGTCTTTCAAGGTCCAGCGAAGATAACAGAAGTTCAAAATCACAAACTGATAATGATGAGATGATACCAAGGCCAAGAGTCCAATTAGTGAAGACAAGACAAGGAGTACTGAGTCAGGAGAGGACCAAAAACAAACAATAGCCAAGGTCACAGTCCAGTAGTCAGATGTCAGGAGTTCAATTGTCAGGGTTCACAAATCCAAGACTAATAATGCAGGAAAACAAACCACAGAGTTCAGAAGTCAAGCCAGGAACGCAAACTGAAGTCAAAATCCATCAATTAAAAGCCAAGAATTTAGCTGTCACAATCCTGAAGTCAAAACCAGCAATTCAGGAATACAAACAGGGTCCTAAGCAAAAGTACAGGAAACCATAATCAGAGTCCAGAAATCTAACTAAGAGGCAGCAGAGCCAAAGTCCAGGACAAAGATGCAACGTTCTCTTTATTTAGAGGGCTGAGCTAAAACTTGTCTCCTCCAGCATCCACCTCTAATCACTGGAGCCTGTGCCCCTTTCCTTATTTCAAAGCCTGATTAACAATTTCCAAGCTTGCTGGAAATAGTGGGAAGAGTCATCTTTTGCTTGAGACCTGCCTGCAGCAGTAGCCAAGCCAGGCCAAACTGACTGTTGGTCATGGCAGTCCTCTTCAAAGTTCATCCTAAAATCCAAAGCACATTCACCTGTTAATCAACTGGCAAGGAATCCACTATCCACCACTAGTTTTCCAGTTTCAGACAGAGCTTTTTAAAGCTGCATATTGATGGAGAAATACTACAAGCTGAGAAAAGAAAACACTAAAAAAAGATATGTCAATTCATAAGACATCTTGAAACTCAAGACAGATTAAAGCAGAAATGAGTGTTAATGAAGCCAAAGGTCCCACTGACCAGAACACTGGAGAACTGCACAAAACTATTGCCCCATGGCTTTCATATCTGTGTGAAAAGTGTTAGTGGCTTCTTTCGGATTTGGAGGAGATGATATTTTCCAAAACCAGAAACTACTGTTGTCACAGCCAAAAAGTAGTTGGGCGGGGCAATGCAAGTCAATGGGTATAACAAAGAAAAAAATTCACCCAGGAGGCTGATTTCAGTAATTTTATTTTATTTTTATTTTGAACTGGAATGAACTCACAGAATCTGAAAACTATGATTTTATTCCTTTGTAAACTTTCTTAGGAGGAAGAAGAGCAAGAAAACTGAAACCATATTTTTAGTGTTATTTCTGTTGTGCTTGGCCTAGCAACCACAACCTGACAAGTAACCAATTGTTTCAGACAGATGGCTTCTGAGCAGAGGCATGCCAAAATGCAGATTCTATATCTATCCCCTTCTGGTCTAATACTATATATGGAGAATAGAGAGAAAGAGAGACATAGAATCTCATCAGACTGCAAAACCTTGGCATCTTCACCTCCCAAGTAGACAGTGTTGCTAAGATAAAGACCTACAACTTCTGGCCTTCCAGCTGCTTTCTAGGATTTTCTTAAGTAGAGATGTAAATATTGGTTTCCATCATTCTAGCTTTCAAGCATTAATACTTTGAGAAGTTTACTTATTTCATTATCTCACATCAAAATTTAAAAAAAATTAAGAAGTTGACTTCTTGTTGGTTGAGATTATGATATTATTGAGCATTTACTACAATATCTGAAAGAAGAATAGTTTGCACAAAGGCGGAGTGACTACAATTTTGGTATTGTCACATCCTTGATTTTGCAACCACAGGGAACAATAGAGGTTACTTTTTGCACAAAATACATTTCTATTTTGTGGCTTGGATCACACTTTGAGAGAAAGATGAGCTATAAATGCAAATGCGAAAACAAAAAAAAAAGAATTTGACAATTTTCTCAATGGGACATTATGCGGTGTCAAGTCATCTCATAAAAACAAGGGTGAACAATTGTGTGAAGATCAAAGCCCAGTTTTCCCCAATCCACTGTACGCTCTGCTTCAAACCCTCTGAAAATGGCACCCAATTGCCATACTATTGTCATTTTTAGAGGGACTGCAGAAGGGAACGAAGGCATTAGGTTTCAGTATGGAATTCTGAGGTGCTTGTGAAGTGGAATTGATTATTTATTTTTTTTGCATTTTACACATTTGAAGGGAACTTCTGTATATTAA
Source organism: Anolis apletophallus (assembly GCA_030556195.1). Classification (NCBI taxonomy): domain Eukaryota; kingdom Metazoa; phylum Chordata; class Lepidosauria; order Squamata; family Anolidae; genus Anolis; species Anolis apletophallus. The sequence goes on along the minus strand of JARBWK010000006.1, from coordinate 12,484,608 downwards.
ATAAAATAGGCTTTTGGTGGCTTTGGTAACTTCCTGGCCCCAGCCAAAACATCTTCTCTTCTTCCATCAATATTGTACTAACAATGGTGCTTTAAGCCTGAATCCCTGCACATTCCCTCTGTATGGGTCTTCTGCATTTTACAATGTATTGTTCAGCATTTTCAGCATTATATTTCCTGGAGTTCATGTGTACACGAGATAACAATGTAATTCATGTTCTGTTCATCCTGAATGCTAATGTCTTCTTTGCTTCCTGCTATGAATGTGGCATTTTGGTTAATTAGCAGTGGAATGCTACTTGCTGTTATTTGTCCATAAGAAAGAATAAAAATACAAGAAAGTGATGAGGAAAGAAAAGAAAACATTCTCTATGCAAGGAAATCCAGAGCATAGTAAATGAAGATCAAATGCACCTCTTAAAGAGGAAAGATCTCAGAATGCAAGAACTGAAATGTTGTGAAGTACCCAAATTCCTCGCCTCTACATTAAATCATATTCTTGGGATGTCTCTCACTTAAGGCAGAATCAATTCCCATCTTTTTTTCTTCACTTTTAATACAGAAGTACATGACAGTTTGATATTTAGCACTTATTCTGGGGGGTGAGAAGCATGTATAAGTCAGAATTAGCAGCTGGCAAGAGAGTGTTTTATCCTTTTTCACCCAAAATCATTATCCTCCTAGCATCTTGTTCCTAACCTTCCTAACTTCCCAAGCTGCATTAGTTTCTGGTTTAAAAGGGAAAATTGCTGCTGCTGGGAACAGTAGCTGTAAACCAGGACTATATTTGTCTGCAGTGCTTTGCTAGGGATGTTTGAGTGAATGTTTAGTTATATTTCCAAATATGCATTGGGTGTGTGTGTGTTTGTGTGTTTGTGTGTGTTGTATGGGCTGGGTAGGTTTGGTGGAATCTAACAGAATTCGGATTGTGTTGGAAAAGAAGTTAATATTTTACCGTGTTCGAAAAATTAAAGTAACCTGGAAGTAAATGTCCTATTTCGAAGCTCTTCCACTATTTAGTCGGAAGCACTCCGAAGCACTTTTCTCCCTTCCCGCGTCAGGCTGACGCGGGAAGGGAGAAAAGCACTTCTAACCCAGGTTTAACAGGACCCCTGGCCCAGGTCCCTTTCGCGGGAGAGAGGAACCTGGGCCATGAACCCTGTTCAACACGGCTTGGAAGCGCTTTTCTCCCTTCCCGTGTCGGGCTGACGTGGGAAGGGAGAAAAGAGTTTCTAACCCGGGGGGTTGGCTTCTCCTCGCATTAGACCTAGCAAAGGAAAGCCCATCCACCCCAAAGTGGGTATTTTAACCCACTTTGGAGTGGATGGGTTTTCCTTTGCTAGGTCTAACATGGGGAGAAGCCAATCCGCTCCAAAGTGAGTGTTTGGACCATCTTTGGAATGAATTGGCTTCTCTGCACGTTAGGTCTAGTGGAGGAAAGCCCACCCACCCCAAAGTGGGTGTTTTAACTCACTTCGGAGCAGATTGGCTTTCCTCCGCTAGACCTAAAGGGGTGGGGGGAGCCATCCAGCTCCAAAGTAGGTTAAATGCCTGTCTGCCATTTATGAAGCCTTCCGAATTTTGGAATTATTTCCGTATAAATTCCAATAATACTGCTGAAAACTTTGGATGTTAATTAAATTCAAGGTGCCAGCGCCCCTACATCCAGACCGCGTTTTGAAACTTTTTTGTGGATCAAACAGCCCCCCCCCCTCTCTATATATATGGAAACTTTGATTTTGAAATTACAACTTAGTATTGATCCAGTTTCCCCTTGGAGAATTCAGATTGTTTATTTCATTCTTCCATTTTTGAAAAAAAACCCATCTGTTTTTCCTTTTTTCTGAGAGAATGCATGGAGATTTACAGAACTTTAAACTCCAATTTTCATTTCAGAAGACTTTGATGTAATGGACATTGTTCATTTCACTCTTCCATGCAAGAATAACAAAAAAATCAGAGATGAGAATGCATAGAACTTTTCAACCATGTTCTACATTTCAGAAGACTTTTCAGGAAAAATATATATTCAAAAATGCACATGTTTTTTGCACAGAAAATACCTTGTTTTTCTGAAAAAAATATTTTTTTAACAAAAAAGCAAATATGCCCTTTTATTTAGAACTATTTGACAGTGAAATATGCTGCCGCCTCAGAGCATGGTGGAGTCTAGTCGTATAAAGATTTTCAACCAGAGGCTGGATGGCCATCTTCTGAGCAGGACTGGATTGTGTGTTTTTGCATGGCAGGATGGGGTTAGGCTGGATGTCCCTTGGGGTCTCTTCCAACTTTATAATTCTATGAAATGCAATGACATATAATGGGATAACAGCAAGAATACCCAATGTACACAAGGACTGATGTATTTCAATGTGCACATTGTGTACCAGTACTCATGGGGTACTGAAGTGCATTGAACACCAATGTGAATTTTTCATATTGTCAACCTTTATATACAGTATACAAACATAATAGCAGTTTTTTTTCCTGGAGGAAAACATTATGTAATGTGCAATTCTAATTCCAATGAAGGCAAGTCTGTCGAAGAAGATGTAAGGCCCTAACAGGATTCTGACATTCATGCTTACTTTTGTTCAAAGAAATTTTCTTCAAAAGAGAATTAAAGTGCAAAGAATACTGTAGGAGTAAAAGGATGGAAAACAAATCAAACGGGTTTACATTTCCCTATGAAAGTATCCATTATGCAAACCAATAGACAGTCAATAGGACAAAGTGCATTTTGCATCCAATAATCCATATAGTTCCTAGATTTATGATGGCTCTCATCAAAGAAAAATATGCGCCAAAATGCATACTGAAATATATAATGATTTCCTGCAGACAAAGGGTAGGGGGAAGAATGCAACCAGTGCAGAACCTGATACAAAAATAGACTGTGGTACTGGTGTGATTCTTACAACTGCAATGGTAAGCCCTGCACATTATGAGTGCAGCATCCCAATGGAAGTAGAAATATCAGGAATAATATAACACCTTTTTAAGTATGTGAGAATGCCATTCCAGGGTCTTCTAGGTCTCCTATTTCAACTCTATGTTCATATTAGCCAAAGGACCTAGAGGTTGCTAAAAAGACCAAATTAATCAAATTTGTGGATAATCAAATCTGCAAAAGTCAAACCCGGAAACGGGGGAGAGGGGCAACTGTATATTATATTTACAAAAAGTCCATAAATGAAAAAAAGAAAGAAAAATTAAGGAAAAGAAGGAAAAACCATGCAGGGGTTAAGCACTTGTTTTCCCCTGACAGTCTTTTTGTAAACAAGAAAATGTGTGAATATTCTTTACTGTATATCCATCTCTGGTGATCTTCTATGACTGGTAGATTGAGCCATGGGCCATTATCATTCAGAAAAATAATAAGAATGCAAACATTTTGTATTTACAGCTAAATCTGGTCCTGGGAATGATTAACAATTTTATCATTATCAGGATCAAGTCATAACAGAAAACAATGGATTAGATGGCACAGCATTCTGGTTCAAAAAAAATACCACTCTCAGGTTCATATGCTCTCCAAAGACCTCCACATATGTTTGTGGCACTCTACAAATCTTACATCTTGGAATTTATTTTGTTGACAAGCATAATGAAAAACAAGAAGCAGAAGATAAGTGAGAGATGTCAGAATTCTAATATCTTTTTTATTAGCATTCTGCATTATTTACTGTAAGGAGGACAAGGAACAGAAACAATTCAAGAGAAAGAGAGATGGTGGATCATTTGGGAGATGCCTTGGAAACATCTCTGTTCTGCTCCTAGTTAAACTTGTAAACAAGCTTGCTTTTGGGGACAAAGGGGAAGAAAAAGACATTATCTTTGAAACACACTTTCAGCAGCCCTGCTCTTTATAGGCCATTTATTTTGCTTACTAAATTATATAGCGTCTCATTGTTACTCTGCAGGCAGAATTCACAGCCATGAGAGACCAATATATGCGAGGTGGAGAAGGCTTCGTTATTTGCTATTCCATCACAGACCGTCACTCCTTTCAAGAAGCGGCAGAATTCAAAGAGCTCATTTATCGCGTCCGACACACCTATGACATTCCCTTGGTGTTGGTGGGGAACAAAATTGATCTCAAGGAGCTGAGGCAGGTAAGCCTATCTGTAGTCTTTTCAATGAAGCTGGGTCATGTCTGTAGGGTACACTGTGCAACAAAAGCTATTGCTGCGAACTAACACCTATATGTCTCGCTAGCCAAAGAATTCTTAAAGTACAGATTCTTTGGATTGTTTGGAATCTAACAATCATACTGCCCCTCTCATTTATTGCCTACTTTGGATTGCTAAAACTCAAAGTTCAATGAAAGCTAAAAGCAACAATGTTCGATTCTAGGATCCAGTTCTTGAGAAAACCTTCTCCTACCCACTCAAAGCCTCTGAGCTTAGCCAGAATATCCAACCTAAAGGGAAAATGTTGGCCACCTAGAAAGGGTTTGAGTCCCACTTGCGCATTCCATTACAGAATTTAAGCTATATAGCTGTGTTCAAGGTTATCTGAAGAACTCTCTTTATTAACACCATTTGAGTTCTAAGTTCTTCTGGAGAGGTCCTTCTGTAGCTTCACCTACTCAAGTTCATTTGGTAGGAACAAGGGTCTTCTCGGTGGTTGCTTCAGACTTTGGAATTCTATTTCTAGAGAGGCTAGAATGGATTCATCATTGATCTTTTTCCATGCTCAAGTTAAAATATTATTGTACCCTCAGACTTTTAGAAATTGATTTGAATTGAGCTTAAATGATGTGCTATGCTGTTTTTTGTGCCTATGTAGCCTTTTAATTATTTAGTTTAATTGTTTTTTTAAATAATTTTTATTTGTGGAATTTTAATGAAAAATGTATATAGTTTTGATATTGGGATAAGTATGAATACAATATTATTATTATTATGCCATTGTGGATAACATCAACCCCCAATAGGGATGGAATGGACTGGAATGGAATGGATGGAGAGAGAGAGAGAGAGAGAGAGAGAGAGAGAGAGAGAGAGAGAGAGAGAGAGAGATTTAAAAATCAGCTGTGGAAATTATTTTTGAGGTTATTTTCTTGATTTGATTTTGTTCACATGATGTGATAAAGCCTGAGAGGACACAAAAAGTCCTTAATGGACTATACAATGGGCCTTCCACATTCATTAGGGCTAGGGACAGAATACTGCTATGAAACTTTTAAAAAGTGATGTCTTTATTTCTCTTCCTTCTCATTTCGTTCTTTTACCTGAGAAAACACTGCTCTAGGAATCCCTAGGTCCTCCTATGTAACTCTACAGTCAATGCCATAAGACCTTTGGTCAATGTCCACCAGACGACCTAGGTATTCCTAGAGATACCATATAAATCAAATCTGTAAATAATCAAATTTTCCACTCTATCTCTCTGCTCATCTCCTCCATAATGATTCAGCAGTCACTTGAGGAGATATTGTGATCTAGCAAGTAAGTCTGTTCTACTTTTGCCTTCCAATGCACATTCAAACTTCCTGCCACTCCTCTGAACTCCTGATAAGGTCTTTGTTGATTCTAGTCATATTTTTTAATTCTTTTATCAAAAATCATGTCTTTTTATTGTTGATTAGGCCATATGTCTTAGGGATTCAAAAATATTTTGAAACAGTATATTTCTTGGTGACATGTGAATCCTGTGATGAGAAGTATCTTCATGGTTCAGGATTTCTGTGATATTGTTTCCTGCACATAAAATATTGCTTTTTGTGCAAAAAGTGCACATTTAGCACAGAATATGCCAATATGCCACACCGAACTGTGTCCAACTTGCCATTTTTAGGCAAGGTGATTGAGAGGGCAGCAGCGGATCAGCTGCAGCGGTTCTTAGATGACACAGCTGGACTCGATCCCTTCCAGTCCGGCTTCCGTATTGAGCATGGGATGGAGACCGTGCTTGTCGCCATTACAGACTAACTTCACCGCCAGCTGGACCAGGGTGGATCAGCCCTGCTTGTTTTGTTAGATAACAGCAGCGTTTGATACAGTAGACCATGCATTGTTGACCCACCGTTTACCCGTGACTGGGGTTAGGGGGACTGCCCTTAAATGGGTGGCCTCTTTCCTCCAGGATCGGGGACAATGCATGGAGAGGAGAGAGGAGGTCTCTGGGAGGCTCCCATTAAGTTGTGGGGTCCCCCAGGGGGCCATCCTCTCTCCCTTATTATTCAACATTTATATGCGCCCCTTGGCCCAGCTGGCCCGCGACTTTGGTCTGGAGTGTTATCAGTACGCTGATGATACCCAGCTTCTGCTGAGAATGGACGGCAGGCCGGATACCGTATCCGATTGTTTCCATCAATGCCTTGAAGCCGTGACTGGATGGCTGCGTGCCAGCCGGCTGAAGGTGAATCCGTCGAAGACGGAGGTCTTGTGGCCCAGTCGCCCTGGGCTGGATGAGTGCCGGTTGCCTACCCTGGATGGCGAGCAACTTAGCCCGTCATCCCTTGTAAAGAGCTTGGGTGTCCAATTGAACCCTTTGCTGTCCATGGAGACCCAGGTCTCCATGGTCAGCAAAACATCATGTTTCCATCTACAACAGGCTAGGCGACTGGCACCCTACCTGTACAGGGACAACCTGGCCACGGTGATCCAAGTGACGGTTATCTCGAGGCTGGACTACTGTAACGCCCTCTATGTCGGCCTTCCCTTGTCGACAATCCGGAAACTCAAGCTAGTGCAGAATGCCACGGCCCGCTTGCTGGTGGGAGCACCAGTAAGAGAGCACATCACTCCCATCTTACGGCAACTGCACTGGCTTCCCATTGAGGACCGAATTGCCTTCAAGGTGCTGGTTTTAACCTTTAAGGCCTTACACGGTCTAGGGCCTGTGTACCTGAGGGACCGCCTTACCCCGTACGTTCCCCCGAGATTGCTACGCTCAGAGGAGCAGAACTTGTTAGTCATTCCATCGATCCGCTCCTGCCATTTGTCCACAACTAGACAGCGAGCCTTATCTGCTGTGGCCCTTGTGTTATGGAATTCACTTCCAGATCACACCCATGTGATCTCAGAGCTTGTCCCTTTCCGGAGGGCATGCAAGACCCACCTTTTTAGACTTGCTTTTAGTTAAATTGGAAATGTAATGGCATGCTCATGTCTACGAGTTTTAAGGAATCTGTAATTCCTGTTATTTTATCATTGTTATACCTTGATGTTTTTATTGTATGTTGTGATCCGCCCCGAGCCTGCAGGGAGGAGCGGAATATAAAACCGAATAAATAAATAAATGCAAATTCTTTGCTAAATCTTTCTTGAAATGAAAAATGTGGCAAAACTACTCATTGCTTCCTTTGAGAATGAAATTAATTATGTCCCAAATGGCTATATCATTTCAATCTATTGGCCTTCTTCTGTCACACATTTCTCCTTTCCTCCATACCATAGGAAAGACCTTCAGAAGAACATCAGAAAAATGTTTCTGGATCAGACTAATGCCCAATATTCTCCTTTTTTTTAGAGTAGCCAATGAGATGTGTCTGAGAATTTCAGAAATGGAAATAAGGACTAAAGGCCTGTTCTCTTATTGTTTCCAAGAAATTGATCTTGAGGCTATGCTACCTTTGACATTGGAGGTAGTATATAATCATTGCATTTAATGGCCTTTTAAAGGTTAATAGCCTTTCAGACTGATGACAGTCACCTTGTATTATATTAAAGCATTTCTTGGCTGAGCTATACATTGAATTGAGAAATACCTCTCATTGTGAATGTTTGTCTATAGGATTTTAGATCTTTAAAACTATTCTGAATTTGTAATGTCTAGATACAAAGAGCTCTGGGATGTGCCTGTGTCTGGTTTGTTGAGGCAGAAGAAATCTCTGGTAGGAAAATTGTAAACCCACAAAACTATAAACCCCAACATTCCAATCATTAATGACATCCCACCATCAGTATGCATGGAAATTTGTACAACAGGGTACAGCTCTTATAAATAATATGTTTCAAGACACATCTGAGGCATATACCCGGATAACAAAACACACTGTATTTGACTATACATGGGCTGGAAGCATACTGCAAAATTGCAATGGAATATGTAGGTTGGCTTTATATTATAGAAGTAATGCAGTCTGACAACACTTTCATTGCCAAAGCTCAATGCTATGAAATCATAGGATGTGTAGTTTGGTGAGGGACCAGCCCACTTTGGCAGAGAAGGCTAGAACTTTTTAAACTATGCCTCCCATTATTTGACAGTATTGAACCATAGCTGTAAAAACAGTATCAAACAGTATTCATTCTACAATGTAGATTTATTTATTTATTATGTATTTAAAAATTTTGTACCCCAACCTTCTCATCTCTATAGAGGGACTCAGACCAGCTTACAGTAATAATTCAATGCTATACAAATTAAAACCTGTTACAACAACATTATTAAAAACTTAAACACCAAATTACATACATACAAATACTTTGCCATTTAAAACAATTCAATTCAATCTAAAATGTGGTCACTCAATTCATACTATAATCAATCACAGCCTAATCTGGGAAAGCTTCGTTCCACATCCAAGTCTTCACCTGCCTCCTGAAGGACAGCAGGGAGGGGGCAGATCTAACATCACTTGGGAGAGAGTTCCACAACCGAGGGTCCACCACAGAGAAGGCCCTGTCCCTCCTCCCCACCAGCTGCGCTTGCGAAGAAGGTGGGACCGAGAGCAGGGCCTCTCCGGAGGATCTTAATGTCCTTGATGGTTCATAGGGGAGAATCCGTTCGGACAGGTAAACACGGCTGGAACCGTATAGATGCACTAAGATGTCCACAAACAGTTCTGGGGAATGTATATTAGTTGAAACTGTATAGTGAATCAATGGAAAATGGTGGTCTACTGAGTTTGAAAAGTGATAGCCTGACCAAAGAAGGTTTCAATTTATTATTCAAGCAAGAGTTCACAAAGCAAGGGGTGGGATAGAATAGAGGAAGAAATATGCATTTGCGTGAATTACATATTAATGATCTATTGCAGTCTTGCTTAAAAAGCCAAGGTATGTTCTTCATCAGTTTCTCAGTGACACAGCAGGTTAAACTGCTGATCTGCTGAACTTGCTGACTGAAAGGTTGGTGGTTCTAAACCAGGGAGTGGGGTGAGCTCCTGCTGTTAGCCCCAGCTTCTGCCAAACTAGCAGTTCAAAAACATGCAAATGTGAGTATATCAATAGGTACTGCTCCGGTGGGAAGGTAACACACTCCATGCATTCATATCGGACACATGACCTTGGTGGCGTCGACAGACAACGCTGGCTCTTTGGTTTAGAAATGGAGATGAGCACCACTCCACAAAAGTGGACATGACTAGACTCAATGTCAAATAAAAACATTCACTTTACTTTACTTATTTTCTTCATCAAATTAGTTGTATCCCTACAGGGTAGATACTTTCAAGGTTTTGAATCTCTACTTGGGAATAGAAACCGAGTAGATGAACTTGGGAAGTCAAGCTCTGGTGACCTCAGTAAGAATGTAATGACCAATCCCTCTAAATAAACCTTGCAAGGAAAATCTCATGATAGAGTCATCCTAGGATCCCCGTAAGTTGGAAATGCCTTGAAGGCATACAACAGCAATGAAGGCATGGTTGTCAAATGACCACTTGAACAGCACAGCTCTATAACTGCACTGTCCATCTTAGTTACAATGAGGAAGGAGAAAGAGAAAGTATCCAACTAAATTAAAGTGTAGATATGCAGTCAACCATATTGGAATACCCAGCTTGGCATTTGTCCAAAGTTTCCTAGATAACACATCTGCTTCTACTAATAATCTCAGGCCCTGAAATGTTTCTGTCATATTCCTGCATGTACCTTATATTGTAATATTATTTACAGTGTCTGTAAAGAGAGGGGGGGTGTAATCTCAGCTCCAGTGTTTTTTGGCAATGTTTTCCATTTGACAGCAATTTCCTAACAGTCAGACAGGCTGTAGGAGTTGGGTCAGACAAAACCACTGTTTGATATGCAATCCCCCTCCACAACGCAATTAATGATGTATGTCGTCTGTCTCGCGTATCTATCAGTGGCGGTACAGGAACAAGACTAATCTGCAATTAAAATGACACATCGGGGAGAACTTCACTACAACAAGCAAGCTGGTTAGTCTGAAATAATGTTTCGTCTTTCTGAGAGTTGCCGTAAAAATTATCATTGCTGTTTCTTTAAGTACATCTTGTCTATTTTTTTCTTTTTCAAAGTATGCCATGTTTTTATCCCCAAGAACATAGGCTTTATCTTTTTACCTTCTTAAGACAAATTGGAATTTAAAAGACAGAGACAATTAGTGTTCTCACTGCCTCTCAAACAGTGGAATAACACACTGCAAAATTATAGAGAGAAGGAGCAGGAGAGAAAGAGTGAGAGAGACTTGTTAATGTTTACAGTAAAGAGGACTGGATATATTTTGGTTTTCTTTTTAAAAACATGGCCAAAATCTTACATTAGGAGATAGAGTAGAAAAAGAAATGTAGCCTGTGCCAAGGAAATTACAAGCTAAAGATTCATAGAACGTACAATGAGAGATACAGAGTGGTTTTGCAACATCATCTCATTACCAAATCACAGAACTATATAAACAAATGTTCAAATAAACAGATGTGTGCTTTTCATGTGCCTCAGCATGTCATTGTGCAAAAATAGGCATGCTTATCAATGTACAATAATGGAGAATTTCATTATATGGAGAACTCCCTACATACTATCTTATTTATTTATTTATCTAAATATATATAAAAAGAGAGCGTCCGTTTTTGACGCTCATAGACAAAGAAACTACACCTCTCAGAAACACGATACTTGACAACAGTCACAAAAATACCTGCAGGAACATTCGTGGCGCAAAACCGGACCTAGATCCCTCACAACACCCCCAAACACGACCCCCTCAAAACCGACAGCGCCCCGGCCCCCCCGCCCTCTTCGCAGCCAGCGCGACCGTTTGAACGTTCGCACAGAAAGCCCGAACAACATTAACTCTACAGGAGCCACGCGCCCCTCAAAACCTAACCGCACGATCCCTCACCCCTTCAAAACATCCTAAACAAAACACACACACATAAGCACATGGCTCCCAAAAAGCCGCTCCTATGCACACCCACAACCTTCCAACACACAGACGCGCCGCAAAAAAACCAAACCCAAACTTCCAGCACACACGCGCGCGCAACCCCCCCCTCCACCTTCCAGCACACACACGTGCGCCACAAAACCCCACCTTCCAAAACACGCGCGCCGCAAACCCCACACACACACGCGCCGCAACCCCCACCTTCCAAAACACGCGTGCGCCGCAACCCCCACCTTCCAACACACGCGCGCCACAAACCCCCAAACAAACGCGCCACAAACCCCACATTCCAAAACACACACGCGCCACAAACCCCCCAAACACACGCGCCAAAAACCCCACCTTCCAACACATGCGCGCCGCAACCCCCAAACACCCACACACACACGCGCCGCAAACCCCCACCTTCCAAAACACACGCGCGCCGCAAACCCCCCCAAACACCCACACACACACGCGCCGCAAACCCCCACCTTCCAAAACACACGCGCGCGCCGCAAACCCCCCAAACACCCTCACACACGCCGCAACCCCCACCTTCCAACACACACGTGCGCCGCAAAAACACCCCCAAACACACCAGGCCCCCTCCTACCAATAGCATTCTTACCACATTCCACCCACACTTCCATATCCACTACACACTTCTCCTCACCTCCTTTCCACACTGTACAATCCACACACACGCCCTTGCAACATCAGACACTCACAAACTTCACTTACCTTCCACTCCAAACTTCCCTCAACACGTTCAGCCGGCACCATCTTGCCACCAACCATCCTACTACACTTCCCAGGACCCATTTCACCAAAACACAGACACTGCGCATGCGCCCTCTCAAAAAAAACCCAAACACCCACAAAAACTACATTTCCCAGAACACTTTGCAACAACAGACGACCACCACGCATGCGCACATCCATACATTTAAAAAATATACCCGCGAAACCGCCTGACCCCTTCCCAGCTACAAAAACCCTGCCTCCTACACATACACACACAAAACCCACTAACAAGCATTCCAACACCCACACAAAATCCCCAAACACAAAACATTGCCTTACCTTGCACACCAAAGACACCAAACACACTCAGCCGGCGCCATCTTCCCTCCTATCATCCCTACTTCCCTCCTGCAATGCAAAACTACAGTTCCCAGGACACATTTCTCCTTCCTTCTTCGGTAAGTACCTATTGCTCTACTCATACTTCCAAAGTGATAGGTTGGCAGAAGCTGGGGCTAATGCTGGGAACTCACCCCCCTTCCTGGCTTCCATTCGAAATGTGGGGGGGGGGCTCATTTCTAACCCTACCACCAGGCATTCCTCATACATGCCTCCAAGTTCCTCTAGCCGCCATGACTGCCTGCATGGACCACCATTACCTACCCAACACAGCTGTACCTATTACTCTACCTATATTTCCATACTTCGACACTGATAGGTTGGCAGAAGCTGGGGCTAGTGCTGGGACCTCACCCCACTTCCTGGATTCCATTAGAAATGAGGGGGCTCATTTCTAACTCTACCACCAGGCATTCCTCATACATGCCTCCAAGTTCCTCTAGCCGCCATGACTGCCTGCATGGACCACCGTTACCTACCCAACACAGCTGTACCTATTACTCTACCTATATTTCCATACTTGAAACTGATAGGTTGGCAGAAGCTGGGGCTAATGCTGGGAACTCACCCCACTTCCTGGATTCCATTAGAAATGAGGGGGGGGAGGCTCATTTCTAACCCTACCACCAGGCATTCCTCATACATGCCTCCAAGTTCCTCTAGCCGCCATGACTGCCTGCATGGACCACCGTTACCTACCCAACACAGCTGTACCTATTACTCTACCTATATTTCCATACTTCGAAACTGAAAGGTTGGCAGAAGCTGGGGCTAATGCTGGGAACTCACCCCACTTCCTGGATTCCATTAGAAATGAGGGGGCTCATTTCTAACCCTACCACCAGGCATTCCTCATACATGCCTCCAAGGTCCTCTAGCCGCCATGACTGCCTGCATGGACCACCGTTACCTACCCAACACAGCTGTACCTATTACTCTACCTATATTTCAATACTTCGAAACTGATAGGTTGGCAGAAGCTGGGGCTAATGCTGGGAACTCACCCCACTTCCTGGATTCCATTAGAAATGAGGGGGGGGGCTCATTTCTAACCCTACCACCAGGCATTCCTCATACATGCCTCCAAGTTCCTCTAGCCACCATGACTGCCTGCATGGACCACCGTTACCTACCCAACACAGCTGTACCTATTACTCTACCTATATTTCCATACTTCGACACTGATAGGTTGGCAGAAGCTTGGGTTAATGCTGGGAACTCACCCCACTTCCTGGATTCCATTAGAAATGAGGGGGGGCTCATTTCTAACTCTACCACCAGGCATTCCTCATACATGCCTCCAAGTTCCTCTAGCCGCCATGACTGCCTGCATGGACCACCGTTACCTACCCAACACAGCTGTACCTATTACTCTACCTATATTTCAATACTTGAGAAACTGATAGGTTGGCAGAAGCTGGGGCTAATGCTGGGAACTCACCCCACTTCCTGGACTCCATTAGAAATGAGGGGGCTCATTTCTAACCCTACCACCAGGCATTCCTCATACATGCCTCCAAGTTCCTCTAGCCGCCATGACTGCCTGCATGGACCACCGTTACCTACCCAACACAGCTGTGCCTATTACTCTACTTATATTTCCATACTTCGAAACTGATAGGTTGGCAGAAGCTGGGGCTAATGCTGGGAACTCACCCCACTTCCTGGATTCCATCTGATAACCTTTTGCCCAACAACTTCCACACCTCCGTGCTTTACTCATTAATCAAAAGGTTAACATTTCCCCCTTATATTAAGTCCACTTCACCCTATTCAGGAGAGGGAGGGGCTCATTTCTAACCCTACCACCAGGCATTCCTCATACATGCCTCCAAGTTCCTCTAGCCGCCATGACTGCCTGCATGGACCACCGTTACCTACCCAACACAGCTGTACCTATTACTCTACTTATATTTCCATACTTCCAAACTGATAGCAGTGAGTTATTTCACTAATATAAGTACTAAACATAGAAGACATACTTATTTTTTATGCTACTAACAATACTATTTAAATTAGGCAGACATTCTTAGAGCACCAGACTACGCCACAGCAACGCGTGGCCGAGTACAGCTAGTTTACTATATTTCTATACCGCCCCTCTCAGCCCGAAGGCGACTCGAGATGGTTTACATATGGCAATTAATGCCCACAGATAAAACACAATCACAATAATTAAAACAATAACCATATAAAAACAATATACAATTAGCAGTTGAAACTATAAAAATTACAGTTCTCAGCATCTCGTCGTTAAAATCATTAAAATCTTGTTCATATCAAGGAAAAAATTACCAGCCATTTCTATGGAACTTATGTGTCCAACCAAAAGTTTTACGAATAAATTTCCTCCAGTAAATTACTTAAAAATATATAAGTAAGGACCACATTTTCATTGAACAAAGATATACAATCTAGTACTCGTACAAAGGAGTCCGATATAGATGGTTTCCCATGTTGTTGATGCTGCTGCTGTTGTTTTTGTTGTTTTAGTTTTTGTTCTTTGTTGCTGTTGTTGCTGTTGCTGTTGCGTGTTTTGAACTTCTGGATTATGGCAACCGGCAACCTTAAGGTGAACCCAGCATGGGGTTCTGGGGCTGAGAGTTAGTGAATTGATCAAAGTTACCCATTACATTTTCATGGTTGAGTAAGGCAGTGTTTCCCAACCAGTGTGCCGGGGCACACTAGTGTGCCGTGAGTGATCATCAGGTGTGCCGTGGGAAATTGAAACTTCCAATACCCTTACTTATTAGAGGAGCGCTGCTACGTCACAGTACAAAATGCACAATTAATCATACATAATCATACGCAAAAAATCACATTCAAAGAACCCAATCCTGCTGGAGAAAATAAAAAGTCTTACATAAGGTAGTTTGGTGTGGTCGCCACAGAAAGCGGAGGAGTTGCGAACCAGGAAGTAGCGAGTTCACGGAGCGCTCCTCTACGGAAAACTCGCGATATTTGATGAAATCACGGAAGTGAGTGCAAAAAACAAAGTGTATCCTCAGGATGTTATCAAATGTCAGTTCCAGGATCTGGACAATAACACAGTCTGTTTGCGGACAATTTAAAGAAGCAGCACCATAATCATAGTGACAAGGTAGAAAATCACGTAGATAATCACATATATTCAAACGGCCAAAGGTTGAAGATAGATGTGGTGATGGAATCGAAAACTGGCATGGGCAAACTTTTACCTTCCAGGTATTTTGGACCCCAACTCCCACCATTCCTAGCAGTCTCAGGCCCTTTTCCTCCCCCCCCCCCAGCCACTTAAGCAGGAAAGGGCCTTAGGCTGTTAGGAATGGTGGAGTTGAAGTCCAAAGCACCCAGAGGGGCCGAGTTTTCCCATGACTGACAGCTGTTGAGCAAGACCTTCGTGTGTGTCTTTCTGCCATTCCTGCCAGGATATCTATGTTGTGTTCATCGAAATAGGCCCAGGTTTCACACTGAGTGTATAAATACATTTAAGAACATATTAACTATATGTATTACTGTGTTAGAGTGTCATTTTGTGTCATTTTGCTTGGTGGTGTGCCCCAGGATTTTGTAAATATAAAAATGTGCCGAGGCTCAAAAAAGGTTGAAAAACACTGGAGTAAGGAATCAAACACTGATCTACAGCAGTATGGTGTCATGCTCAAATCACTTTGCTCAATTATTTTGAGGTTTTGTTTCTTAATTCATTACTCTTATCCCGAAATCCAGTGTAATCATGACACTTTCTAAAATTATTTCCATATTTGGGGCTGCACTGTTCACAGGAGATTTCAGGTCCTTCTCTTTGACTCATTTCGTATACAATACCCGTCTACACTAACCACCTCATCACTCTTACCTCTGGAAGTGTCCTCCATAGTACAAGCAGTGAGTCCCACCAGAATTCACCATTCATGGTGTGATGAGCAGCACAGGAAGCTTCTTTGTACAGGTCAAACATGGAGCCTTATGCTGCCCATCACATGATGCAGGGTGACTTTTGGTTGGGCTCCATGACTGAACTGTGGAGGAATCATCCTAAAAAGCTTCCTCTACAACATGGGAGGCTTCCCATGTTCTGCTGGCATAGAGGGAAGCCCCATGGCACAGGATTACAGAATTGTGCCACAGTTCCACTAGGTAAATGAAGCATTCCTGTTTGGCTTTCTCGGGTCACCCCCCCCCCTCCCCATCCTCAGCTCTCTCTGAACTTCCCTTTTTCCCATCCCTTGGTCATTGAGAGGAAAGAGAAAAAAATGATGATGATTTTTAAAGCTCCTCAATGTGAGAGCTGGGCAGGCCTGGGCACGTGACCAGGTGCATGGTTGCTCTCCCCACCTCCTTCTACCTTGGTAAATTTTAAGCATTTTCAATCTGTATCTGCATTGCTCTGTAAGCCTAGTTTGCTTCTTTTTCTTTTCCTCTGCCTTGATTCTGCCTGAAACTTTCAGAAACCTGGCAAGATGCAACTTTGAAACCTCAGGCTTCCCTCCATCTAGGGCAAACATATCCTTTTAAAACTGCCCAAACTCCCTTTCCAGGGCTGTTTGGGGTTTTGGGGTTTCTCTGGGCAACTTCCTTTCCCCAATCCCATGCTCTTGAGGTTTCCCCTTCTCCTTGATCCTGCCTCCCTGCTCTCTCTGCCCCTCCCTCTCTTCACTGCTCTCTCCACACACAACCTCCCATTCCCTGCCAATCACTTTCTTCCTCTCCTCCTCCCTTTCTCCTCCTGTGCTTCTTCTCTTTCTCCTGTTATACCAGAGAAGAACAAATTATAGTTGGCTTAAACGGTGTTTTATATAATTAAGTTAGGAACACATTGAGGTATGTGATTGTTATCGAAAGCCGCCAATCCCACAGGCCGGCTGTCTGACAACCGGGCAAGCCCCGTGGACCGACCACGGGGCAGAGACCGCGAGGGTTCAGTTAACCTGGCGAGCCCGGAGCGACTAGGTCCTCGTAGCCTACCCGCCTCCCGTAGATCCAATTATGCTCACCAATGCTGCAAGGTAGATGCCACGAAATTGTTTATTCTGCTCAGCTGAGAGGATGCGAACCGCAATACCCTGATTCCCGCAAAGAACGCATGCGTGTACATTCAAAACATTGGTTTTTAAAGGTTACAGAACTGTCAAAACAATTGAATTTCCCACCTGCCCCCTTCTGGGCCGGCTCCGTCGATGATTGGTCGGAACGTTGAGACCAGCTGATGGATGGGGTGTTGACCGGCTCTGGGGAGCCTATCGGCGCTTACTCCCATTCGCCACCCTAGCCAATCAGGAGTCTGTGGCCATATATGGAATGTCCGGGAAGGGGAGCTCAGATGGAAATCGCTGTCAATATAGCATGTGAATAAAACAAAAGAGTCCTGGTCAGGTAAATGACCTGAGGTGATACTTGGGAGTGATGGGATTAATGAGATGGTACGTCATTCTTGAGAATGAAAAGGGAAAAGGGG
>JARBWK010000006.1:12225341-12466865 GCA_030556195.1 Anolis apletophallus | reverse complement strand
GGGGAGGGAAGAGGGTATTTTGTAAGGTTCTGTCAATTAGAGTGAAGAGTGCTCTAATCTTAGACCCTTCCAACACTGGTAATCCCTGCCAGGTGCGACCTTGGAGGCATAAGCAATGCCAGGAGTAGCCTTGAGCCACACCACATCAACATGAAGCACTGCCGTGTAATATGCTGACTCAGGGAGGATATGACTGCATATCCATTGGACAATTGGACTCATGACACTAACTCTGTGACCCCTGGGGTCATGCCCCAATGGACTACTGGGATTGCTGAATCATTTGGATCTGATGCAACCTCTGCTAAGCATTGCATGCTAGGGGTTGGGTCTTTGGGATGATGGACAGATGGTGGAGGCGGGGACTGTATATAAACTGTATTGGGTTCTGGGAAAGGCAGATCTGGCTTCACAGGTTTTGATACCTGGAAATAAACCTAATAGGACCGAGTCGCCGTGTGCTGTCGTCTTTGCAGGAATGTTCCCAGCGTTCATTACAATTATCTTATTTATTTATTTACTATATTTCTTTACCGCCCCTCTCAGCCCGAAGGCGACTCGAGGCGGTTTACATATGGCAATTAATGCCCACAGATAAAACACAATCACAATAATTAAAACAATAACCATATACAAAAATATACAATTAGCAGTTAAAACTATAAAAATTACAGTTCTCAGTATCTTGTCGTTAAAATCATTAAAATCTTGTTCATATCAAGGAAAAAAATTATCAGCCATTTCTATGGAATTTATGTGTCCAACCAAAAGTTTTACGAATAAATTTCCTCCAGTAAATTACATAAAAATATATAAGTAAGGACCACATTTTCATTGAACAAACATATACAATCTAGTACTTGTACAAAGGAGTCCGATCTAGATTGTTTCCCATGTTGCTGCTGCTGCTGCTGGTGTGTTTGTTGTTTTTGTTTTTGTTCTTTGTTGCATGCGCGCCAGGGAGGGAGCGGCCCCGCCTCCATGCCTCGCTGCGGCCACGCCCCCGCTGTAGCCATGCCCCCGCGAGCGGCCACGCCCTCCGCTCCGGCCCCCAAGGTGATCCGTCACCTGCATTCCGGCTCTTGGGCCCGAAGAAGTTGGACAGCCCTGCTCTACAACATGGGAGGCTTCCCATGTTCTGCTGGCATGGAGGGAAGCCCCATGGCAATTTGAGGCACAGGATTACAGAATTGTGCCACTGCTCCACTAGGTGAATGAAGCATTCCTGTTTGGCTTTCTCAGGTCCCCATCCTCAGCTCTCTGTGTCCTTCCCTTTTTCCCATCCCTTGGTCATTGAGAGGAAAGAGAAAAAAATGATGATGATTTTTAAAGCTCCTCAATGTGAGAGCTGGGCAGGCCTGGGCACGTGACCAGGTGCATGGTTGCTCTCCCCACCTCCTTCTACCTTGGTAAATTTTAAGCATTTTCAATCTGTATCTGCATTGCTCTGTAAGCCTAGTTTGCTTCTTTTTCTTTTCCTCTGCCTTGATTCTGCCTGAAACTTTCAGAATTTTGGGGTTTTGGGGTTTCTCTGGGCAACTTCCTTTCCCCAATCCCATGCTCTTGAGGTTTCCCCTTCTCCTTGATCCTGCCTCCCTGCTCTCTCTGCCCCCCCCCCCTCTCCCTCTCTTCACTGCTCTCTCCACACACAACCTCCCATTCCCTGCCAATCACTTTCTTCCTCTCCTCCTCCCTTTCTCCTCCTGTGCTTCTTCTCTTTCTCCTGTTATACCAGAGAAGAACAAATTATAGTTGGCTTAAACTGTGTTTTATATAATTAAGTTAGGAACACATTGAGGTATGTGATCCTTGCTGTTAATAGCCATTAAGGCCTCTTTACACTGTCCTATATTCCTGGATCTGATTCCAGGTTATCCCCTTTGAACTGGATTATATGAGTCTAAACCAGGGGTGGGCAACTATTTTTTCCAAGGGGCCACACGAGAGCCAAAAAATATTATGGAGGGCCGCACCTAAAGGCGGAACTACATGCTAATCTACATAATGTATTTCTTTATTCACTTACTATATTTACTATATATTACACATCATTAATATTAACATATTAATATATCAAGAAATATTAATATATTATTAGTATTAATATCATAATTATTATATTATAGTATATATATATAAACATAATATATTGAAATTATAATATATCTTATAACATTATATTATATTATTTATTATATTATTTTATTATTGTTATAAAATTATTATACAATAATAATAAAAACCACTAAAATAAAATAATGCTTCCTTATAGTCCCTTTCTCTGGAGATTTTTATGCAAGGGAGGCAAGCCAGGGGCCCTTAGGCGGGCCGGATAGAATCAGCCAAAGGGCCGCATCCGGTCCCCGGGCCGCAGTTTGCCCGCCCCTGGTCTAAACTGTCAGATAATATAGGATATGAAAATAATCTGGGATCAGATCCGGGGAAATAGGGCAGTGTAGACCATCTTAAGTTGACTTCAAATTCTAGTGGCCCTTGACACCGTCATTTGAGGGAGACCACCAAATCTTCCTATTAAGCAGCCCTGCTTATAACAGTTGATTACAAATTATGGTGTGCCCCAATCACCATAATTTGGGAGATCTCTAAATCGTCTTATTATAAGCACTCCTGCTTCCTTGTGCATCTGTAATGCAGTCATCCTCATTTTCAACTGTTTCCTGCCTTATGAAGCATTATTGTCTTTTTGAATGAGTCCTCTCTTATCATGATGTAGCCAAAGGCTAACAGCCTCAGTTTAGTCATCTTGACTTCTATGGAAAGTCAAGCTTGATTTGCTCAATAAATAAATAAATTTATCATTGGGGATATGTAGAGACTGGAATCCTGTTGCTTTCATATGCACAAGTATATTTCTATACAGAAACTGTTTAACTTTTTTGTCAGATGTGGAGCAGCTACCTTCAACTCCTCTCGGCATTACTTCGTGAACGAAGATTCAGGAAGGACTCATCCCACACTTTTTACAAGCGTGTTGATGACTAAAAAGGCCAATCTGAGATAGGCACGTTTGGTTGCAGAAAGCACAGCAGAAAGTCTCCTTGGGTGATGTTGTTTCCAAGTTGTGGTTCTTTCTGCGTTGTCGTTTCTCTTTGAGACCAATTTGGCGTGTCTTCTCGAAAAAGGCTGCAGCATTGTGGATAGTGCGTCTCCATGCCTCCCGATGTGAGGCCAGGGTGGACCATTGTTGGTGATCAATCTGGCCGAGCCTGAGATGTTGTTTCAGGGAGTCCTTATATCTCTTTTTTGGGACGCCTCTCTTGCACTGACCTGTGGTGAGTTCACGATAGAGTAGTATCTTTGAGAGATGGTGGTCCTCCATTCTACATAAGAACATAAGAACATAAGAAGAGCCATGCTGAATCGGACCTCAGCCCATCTAGTCCAGCATCCTGTATCACACAGTGGCCCACCAGTTGTACACAGGGATCTCTAGCAGAAAGGAGGGCAAAACCCTCACCTGCTCCCGACCCCCCACAACCAGTACCCAGGGAAATCCTGCCTACCTCAACCAACTCCGAGGTGGCACTTGAATGTCCTTTTCAGTAACTACCGATACACTTGGTATCCATGAATCTGTCTAATCCTGCCTTGAAGTTGTCCAGGCTGACAGCTGTCACAACCTCTTCTGGAAGTGAGTTCCATAACCCAATGACCCTCTGGGTGAAGAAATATTTCCTTTGTTAGTCCTAATTTTCCTACCTTGGAGCTTCAGGGAGTGCCCTCTAGTCCTAGTGTTTTGTGACAAAGAAAACAGTTTTCTTTATTCACCTTTTCTATCCCATGCATGATTTTATACACTTCGATCAAGTCACCTCTTAAACGCCGTCTTTTCAAGGCTGAAAAGACCAAGGCGTTGCAACCTGGTTTCATAAGGGAGCCGCTCCATCCCTTGGATCATTCTTGTTGCCCTTTTCTGTACCTTTTCCAGTTCCGTTATATCCTTCTTAAGGTGCGGAGACCAGAATTGTACACACTACTCCAAATGTGGCCTTACCATAGATTTGTAGAGAGGTAATACAACATTTGCTGACCCCTTTTCGATTCCCTTTCTGATCATGCCAAGCATAGAATTTGCTTTTTCACTGCTGCAGCGCACTGGGTTGACATCTTCATTGAGCTGTCCACCAAGACCCCAAGATCCCTTTCCTGGTTTGTCTCGGAAAGCTTTGACCCCATCAATTTGTAGGTGTAGTTGGGGTTCTTTGCCCCGATGTGCATGACTTTACACTTGTTTAGGTTAAACTGCATTTGCCACTTTGTTGCCCATTCACTCAATTTCGAGAGATCTTTCTGGAGCTCTTTACAATCAGTTTCATTTTTAACTACCCTGAACAATTTAGTGTCGTCTGCAAACTTTGCTACCTCAGAATTCACTCCTACATCCAGATCATTAATGAATAAATTAAAAATAACGGACCCAAAACTGAACCTTGGGGTACACCACTTCTCACCTCTTTCCACCCAGAGAAATGTCCGTTTATTACCACCCTTTGTTTCCTACAGTTTAGCCAGGTTCCAATCCAGGACAAGACCTGTCCCCTGATTCCATGGCTGAAGAGCTTATTTAGGAGCCTTTGGTGAGGGACTTTGTCAAAAGCCTTTTGAAAGTCAAGGTAAACAATATCAATTGGGTCCCCTTTATCTATGTGTTTATTTACACCCTCAAAGAATTCTAACAAGTTAGTAAGACATGATTTGCCTTTGCAGAAACCATGTTGATTTCCCTTCAGCAATGCCTGTTCTTCTATGTGCTTAGTAATTTTTCTTTAATAATGGTTTCCATCACTTTGCCTGGAACTGAGGTTAGACTAACTGGCCTATAATTTCCTGGATCACCCCTGGATCCTTTCTTGAAGATCGGAGTTACATTTGCCTCCCTCCAGTCCTCGGGTACAGTGCCTGATCTTAGAGAAAGGTTATATATTTTGGCTAGAATTTCAGCAATTTCACACTTGAGTTCCTTAAGAAGTTCCTAGAGACGTGCCCTGCCCAATGCAGCTGTGTTCTCAATAGCATGGCCTCAACGTTGGTGATCCCTGCTTGCTCAAGGACAGCAACATTAGTCACATAGTCGGTCCAGTGTATATTTATGATTGTGCAAAGACAGCGCTGATGAAAGCGTTCAAGGAGTCGTAGGTGTTGGCGATAGGTGACCCATGTTTCAGACCCATAGAGGAGAATAGACAGTACGATAGCTCTGTACACACTGATTTTGGTGCTTTGCCTCAGGTGTTTGTTGCTCCAGACTCTTTTGTGAAGCGTTCGGAATGCACTATATGCCTTCGATAATCTGTGATCTATCTCTTTGTCAATCTTGGCGTCTGAAAAGATGATGCTTCCCAGGTAGGTGAACTGCTGAATGGACTTAAGCACAGATGTGCCTATGCACAGCTCACAACTTCATTAGGGTACGCAAGCCTCTCCCCCACTGCAAGGGGGCACCAATGGAGAGGACCTTCAACTAAAGGTTGCAGAAAGGGAGTGCAATTTATGTATCAGTGCAAATGATACTCCCCTCCTGGATAAGGCCCAAGCTCAACATCTGAAGTGGTTTTTAGGGGTCGATAGAAGCTCCCCAGCAGCGGCAGTTAGGGCGGAGTTGGGAATGTTCTCTATTAGCACACAATCTAAGATCAGAGCCTTTAACTACTGGCTCAAGGTCATGGAGATGGAGGCGTTTCGACTCCCAAAATTATGTTTGCTGGAACAATCTAGCAGTTCTTATAAATCGGGGGCTGACCATTTGTTTGATTACATCAGAAGGTGCGGCATTCAGGTAATATTCCCAGTCCACCTATCTGGTCAAGAGCTAAGTAAGCACTTCAAAGAAGTGCGCCAACGAATTAATGACATTGCGGCCCAAACCGATATAGACTCCTTGGGTTCTACTGTTTCCCTGAGATGGTTGAGTGGTTTTAAGAAATCCTTCCAACTAACCACTCACTTACAGCAAGGAAGGTTACACCACCTAAGGAAAATTTTCACTAGAGCCAGGTTTGAGCAATTAGATTCAATGGTGAGATATGGGAGGTTCTAGAAAATTCCCTATGAAGAGCGTATCTGTATTTGTGGTGCCCCTGAGATCGAAGATCTAACTCATCTTCTGCTTTATTGTAAAATCTATCAAATAGAGAGAAAACAACTGCTAGAGATATTTCTCGTGGGGAAAAAATCATTGGGACCCTCTAGCAAAAGTCTCACTTCTGCTGGCCGGCTCCAACAAGCTGATAACAGATGCTACTGCTCGTTTTCTCTGTAAAGCCACGAAACTAAGATCTGATTACATAGATGCAATTGGAATAAATTGTGTTGGAAATGAGGACCTGTGAATTGTTACCACCTCCCTTAGAATCCCTCCTGCTGGGCAAAACAGGGGTTTAATTGATGTAATGGTCTAGAATTCTCCTCAGATTGTTTTTAGAATCATTGCAATGTGTCTGTGTTCTGTTTGTATTTGATATGGCTTCTGGCTAATCAATAAAATTGTTGTTGTTGTTGTTGTATCAGTGGGCATTACATGTAACACACACACACATATATATGCATGGCTATGAATGCACAAGTACATTAAATTGTGTGTTTGGTTGCACATTTTGGTACCAAGGTTCAGTTACATAATGTTGTCATCCAAAACAAGGTTTTCATTGCAAAATCAGTGTGGGCCTCTCCATACGACAAAAACCAAGCCATGATGTGAAAGCTAATGCACCAATTCCAACCAGTGAATTACATTGCTGGTGGGGAAGCCAAACATGTGAAAGCTTACATAGTATCCTTTACTAAAAATACTTAGTACCTTTTACTAAGCATTCTGGGTGAGCCCTTGAGCATTTATGTATAAAATGAGTGCATTTATTTTTCTCTTATCAAATATTGCAGGGTCAGAGGTTTGGAGGGATCAAACCTCAATTTACCATTTCTTTAAATTCCCACTGTATCAATTTGTAGCAGATTCTTACACAAATCTCTTCAACTAAAAGAGAGGTCCCAAAAAGCAAATTACATTTGAAGAGAAATAGACTTAGTCATAGTGCCCACCCCTTAAATTCTGTATTCTGTACATCATGGAGTG
Source organism: Anolis apletophallus (assembly GCA_030556195.1). Taxonomy (NCBI): domain Eukaryota; kingdom Metazoa; phylum Chordata; class Lepidosauria; order Squamata; family Anolidae; genus Anolis; species Anolis apletophallus. The sequence continues at coordinate 12,459,772 of JARBWK010000006.1, read as the reverse complement.
TTACTTCTTCCTGACTATATTTCTCATTCACGAAGACTCTGCTAACTTAAGCAGTTATTTTTGCTGCCTCAGTGAGATTACCTGCATAACCTTAGGTCCCTGAACATCTGGTGGAGAAGCATCTGAATTTATAGTTTTATTTCCATCCTCTAAAAAAGACTGAACCCTGGAGATACAGATTGTTTTTCTAAAAATAAATTCTCAGTGTCTTTTCAGTACCTTAAATATCGTGCTTGTATGGTAAACTATGGCAAACAAATCTTTGCTATAATTCAAGAGTTTCCAAGTTGTGCAAAACAGTTGGTGGGTGTTCTACATGAAGCCCCTCTTATATTTTTCCTTTAATAATTTCAGAGTTGGAATAAGAAAAGTAATCCTACATAGTCAGGCAAATTGCCTATCGATTGGCTATGGTACAGTAGCAGCTGGTGACTTGCTTATCATTTGGGTGGTAAATCCACTGCTGGTGGATAAAGCATTTATCCCAAGTGCTGAACTCTATGCACAAAATACCATATTTTTCAGACCATAAGACGCAGTTTTTTTCCTCCCAAAGTAGGAAGAAAAATCAGCTGCGTCTTATGGAGCGAATACACTAACATGGAGGGGGGGAGGTGCTGGAGCAGAGGGGGCTGCGATGTACTTACGCTATATTCGCTGTAAGCGCGTGGCCGACGAGGCCTTCCTCCTCGTCAGAGGCGCTTCTTCCTGACGTCACTTCGTCGCGCCTCTGACGAGGAGGAAGGGGCGCGCGCGTAAGAACGCCCGGGAAAGACGCCGGAGGGCGGGAGGGCACCCTTCCTCCTACCCTCCCACCCTGCGGCCTCACATTCGGGCCTCCTTACTGCGCGCGGCCGCCTCCCCTTCCTCCTCGGCAGAGGTGCATCTTCCTGACGCCACGAAGATGCGCTCTGGCTTCGGGCCCTTCCGCTGCTGCTGCTGCGGCTGCTGCTACGGCTGCTGCTACGGCTGCCGCTGCGTCGCCGTGTGGGCCGCCCTCGTGGCCTCCCCCCTCCTCCTCGGGTCCGTGAGCGGCGAGCCCGCCCCACAAGTCCCCTCTTCCGCCCCCGTTCCTCCGCGCCACCGGCTGGCTGCAGCGACACGGCGGCGAGAGTATGGGCATGCGCAGGAGCCGCCGGGAGCCGCCGGAGGGTGCGCGAATATAGCGTAAGTAAATCGCGGCCCCCCCTCTGCTCCAGCGCCTCCCCCCCCTCCATGTTAGTGTAGCCAGCCGCCAATTTTTTTTCTCAATTTTCCTCCTCAAAAATCAAGGTACTTCTTATCAGCAGGTGCGCCTTATGGTGCGAAAAATACGGTAGGTTGAGTACCTCAGATGCAGTCTTTAAAATTAGAACTAAAACTCAAAATTGATTCTAGATCCCATTGCAATGTACTATAGTTTGGCAGCTGTATTGGGATCTGTGAACCCATTCAGAATGGACATCGTCCTTGTTCTTCATGACTTATTTTTAAAAAAGCCAGAGAAGATTTGACCAAGTGGGTGGAGAAAATGGTGCCCCTTAAAAATTGTAAAATTCCAGGACGCAGATATGAAACCATTACTTTTTTAAAATCATTCCATATTGGATAATTGTAATCTGGTCTCCAGCTTCTATTTTGGGCAATATATCGTTGAGGCTGAGTGCCCCAAAAATCTCTATTATCAATATCCCAATCAGAAACTAGAAATGAGGAGATTAAATTATAATTGTTTAATCTGTAGTGCATACTACTGAGTACAAGTAGTGCCACTTTTGATGGATCGGCATCATGGGTTTTATAGTTGACCAGATTAAAGTAAACATGCATGCACACAAACCAAACCCCCTTTCCCTCACTTCTCCCTCCCAGCTCTGTCCTTCAATTTGTTGCCTCCCTGTTCCAAAACAGTTCTCCTGCACTTTCCCCTCCCATCCCTTCCAGATCATTTTTATCTTCCTTCACCTTTCACACATTCTTCTCTCACTGTGCCTGGCAATGCTATTTTCTCCCCCTCCTTTGCTGTTTTCACTCCCTCCTCCCATCTCTTTAACCCAGTCTCTTTAAAAAAATTATTTTAAGACATACTCAAACACAATAGTTACAATTCCCACCACCACAAGGATTATTTTCTTTCACATATTAATCATTTTGGAAACAATCTTTCTAGATCTCTTTAACCCAGTATCAAAACTTTATTGTTATGATATTCAAAATTGTAAAATCATAGTCTCTTCAATTAATGACCTTTGCTAATGAACTATAGAGAAGAGGTGTATCCTTGTTTGTTCTGCTGAAACTCCAGGAAGCTATTCCTACCTGTTTAGGCCAGTGGTTCTTAACCTGTAGGCCGCAGACAACCAGTGGGCCACGAGGATGGCAATCTGGTCCGCGAGCACTCTTCCTCTTTATTGTTTTTATTTCCACTCTTTTCATGCTGTGTGCCACTCCTTCCCTGTTGCTGACCATAGCATATGTTCTGTATCAGAAACTAGAGCTGCAATTTTCGGAATCAGCACCCCAAATCAAATATAAAGTTGACCAAAAAATGATTTGTAACCCTTTTGGTACTAATGTTGGAGAATGGTGCCTGGTCAAAAAAGGTTAGGAACCACTGGTTTAGGCAGATCTCTTTCCTTGCATTTCGAACCTGTTGCTTCTTGTCCTAGCTTCTGGAGCAGCAGAAAGCAACATTCCTCCCTTCCCAATATGATATTCTTTCAAATATTGAAACATAGCTATCATCCCCCCTCTTAATGTTTTCTTCTCAGAGCTATACTCACACTCACATCACTAAGCTGCTTCTCATAGCGCTTGGCCTCCAGGCCTTTTTATCTTTTTGATTACCCCTCTCTGGAAACACTGCGCCTGATCAATATCCTTCTTGAATTGCAGTGATCAGGAATCCACACAGAGTCATAAACCAATGCTCAAATCACAACTTCATACTGGGTATTTAATATAAAACATAATTTTCTTTAAAATGTCCAGGTCACAATCATAACAGTTACAACCCGTTTCTGATTTTAGCCCATACTATAAAGGAAGTATGGAAGGTGCTGAATCCTATCCCTAAAACACATTCAGGACCTTGGGGAGTTCTGTTAAAACCTAGAAAGTGTTTGCCAATAACATAGGAAATTGCCACAGCTATCCTATTTACACTTTTCTTCTTGGCTCCAGTGTAACACATTGAGATCCCTAACAATACTTGTAGGAGACTCCAACCAAACCATTTATTACTTAAAGCTGTTCAATGACTGCTCCCATAATGCACTGTCATATTTCATATTCAAAGGTTTCCTGCTCTAATACACAATCAGAGTTTATAGGTTTAGCAACTGTATCACACAGAGATAACGTGTGCTAATTAGACTGTAATCTCTGTCTACCTACCAAAACAGGATTATTCCTGTTTGGATTTCTCTTGTTCTCATCTTAGTGCTGTTTTGACTGATATGAACATATGTCTTTTGACATTTCCTTGGGTAAATCAGCCTAGCATAACCGTTTAATCAGATATTGCAAGTAATTGCTTTTGAATAGAAAAGGTGCATCAAAAGTGACTCAAAGAATTATTTCTTTGCTGTTGTGACAAGCTTTGCAATATTCCCCATAATTAAGTACTACAGTTGTAAAAACTGTGGATAATAAAAAGCGGATTTCATGTTTTATTGTAATGTTTGAATTTGTAAAAATCACAAATCAACTGTTGTTGGTTCTTGTTCTTTCATTAGAAGATGGAGTGAATTATTATTATCTCTTTTCCCCATTTTCCTCTTATATTCTTCACATCAGCAATAAACTTCTTCACACACCAAGCTTTACGAGGAATGTTTTAAAGAGCTGGCTATGTTTAGCTTCGAGAAGATTCAGTGCTGACATGGTTGTAGTTTTTTAAATATCAGAAGTGAGACCATGTAGAAGATGAATCACATTTTTTTTGGTGCTTTGTTGTCTTTTGTACCTTCAAATTGTTTCTGACTTATGATAAATCTATCACAGGGGATTCTGAGGTTGAAACTATATAACCTGTCCAGGGTCATCCAAGGTCACCCACTGAGTTTTCACAGTTGAGCAGGAATTTGTAATATATTACTTTTATCCATTGCTGTTTAGGAAAACATATTTTCAGTGTAATCAACAGTAATTAAACACTAAATTCCAAAATGGTACAAACAATTGGGCTATTTATGCTGTAGTTAATTTGTACCCTGCCTTTCCCACAAAGCTGAGATATTCATATTGATAAAAGTCAAAGAGGAGAACAATCACATAGAGCCAAAACATGAATATAAATTGATTTCCCCCCTATGGTTTATCGCCATTTCCCAGATCCTTATAGATCCCCTCAGAGTAACATATCTGCACATGAAGGCAATGGCAAACCTTTTCAAACCAAGAAAACCCTGTGATAGGCTTGCCTTAGGCTTGCCATGGGTTGGAAATGACTTGAAGGCAAACAGCAATAACAATTGTACACTTATATAATTTTAATAACACTTCAGCTGTCACAGCCACATTTTACAGAATTCTTGACTGGGTAGTTTGGTGAGGGAATGTTCTGCTCCACATTCTGTTCCTGCACTAAAGAATTAGAGCTCTTTTGAAGAGAGCTGTAGATATCAGATAATACTAAAGATCCCAGGATTCTGTAGGATGAAAGAAATAGTTATTGATGTGGAATTAAAATGTAGAATGCAAAGAAATAATTATTTGAGTCACTTTTGATGCACCTTTTCTATTGGACCTCATGGCAGCTTTTGGACCTCATGGCAGCTTTTGATACGGTAGACCACGCGTTATTGATCTACTGCTTAACTGTCTCGGGGGTTAGGGAGACTGCCCTTAAATGGGTATCCTCCTTCCTCCGGGACTGGGGCCAGCGGGTGGTGAGGGGAGAGGTCGTCTCCGAGAGGCTCCCATTAAATTGTGGGGTCCCTCAGGGGACTATTCTCTCTCCTCTATTATTTCATATCTATATGTGTCCACTGGCCCGACTGGTGCGTAGCTTTGGTCTGGAGTGCCATCAGTACGCTGATGACACCCAGCTAGTGCTGAGGATGGATGGCCGACCGGACTCCATACACAATTCTTTCCATCAGTGCCTTGAGGCTGTGACTAGATGGCTACGATCTAGCCATCTGAAGGTGAACCCGTAGAAGACGGAGATCTTGTGGCTGGGTCACCCGGGTGGGATGGAGTGTCGGTTGTCTGCACTGGATGGCGAGGCCGTACGCCCGTCATCATTAGTAAAAAGCTTGGGGGCCCAATTAGATCCTTTGCTGACCATGGAGGCTCAGGTCTCCACGGTCAGCAAAACCACATTATTATTATTATTATTATTATTATTTCAATTTGATAAACTGCCCTTCCCGAGGCTCATGGCGGTTTACAACATATAAAAACAGCATATAAAACAGCATATAAAACACATGGTTAAAAACACATAAAATTACATCTTAAAACAGACACATAAAATCATAGCCAGACATAGCTGGTACCTGGAGAATGGTAGTGGTATGGCAGGATGGCAAGCATTAATTAGGCGCTGTCAGACATCGAACACCTGTCTAAACAGCCAGGTCTTGCAGGACCTGCGGAACGCCATCAGGTCCTGCAAGGCTTGTGTCTCCGGCAGCAGCGAATTCCATAGAACTGGCGCCGCCACTGAAAATGCTCTCTGCCGCATGGTAGAGAGCCTGCAGGACTTCATACCCGGGACTTCAAGTTAGTTAAGCCCCTCTGAGCGCAGTGATCTTCTGGGCGCATATGGGGTAAGCAGCTCCTTCAGGTACACTGGTCCCAAACCATATAAGGCCTTGAAAGTCAAAACTAACACCTTGAAGGAGATCCGGAATTCAATGGGTAACCAGTACAGTTCACGCAGGAGTGGCGTTATATGTGTCGTTCTTGGGGCTCCTAGCAGCAAGCGAGCTGCCACGTTCTGCACCAGTTTAAGTTTCCGGATCGCCGACAAAGGTAGGCCAATGTACAGTGTGTTACAGTAATCGAGCCTCGAGATGACCATGGCTTGGATCACCGTGGCCAGGTCGCGACGGGAGAGATAGGGAGCCAGACGTTTCGCTTGCCGCAGATGGCAAAAGGCTGTCTTGCAGGCACAAGCAATCTGTGCTTCCATAGACAGCTGCGGGTCCAGCCAGACCCCCAAGCTCTTTAGTGCCACGCCGTCAAACGTCGGCAGCTGGATCCCCCCCCCCCCCCGGGTGGTCTAGCCACAAGATCTGATGACATTCCAGCTTCTAGTCGAAAAACTCCGCGGGTCCAATTGGGTGAGTGGTCGCATGTAGATATTAAATAACTGCGTGGAGAGGATGGCCCCCTGAGGGACCCAACAGTGTAAGGCGGAGTCCTCGGAGACCACCTCTCCCCACTTCACTCGCTGCAGGCAGTTTTGGAGGAAGGAGGACAGCCAGTTGAGAGCGGTCCCCCTCACCCCCGCCACTGCCAGGCGGTGTGTCAAAAGTTGGTAATCAACAGTATCAAACGCTGCCGTGAGGTCCAATAACACGAGCAGCGTCGATCCGCCTCAGTCCAAGTGGCAACAGAGTAGGTCTGTGATGGAGACCAGGACGGTCTCTGTCCCATGGCCAGAATGGAAGCCAGACTGGAAGGGGTCTAGCCAGGTTGCATCATCCGAGAAAGCCTGCAGCTGCTCCATTGCTTCCCTCTCAATTACCTTGCCCAGGTACGGTAAGTTGGACACTGGGCGGTAATTGGAGGGAGCCGCGGGGTCTAACTCTGGCTTCTTCAGCAATGGAGTTACCACCGCCTCTTTTAACTCCTCTGGAAAGGCTCCTTGCTCAAGGGAGCAGTTGACTATATTCAACAGAGGGTCACGTAACCCCTCCACGCAAGATCGAATCAGCAAGATCGGGTCGAGGGAGCAGGTGGTAGGTCGAAGAGCTGCGACTATCTTGTCAACATCCTCTGCATCCAGTGGTCGAAACCGGTCGAAGGTGGATCCAGCGGAGGGCCACGGAGTCTCAAGCTCCTGTACTGTATCAACTGTGGCAGGCAGGTCCCGGCGGAGCATCACAATCTTGTCTGCAAAATGACTCTGGAAAGCCTCGGCGGTAAGAGCCCGATCATCATTATTTGGGATGGTGGGGACCATTGTGAGCTACCGAATTATCTTGAACAATTGGGCCAGCCGTGAGACTGCAGACACTATCAAGGAAGCATAATGGGAATTTTTCGCTTCCTTGGTAGCATGCTCATAAGCTTCTATAAAGAGCTTATAAGTTGATTCCGAAGGTCCATCACTGAGCTTCCTCCACACGCACTCTAGCCGTCTCTTCTCCCGCTTCATGGTTCTTAGGTCTTCTGTGAACCACGGGGAACGGCCCATGTGTGGTTGGAGAGGGCATTTAGGGGCAATCTCGTCGAGAGTGGTGGATAACTTGCTGTTCCAGGTGGTAACTAGCTCCTCGAGCAAGATGCTGACAGGCTGCAGGTCCCTCGGGGCATTCAGGAACCTGGTTGGTTCCATAAGTCCCTTCGGGCGAACCCAAATTGGTTTGGCACCCTTGCCAGGGGGTGGTGGTAATTCAAACCGGACTCTTAGAGCACAGTGATCCGACCATGGCACATCGATTATAGAGACGACGGACACTTGGACACCCACAGAGAAAATCAGATCGAGGGTATGTCCAGCCCGATGTGTGGGGCCCGAGTTTGTGAGGGAGAGGCCTAGTGCCGCCATGGTCGACACTAGGTCCCCTGCTGCAGATGGAAGGGAGGCTGTGTCAGCGTGGACATTGAAGTCCCCCAGCACCTCATGTCTAGGGAACCTCAATGCCTACTCAGCCTATCATTCTATCATCTACGCCAGGCTAGGCGGCTGGCGCCATACCTATTTGAGAGGGACTTGGCCACAGTGACCCAGGCAATGGTCATCTCAAGATTAGACTACTGTAATGCCCTTTACATTGGCCTTCCTTTGAGAGTGACCCGGAAACTCAAGCTAGTACAGAATGCAGCAGCTCGCCTACTCGCTGGGGCTTCAGGGAGATGCCATATTACACCAATTCTGCGGCAACTGCGCTGGCTACCAATAGAGTACTGGATCGCTTTCAAAGTGCTGGTTTTAACCTTTAAGGCCTTGTATTGTCTTGGGCCGGTGTACTTGAGGGCCCGCCTCTCCCCACATGTTCCCCAGAGATCTCTGCAACCCAAAGAGCAAAATCTTCTTAGTGTCCCATCCATTCTGACATACCATCTGTTCTCAACCAGGCAAAAAGCTTTTTTGGCGGTGGCGCTGACTTTGTGGAACGCTCTGCCTGAAGAAGTTCAAGGAATTAGAGAACTGTCCTCCTTCCGAAGAGCGTGTAAGACGGCCCTCTTTCGCCAAGCGTTCTCACCTGAGTAAAGCTATAACACCTCTGCTATCAGTTAATTCAGTTTTTAATTCAATTGTAGTAGAAAGTAGATTTTAGATTAACTTGTAGTTCTATTGCTGTGTTGTGAGTTTTATATTGTTGTAAACCGCTCCGAGCTTCTAGAAGGAGCAGTCTAGAAGTTTGAACTAATAAATAAATAAAATAATATCCATGGTTTATACTTACATATAATAAATCGATTTACAGGCATGAATGGACAATCACAGATTCAACCCAAGAGAATGATGTTTCTGTCAATACACCAGACAAGGCAATCAAAGAGATTATGGTGATGTGCATACCTACATCTCCATATGGCATAATCATTTTTTTTACAAGGTCACTTTCAGATTGGAGCTAGTTCTACACTATAGATGTAGTGCAGCTTGACACCATTTCAACTGCCATGCCTCCATTCTATGGAATCCTTGAACACTTTTTGGCAGAGAAGACTAGAGACTGTGTGAATTGGCAAGGAATTGAATGTGTGATTCCATAACATTGAGTCATATCAGTTAACATGGTGTCAAACTACATTCATTCACAGTGTAGATGCACCCTAAGATTCTGTTCAGTGCCAGAACTATAATGTTCCACCATCATACTTAGGCAAATAATTTACAATAATGGAGGCAGTAATTATAGAATCATAGAGTTATATAGTTGGAAGAGATCTTGTGGTCCATCCAGTCCAACCCCCTGCCAAGAAGCAGAAAAATTGCATTAAAATGTGTTTTTGATCCAATCATCATATGATCCAATGGCTGTTCCAGGCTAATTTATTTTCTGCTCTAGACACAACACTTGTGTTGAATAGTAACTCTATACATCCCAATGAAAAATCCTACCCACAATTGACAGAGTAATGGCTTGTTGTTAATTTGTTCAGTCGCTTCTGACTCTTAGTGATCTCATGGACCATCCCACGCCAGAGCTCCCTGTCGGCCGTCACCACCGCCAGCTCCTTCAGGGTCAAGCCAGTCACTTCAAAGATACCAACCATCCATCTTGCCCTTGGTCGGACCCTCTTCCCTTTTCCTTCCATTTCCCCCAGCATCATTGTCTTCTTTAAGCTTTCCTGTCTTCTCATGATGTGACCAAAGTACTTAATCTTTGCCTCTAATATCCTTCCCTCCAATGTGCAGTCGGGCTTTATTTCCTGAAGTATGGACTGGTTGGATCTTCTTGCGGTCCAAGGCACTATCAGAACTTTCCTCCAACACCACACTTCAAAAGCATCTATCTTCCTTTGCTCAGCCTTCCTTATGATCCAGCTTTCACATTCATAGGTGACTACAGGGAATACCATTGCTTTGACTATGCGGATCTTCCTTGCCAGTGTGATGTCTCTACTCTTCACTATTTTATTGAGATTGGTCATTGCTCTCCTCCCAAGAAATAAGTGTCTTCTGATTTCCTGGCTGCAGTCTGCATCTGCAGTAATCTTTGCACCTAGAAAAATAAAGTCTGTCACTGCTTCCATGTTTTCTCGCTCTATTTCCCAGTTATAAATCAGTCTGCTTGCCATAATCTTGGTATTTTGATGTTTAACTGCAACCCAGCATTTGCACTTTCTTCTTTCACCATGATTAGAAGGCTCCTCAGCTCCTCCTCGCTTTTGGCCAGAGTAATGGCATGCACAACTAAATGCGAACCTCAATGGGCAATGAACAAGTCCACTCCATTGACTTTGAAATGGTGTAGAAATTTGAGTATTGGGTTATGAGTCTGGAGACAAGGGTTGATTTTCCCCATTTGGCCATGAAAATCTACTGGGTGACCTTAGGTGATTCACACACTCTCAGTCCCAGAAACCATGATAGGTTATTCCTAGTGTCATCATAAGTTAGAAATTACATGACGGCACACAATAATGAAAGCATCTTGACTCTTATTTCGAAGCATTGCATGCGTTGACATCAAAGTACTGGTCCTTTGAGGGGGGGGGGGCAGTAGTAAAAAAAATGCTGTGGCCATCTCTACTATCTTGGCCTTTGCTCACTGGACAAAAAGGGGGTGGGAGAATGGAGCTTAAGGATGGACATCCTTCATCAATTTCTCCTGAGTCTTGATGAATATGTCAGTCTTTCTACACAAGTGTTTCAGAGCATGGGATGCTCACTGTTACCTTACAAGCAATTTGGCAAATAGCAAGAAGAGAAGAGTTTAGAGTTGTCCATAACTCAACATAGCCATTAGCAGAATCTTTGGTTTCTTTCCTGATATCTTTCAATGGCACTTTTGAAAGATTACTCAGTGTCCTGTTTTTTCCCCTTTAAGTACATCTCATGTATCTTATTTTAGTTGAATGTAGTAAGACCCCCACAACCAATGAATCCATATCTACAATTCCACTTACCTTCACCCAGGGAAAATTGCATTTCTAGATGTTTGCTAGGTTCTCTGAGTGATTCTATGGTATGTTTCCCCAAAAAACTATTTTATAGTTGTGTTGGAGGACTAGCAAATCCTAAAAATGTACCCTCTCCAAGGATCTTTCGGTCTACCAATGCAACTCTATGGTAAACTGGGACCAAAAACCCCCAGCATTATTGTTTGAAAATTGCACTCAACATGTTTCTTTCTCCCTTTAAGTAATGATCTTATATTTTCTTTTTGTTGGATACACTCATACACGCACTGAAATAAAAACTCATTAAAACCCAGAAGTTTCTTTCCCCCTTCACCCTTTTAGAAGGGAGAATCAATAGCAATAACTGAAATCAAATCAAACAGAAGACAATATTGATTATGTTCTTCCCTGGAGGAGATGGATAAATAACAAGAAGTAGCAATGGTTTATGTTGTTTTTCAACAGGAAGAGGAACTTTTCTGAGTATTGTTTTGATTTTAATGGGCCTTACCATTTCTGTCATTTTTCACCTAGGCAACAGTAAAAATTTAAATTAGGAACTTTATTCAGCTGAAAAAAATTCCCACAACTTTTAGTCTGTGTCCACTGGCAACAACCTTCATCACTGTAACCCAAGATAGCAAGACTGTGGAGTTGCCAGCAGTTATTTGACTTGGCCTCTTCAAACTGCATTTTATCACCTGCTTCACAGGTGTTTAGCACAGCAAACATGATACTTCTTAGTTGCGCAGGGGATGGAACTGAGAGGAAATGTAGCTTTAATGTTGAGAAAAGAAATTTTTAAAACCAGGTAAAGAATTCAGGCACACACATTTCACAGTCCCTTCTACACAGCTGTATAAAATCCAGATTATCTGCTATGAACTGGATTATCTGGCAGTGTGGACTCAGATAATCCAGTGTAAATCATATAATGTGGATTATCTGACTTGATATTCTGGATTATATGGCAGTGAAGACAAATCTGATGTTGTCAAATATGGGAAAGGCTACATTTGTACTTATACATTTGCACCACCAAGATAGGGATAGAAAGAATTGTTCCAAAATATTCAGAAAATTTTAAGTTGACAAATATAACCTATATATTTGTATTTTATTTTAAGAGGACTAGATGTATGTTTTATGTTGTGTTTGAACTGTCTGGTTTTGATAAGGCCAACTGGCTAATCAATACAAATTATTGTTGCTGTTGTGTCAGATAGAAAGAAGTCCCCAATTGTCTGCAAGATACCATTTGTGTTTTCCTATTTTGAAAGGCTACTGGTTGCTTTGGAGAGCTGAAAGAAAGAAAAAAACTATTTTAGACAAATCATTTTTGGCCTATATGGACAACTAAGGCTCTATTGTCTCGTGCGTGCCCACAGTGATATAATCTTTAATTACACTGTCATGTACTAATTCTTCTTGAGAATTTTCTGGTGGATATTGGGTAGTTTCCCCCTGAGTGTTTACTTGGAAATGAATGAGGAGGAAATTAATTCATTTCACGCAGAATTGTTGGGAGGAAGTGCAGGATTGCAGAGGTGGCTACAGGGCAGGAGAGAAGAGAATAGACTGATTTATTTAAACAAAGTATTTTATTGGAGGAGAGGCGGCGGGGAAGAGGGAGAGAGCAAGAAAAAAAACCATCATGAAATGGAAGGGAAATCATTTTCTCTACATCCTGAGGGGGAAAGTTGTAGTAACGGTGTCATGGCCTTTGCATTTCAGAGAGTTCAGCCGTTCCCTAGAGCTGTGTGTACTTTTCCATTCATCAAAGTTGTTGCATCTGGTAGGGAGGTGGCATAATAGAGGAACCCGGCTGTCCAGAAGGATGTAAAAGGAGATTGGGCAACTAAGGAAATTGGAATGAACAGGATTCAATAAAAAAACAATTTCCTTCTTCATCTTTTCTTCATTTCTCTCATTTTCTGTTGTCTAAGATCCTTTATTGGTAACTGTATATTTACATTTAGGACTTTATTGCACCAACCCACGATGGCACTACAGCCACGTTATTGTAAGAATAGATGCATACTGGGTAAAGCACCTCCAATATAAAACTTCTCTTCAAGTGTATCAATAGAGCCCACAGTGGCACGGTGGGTTAAACCCCTGTGCTGGCAGGACTGAAGACCGACGGGTCACAGGTTTGAATCCAGGGAGAGCACTGATGAGCTCCTCTAAGCTCCAGCTCCTCATACGGGGACATGAAAGAAGCCTTCCACAAGGATGAAAAAACATCAGAACATCCGGGCATCCCCTGGGCAACGTCCTTGCAGACAGCCAATTCTCTTACACCAGAAGCGACTTGCAGTTTCTCAAGTCGCTTCTGACCTAACAAAAAATGTGTCAATTTCAGATCCCTGTGCTGGTGCAGTGGGGAAGATGCTTTTGATGGCTTCCTGGGAAACTGAGGCCAGTAATGAGTATAAGAGGCTCTGCACCACAATGGAGACCATGGAGACATTATTAAGGCTATTTAAGGCCTCAGCCCCCTTCCTTTTAGCAACCTGACCCACTTTTGCTGCAGTGTGAGTCTTCCTGGTTACTTTGGGGCCAGGTAGTAATTTTCTTCCCTTTCCAACTTTTTTCCTACAGTATACTGTTTGCAAGGGTCTGGTTAATTGGATTCCGGTGAAATATTAAATGGTTGGCCATTGGCAGGTGGTGGGGGAATAATACAAATTTGGTGAGTACTTATGGCACACACACACACTTCTTTGTGTGGAAAAGTGATATCTAGAAATACCTCATTAGGTCATGTTACTAGAGAAGCAGGAAATGGTCTTTCTTTGGGGTGAGCCAAAAGAAAGAAGGAATACTGGGAGGTGTAGTTCAACAACACCTGGAGAGCTGCACAGTTCCCATTCTTGCTATAGTGTAGCTCAATTGTACATCCAACCTAGTAGGATTCCAATGTGTTGGATTGTAATGGCCATCATTCTCTAGCAGTGTAATCATGAAAACAAATGGAGATGTTTCTGGAGACCAGCATATTGGGAGGCACTGGCCAAAGTATTTTGATCAATCAATCTATTCAATTCATACATATATCCAGAATCAAGTCTTGTTGATTTCAATAAATTTAACTCAGGGTGCAAGCTTCTTCATTGGAAGCTTTTAAACAGTGGCTGGATGGCGATCTGTCAAGGCTACTTTGATTGTGCTTTTCCTGCATGGCAGGGGTTGGACTGGATGGCCCATGTGATATTCTTCCAGCTCTATGATTCTATGATGAATGGAAAAACGTTGGGCTACAGTTTCTCTTCTACCATGGTTACTTGAAAAGCTAGGAGTCCTAAGTAGAACTCTTATGCTCTAGCTGTTTGACTTTCTCTAATACAAGTTGTCAGGGATTATGGGTTAGGTTTTCCTAGTATAAAACACAAACCTAAACTTTGCAGAGTAAAACAAAATGCAGCAGCTTCAGCTTAGCCCAGAAGTAATGTGGTCATTGAGAAAAACTCCATACCATAAAGTCAACTTACTTTATTGTAAGTAAAATAAAATATCCATACAGGAGAGTCACAAAGGAAAACATCCACAGCCTCAAAAGGAGCCACAAAGAAGTCTCAAAAGGAAGCCACAAAGGAAGCTTTGAAAAAGACACAAAGGGAAGGATACAAAATGGAAAGGAGTATTTAAGGACATAACAATTAGACCCCCACCTTTCCCCAGGAATCTAATTGTTGAGCACCTCTGCTGTAACTTGTTACAACCAAAATTAACATCACTGAGAACACTTAAAGGTACAAATATAATTTTGTAACATAAAACTTTCAACACTCCTCCACAAAATTATATTTGTTCACATTTGTAAATTCAGTTTCTCACAAAACTCATTGTGCTTTTCAAAATTAAGAGGTTTGGTCAAAATATCCGCAACATTTTCAGTTGAAGGAACATAATCAAGAACAATTCTTTTGTCTTTAACAAACTGTTGTACATTCGAATACCTCACATTAATGTACCTGGATTTTGAATTTAAATTTTGACTTTTACCCAAAGCAATGCAGGTTTGAGAATCAACAAAAACTTTCATTGGCAATTCTAAATTAATGTTTAGACTTCTAATTAAAGATTCTAACCATTCTGCTGATGTCAAAGCGTCCGACAACGCAGAGAATTCGGCTTCACCAGTACTAAGAGCCACAATTTTCTGTCTTCTGCTCTTCCAACACACAGGTGTATTTGCATATTTTATTACAAAACCAGTAACAGATTTATTTTCTTTTAAATTGGCAAAGGAACTGTCACAATGTATTGATAAAAAATTTTATCATCCGGACAAATTCTGAACACTTTTTCTGCTGTTTCTTTTAAATATCTCAGTACTCTTTTCACTCCAGCCCAGTCTGTATGTGAAGGATTCTGAATCCTTTGACTTAGAATACCAACAGAAAAAGAAATATCGGGCCTTGTGTTGTTTGCAATGTACAACAAAGAACCTATAACTGAACGATAAATAAAATTATTATCGAACACTTCTCCATCTACATGTTGCAAAAACTGTAGTGCCATGGGTGTATTAATACTGTTTGCATTCTCCATTCTGGTTCTCCTCAAAAGATCATAAATCTTGTCAGTTTGGTTTAATTCAAAACCATCTTCAGTTCTGGCAATATTTATGCCAAGATATTTATTAACATCTCCAAGATTCTTGATTTTCAACACATTGTTCAGACTCTGAAATACTTTCTCAACTTGTTCTTCAGAACCAATGCATAACACATCATCAACATAAATTACCACAAACATTTGCGTATCTCCACTTCCTTTTGAGTATAAACAAGGATCAAACCTATTAGCAACAAAATCTAACTTTGTCAATACTTTGTCCAAATGCAAGTTCCAGTTACGGGCACTTTGCTTAAGACCATAAAGACTTTTCTTAAGAAGATAAGACCCCACAGGAAGGTCGGCTTCAAACCCTGGGATAGCAGACATATAAACTTTCTCATCCAAGTCTGCATGGAGATATGCAGTGTTCACATCAAAGTGTTTAACTTTTAAATTCCTATTGCTGGCAATTGCAAGGGTTATTTTTAGTGCTTCCCCAGATACTGTGGGACTAAAAATTTCATTAAAATTTTCTCCAAAAGTTTGTTCAAAACCTCTTGCAACTAACCTGGCCTTGTACAAGAAATCACCATCTTTCGTTAGTTTACGTCTGTAAACCCAACGACAACTCAGAACTTTTACATTGTCAGGTGTTTCTGACTTCTCCATGACATGCAAACTTCTCAAGGAATCCAATTCACTTTTCATTGCTTTCAGCCAAAGATTTTTCTCATTCTCCTCCCTTTTTAACATCTCTTTGTAACTTTGAGGTTCAGACCAGTCATTCTCTTGAACCTTCACAAAATCACAGTGGTACCTCTTTGGGGGAATACCCTTAGTCTTTCTTGAACTACGCCTAGGAATGGTCCTTGCTCCTCCATCAGTCTCATCTGTTTCTGAACTACTAGAGGATTCAGCTTCGACTTTCCTCTTTTGAGAACCTTTACTCTCAATCACAGGACTACTGACTTGTGTTCCTGACTGTGTATCTTCAGATGTACTTGGTTGTATATTTGACTGTGCAGTCTGTTGTGGAACCGATTGTACCTGTGTACTTGTTTGTGTCATTGATTGTGAATCTTGTTGTGTAGCTGGCTGTGTGGCTTGTGGTATGTGTATTGGAGGAATTTCAAAAGGCACAAACACTTCCTGATTTGAATGAATCCTCTCCCAACCACTATGTTGTTGGAACTTCACATTTCTAGAAACAATCACCCGATTGTCACCACACCAAAATCGCCAACCCTTTGACTCAGGAGCAGGGCCAAGACATTTCAATTTCTTCCAAATAGTATCCTTCTTGTGTCTTTGTTGTGAAGGAATTAGGACAAATGCGTCACTTCCAAACACTCTAATCGAATTCAAATTAGGACTCTTTCCAAAAAAACAATACATAAGGAATACTATTGACACTTCTACAAAAAGAACGATTGAGCACATAAGTGGCGTTTGCCACGGCTTCAGCCCACAAACCATCAGACAAACTAGCATCTCTTAGCATTTTTCTAGCCACAACTTTTACCACTCCGATCCAACGCTCTGCGATACCATTTTCGCTAGCCGAGTAAGGATTAGTCAATCTGTGAATTATTCCACACTTTTCCAACAAATTTTTCATTTGTTTGGACATAAACTCAGCACCACGATCACTTTGAAAAGCTTGTACTGGGTACTCAGGGAACTGTGTCTGCATTAGCTTCAACCAAGCAGAAATCTTTTGAAAAGCTTCACCTTTAGTTCTCAGAAAGAAGGTGAACTTCAACCTCGAAAAGTCATCGACCAAAATCAAAAAATATTTTGAACCACCTACAGAAGTAGGATGGGGACCTGATATGTCTAAATGAACAAGCTCTAAAATCCTTTTTGAAACTCTAGCACTATATTTTGCAATAGGAGCTTTCTTAAGGTTTTCTGATGCACAAATTTCACAATCCAAAAATTCTTACAACTTTGAATAGGAATTGCACACAACTCAGCTGTCTTTCTCAAGTGCTGCCATGACAAATGACCCATTTTCCTATGAAATTCATGAATACATTTGTCGTGTAATGGCCTGGGATTATCAGGTATCTGATCAATACAAGCAGACAAATTAACATTTGCAGATGACCTTAAAATGAAAAATCCCTTTTCTTGTATAAGTTGCACTTCATTACCTTGAGGATCAATTAACACAGATCTCTCTTTCTTTAAAGACACATCAAAACCTTCATCCAAAAGTTTGCTTGCACTCAGAATGTTATACACAATTCTTTAACAAAATACACATTCCTAAGAGTACAGTTCAGACTATCAATATAAAGATCACCACAAGAAATCACTTGAACTTTTCTATCATCAGCCAAAGAAATGAAATCTATATCAGAGTCTCTCACATTTGTCAAAAGTTCTACAGTCTTTACCAAATGTTGAGAACAGCCTGAATCAAGTATGTAAGAGTTCATTTTATCCATCTTTGAGGTCACCAGGAAAGCATGCTGAAAGTCCTTTGAAGAACTAGGTTTCTCCGCTTGCTTGTTTCTCCACTGTCCTGGATTCTGCCAACAATTCTTTGCAAAATGCCCTTTCTTTTTGCATTTAAAGCACACCACTTGTGACTTTGGCTTAACAACACAGGCAGTGTCATTAGAAGCAGTTCCTGAATACTTCTGCACAGGAGCAGAACTTCTCAATTTCCGTTGAGCTTCAAATTCCATAATTTTTCCAGAAATAAAAGGTATTGTAAGATCCCTGTCCGGAATTCCATGAAGAGAATCCATAAACGCATAAAAAGGTTGAGATAGGGACCCCATTAGAATTAAAGCTTGCTGCTCAGGAGGAAAAGTAATGCCTCTTGCTCTTAACTCTGAAAAAAGAGCCACAACTTTCGTAACATGTGGTTGTACTGGCGTACCTTCCTCATGTTTGAGGTTAAACAGCTGGCGCATAAGAATTATCTTTGACCCACTGCTCTGTCTCTGAAACATATCTTTGAACAAATTCCATGCTGTTTGAGCATGAGGAATATCATGAAGATGAACCAATAAAGGGTCTGTCACAGACAACTGAAGAAGCGCCAGAGCCCTTTCATCTTGTTTCCTTTCAGTAGCATCAGGTTGAGCTGGCAAAGTTTCAATTATTTCCCATAAATCTTGTGAAACCAAAAACGCTTTAAATTTGATACTCCAACTCAGCCAGTTCTTATCAGTAAGTTTTTCAAATGGGAGTGAACCAATATGAACAGGCGGCAAAGCCATTGTGTTCTTTCACTTTAAAGTCCCAAAGCTCCAAAAACAAATTCACTGCAACAACAGAAAAGGACCCCCAGTATACCTGGGTTTAAGCCCAGCCAATTTACCTCCGTGTAAAATTGGCTTCTAGCAGTCCAATATCTTTCAAACTTTGCAGTATTCCTTGAATTCAAGCAGGGTCTGACTCACAGGCAATTATCTTCTCCCTTCGACGTCAGCAACATTACAGGGAAAACAGCCAAGCCAGAACACTTCATGTAGAAAAACAAAACTTCTCCTTTACCATTCCTTTTGGTGCAGGGAAAAACGAAACCAAAACAGCTTCCAGCAGCTTACCAGCTGCCTGCAAATCACTCCGCATAAAGAAGAAACAAACAGTTGTTATCAGCTCTGCTGCGACAGTCCAGGCAAGTTCTTTTAGAAAAACAAATCCCTTTTGTGCAAAGCAAAACAGGAAAGCAATTAAAATTGGCCCTAGTTGCATAAGCACGTAGAAGGGAAAGTTAAACAAAAACTCCTCCGTCGCAGGCTGGAAATCTTCTTCTGTCTCTCCTCATTATCTCCGGAGGCAGATATCTTGAAGCTCAGCGTTTAGCGGCAACTCCCAGGAACTCTCAGGAACAGAAAGCCAAACATGCTTTCAAAAAAAACTTTTCTCAATCTTCCAGACCACATACTTCAAAAACAAAAGTCACTCCAGACACATGGGCTATGCAATACCTGGGCCCATAACCTGTCAGGGATTATGGGTTAGGTTTTCCTAGTATAAAACACAAACCTAATTTTGCAGAGTAAAACAAAATGCAGCAGCTTCAGCTTAGCCCAGAAGTAATGTGGTCATTGAGAAAAACTCCATACCATAAAGTCAACTTACTTTATTGTAAGTAAAATAAAATATCCATACAGGAGAGTCACAAAGGAAAACATCCACAAAGGAAGCCTCAAAGGGAGCCACAAAGGGAGCCAGCCAAAAGGAGCCACAAAAAGCCACAAAGGGTACCACAAAGGGAAGGATACAAAATGGAAAGGAGTATTTAAGGACATAACAATTAGACCCCCACCTTTCCCCAGGAATCTAATTGTTGAGCACCTCTGCTGTAACTTGTTACAACCAAAATTAACATCACTGAGAACACTTAAAGGTACAAATATAATTTTGTAACATAAAACTTTCAACAGTGGGAACATCTGACTTGTGTGACAAACAAAGAATTGGACATCCTGTGACAGCAACCTCCGAGTTTCACAAGCAAAACGTTGACAGATTGATTCAGGATGATAATCATATCACCCAGAGAGAAATTTCAAGCATAATAGGCATTTCACAAGAACGTGTGGGTCACATTATTGCTTTGCTTGGCTATCAGAATTTCTGTGCACAATGGGTACACAGCAGAACTTCAGAGGCTGGATCTCATCTTCCATACAGTCCAGATTTAGCACCATCTGACTTCTATCTTTTCCTGATAATGAAAGAAGATCTGCAGGAACATCATTATGCTTCTGATGAAGATGTTGAGAGAACTGTGAGATGCTTGTTGCAGAAACAGTGTGCCGACTTCTTCCGTGATGGCTTCAGAAAACTTGTTCATCGTTGGCAGAAATGTATCCAATTGTCTGGTAATTATGTGGAAAAGTTAATAGTGGTAGTTAAAGAGCACATTCTAAGGATTATTTTTACATTTGATTTATTAAGATATTCCCTTCCAAACCCAAGTAATGAAGGTGGAGGCATTACTTTTCATTCCACCCTCATAGTTACCTCAAGTATCATAGAATCAAAAAAATCTTAGAATTAGAAAATTCCAAGGACCAATCAGCAATGCAAAGTAATCATAAAATACTCCTAAAATATGCTCATCCAACCTCTGTTTAAAAACATCTAAAGAAAAAGAGTCCACCATACCCCGACATAGCTCTTAAAGTAGTTTTTCCTCATATCTAGGCACAAATGATTTGCCAGTTCTTAATGTTATTATCATTGTATTTGGACTGCCAAGACTGGGAAGAAGCATTGAAAAGATTTTCTGCCTCCCATGACAAAATTACTTGGCTGACTTTACGTATCTTGCATTTGGAAAGTGGAAAATTACACTGATTTCACGGTCACAGACAGCAAAATACATGGCCCAAACTTGCCATCCCTTCTTTTCAACAGAACCATTATGTTTTAGTCTCCCAGCATGGGAAACAGGTTGTCATCTTGTTCAGGAATAGCCTGTCATCTCACCTGTGCCAAGTTCCCTTTCAGCAAATAAAACAAGTCCATTTTAAAAACCCATTTTGGAACAACTACCACCTTATGCCTCATTTGCACTCGGCTGACCGTACGCTATTCGGCATCTGTTCCAAGCAGAGTCGTACTGTATCATTTTCACATTGTGCCTTTCGACTGAGAATAGCGCTATTTGTCCAGTGAAAATGGTCTGGTGTTCAGCACCATTAACACTCGTAGCGATAGGTAAATAATGACGCATGAGAGACCATTACGATGAGAAATAGACAGAAGTACTTAGCGGAACTGCTTGAAACCCTCAAGCGAGTGTCTGCTTAAATTTCAGCTGGTGGCTTAGACCCTGACTGGATGTCAAAGGACAGAAAAGTTTGCATTTGCTTTCTCATCCCAAGCGAATGGCAAGGCGGAAAATGAGATTCTGTTCCCAGACCATATTTCTTAACATTCTGGTCTGAATTCTCTTGGCTAGTCCCAGGAACAGTAGACTATTTAAACCAGCCATTCAATTGTGAGTCCATATGTAGGCAAATCTGACTGAATACATGGGTCTCCTTTACTATGATCTAAGCCTCTGTTTGCAGACTCTTTGTATAATTTACAGTAGTCCTTCCATTTTTGCTGGTATTAGAGGTGTAGCTTCCCCACAAAAGTGGAAAAAACTAGGATTACATATAAGGGGGAAATGAGATGTCATAACTGCTGTCCCTAGGGAAGAATATCCACCATGTTCCAGCAGATACTCTGCAGATCCCAGCTCCTTTTCCACTTTCTACTTGCCATAAGTTAGTTTTACCCAGGCAATGGAAAGGAGATGCCAAGGGGAAGAGAAGGACATCGGAAACTAGAAGAGGAGAAACTGGCCCCATCCATACTTGTAACATCAAGTGATCTGGTGGATCCAGGTCATTCCCATCTTCCTGTGTCCTGTATGTTGTTGTTCCCTCTAGTACCTCACTTCTTTTGCACAAGGAAACAAACATTTACAGAACACATGCAAAATAAGAGAAGCTGGCTCTGCGGAGTAAGTGAAATGGTGCACAGGGTGGCTCCTCTTTCTTCATCTGTGCCATGATTAATTTTTTGCCCATAATGTGTAACTCTGCATCTGTGTACATGTGTAACTTTACAAGCTGGAACCGACTGCTCATGTTCCACATTAGACAGAAATTGTTGCCTGCTTTCATAGAGAAACTATTTGAACAAAAAAAAAAGTGAACTAGCCTCAGAGTCAGAGCTATGCTGGGTTTTCTTAGGAGTTGCTCTGGTTTTTGCTGAGTTTAGTCAAACTGGGTTTAGTTTGACCGAATCTCCTATCCAAATGGAATTGAACTGGAAGACATAGTTTTATAGTTTTTATTACTTTTATCGCTTTTATGGTTTTATATGTATTGTGATGTGATTTAATTGCTTTTGACTGATGTATTTCTATATGGCATCTAATTATTGCCGATTGGTACGCTGCCCTGCATCACCTTCAGTCTGAAATGGGCGGGATAAAAGTGCCGCAAATAAATAAATAAATGGACAGTTTACCATTCCCCTTTTCCTGTGCTGATCAATGCAGAGGAAGAGGGTGGTTTGTTCTTATGTCACTGCCACCACTTTCTGCCAGCCACAGAGCTCCATGCAAGCACCTGGCCACTTTAGACACATCTGGGGTGTCATATTGAACACCTGTGCAACCAACAAAAAGGAAGGGGGTTAGTCTATCCCCTCCTTGCTGATAATGCAGACACAGAGAGTGGTGACATAAAGAAAGATGTGACAGTCCAGTGGAGTTAATGCAGTCTTAGCTTGGCTGGAACAGCCATTGGATACAACACCAGCAAGATTGCAGGTCTTTTCTATTGGTTCCACTTATATCCTGCTTCATCCTAAACTGTCTTCACTATGTCATTCTCAAACAATCCAATGAGATAGATTGAGCTGAGAAAATAACTGGCATGCACCATTTCCAAACCTATTGCAGCATTTTATAAGCACCTAGATTTCTGAAGTCTTAATGCAACACTCACCCCTATGCATTTCAGAGGTAAATAAATGCATTTATGTATGAAGAAGGCCGGACAAAGTGAGCCACTCCTTGATGCTATTGCAATTAAAAGTTTAAATGCCAACTTCATACACAAGTTTTATTTTATATTTCCAGTCTTAAGTAAAACATTAAAAACTTCTTTTGTTCCTGCTGGATGGTAACTAAGTGGTATTTTTATCCAAACAGCAGGATACTTTTAATGTAAGATGTTTACAGGAAGAAAATAATTGCTTATCATAGAAGAAGTGACAGTAAGGAGAAGAGGATATTATTAAAATAAGTGAATGCAGCACACAATGGGAGATCTCTAACTGGGTTCTTTGATATCCCCACCACTGCCACCTCTTACATACATTAGAGGTCTAGATTTCAATATGGTGCCAAAAAGAAAATCCCTATTTAATTTGAGTAATTTAATTAGCAAGTCTTAAAATAGAGTGTCTGGAGTTTTTGTTTCATGAAGTTAGTGATGCTAAAGCAAAATGGGATTGGAATGAGCTGTAGATTTATATTCATTTGACAATCAAAGCACCGAATGAATGCCACCAAACTATCAAGTAATGAAAGCCTTCTTGAAGGCCTGCAAGAATAAGATATTGTTGGAAACACTGTAATATATATATATATATATATATATATATATATATATATATAAACATAAGGGAAAGAATTGAGTATTGATGCTATGAGGAATAGCCATCCCATTCTCAAAAGCTTCCATAGAAATCATTTTTATTTGTGTCACTGTAACTTATTTTCAAGTATGGACAGAGATACAGCTTTGTTGATGAGGAGGATGTGCTCCCCCTCCTGCTCAT
The DNA here is from genome assembly GCA_030556195.1 of Anolis apletophallus. Classification (NCBI taxonomy): domain Eukaryota; kingdom Metazoa; phylum Chordata; class Lepidosauria; order Squamata; family Anolidae; genus Anolis; species Anolis apletophallus. The sequence goes on along the minus strand of JARBWK010000006.1, from coordinate 12,436,153 downwards.
TTTAGCAGCAAATTTGACACCAGAGACAGAAACAACATAGACAGAATAGGGATCGATTGTTGTTATGTGCCCTCAACTTGTTTCCAGCTTATTGTGACCCTAAGACAAACCCATCAAGGGGATTTCTGGGGCTTCAATCACTCAAGGTCACCCAGTGCATTTCCATGGCGAAACAGCAATTCAGATCCTAGTTTCTAGAGTTGTAATTCATGAAGTATTCCCAAAATAATTATCACCTAACTGAAAACTTCATTTAAAAAAAATCAATTTCTTACACGGCAGTTGTTAATCATAATTATAATAATTTTATGTCTTATTTGCCTTTCCTCGTGGCTTTAGGTGGTTACAACATAGCTAAAATCAGATAATCAAGATAAAAATTATATAAAATACACATATTAAACATTTCCACAAAAGACATATATTGAAATACTGAACAAAAATTAAAATAAAATGAACACAAAATGTGAGTTTAAAATTAGTAATTAAAACATCCTGTTAGGATGTATACCAGACATGGGCAAACATTGGCCCTCTAGGTGTTTTGGATTTCAACTCCCACAATTCCTAACAGCTTGTTGGAGCTGAAAACCAAAACATCTGGAGCGCTTAAGTTTTGTTTAAACAAGCTTAATGCATAAACAGGGAGGATTCTTATTGGGGTGTCTGCTTTATTATTCCTTAAATGGTCTGGGGCCAGTGTACCTAAGGGACCGTCTTATCCTGTATCGTCCCACCAGATCCCTTCGCTCTGAAGAGCAGAACCTCCTGGTCATTCCAAGTCCTAAGACATTCATCTGACTACAACCCGGCGAAGGACTTTTTCGATTATAGCCCCTATCCTTTGGAATGCGCTGCCGGCTGATATTCGATCTCTTAAGAGCCTCCTCCCATTTCGGAAAGTCTGCAAAAACCTTGTTGTTTCGGCAGGCTTTTGGGGCCTGAGCGGTCACAGTCCCTTCTTCTAGTTAAATACTTCCTTTATTGCGCTCCTGGTTCTTGAAGCGATGTTAATGTAATGTTTTAATCGTGATATTTTTAGCTGTGTTTTGTTAACTGTGTGTAAGCCGCCCCAAGCCACTGGGAGTGGCAGCAAATAAGTCTGAATAAATAAATAAATTATTCATTGCTAATAGTCAAAATGGATTTATCAAATAAGTAGGGTTCCGTCCTGGGCCCAGTCCTGTTCAGGATCTTTATTAATGACTTAGAAAAAGGATTAGAAGGCATGATCCTCAAGTTTTCAGGCAACACCAAATTGGGAGGGATAGCTAATAAGGAGCTAATAAGGGGCAGAATTCAAAATGATCTGAACAGATTAGAGAGATGGGCCAAAACCAGCAAAACGAAGTTCAACAGGGACAAACACAAGATACTCCACATAAGCAGAGAAAGGGAAATGCAAAGATACAGAATGGGGGACGATGCTCGACTCGACAGCAGGATGCGTGAAAAAGATCTTGGAGTCCTTGTGGGCAGGAAGGTGAACATGAGCCAACAATGTCATGTGGCAACTTTAAAAGCCCATGGGATTTTGGCCTGTATAAATAGAAGTCAAGAGTCTAGATCCAGGGGAATCAGGCTACCCCTCTATTCTGCCTTGGTCAGACCACACCTGGAATCGCACTGTGTCCAATTCTGGGCACCACAATTGAAGAGAGATATTGACAAGCTGGAATGTGTCCAGTGGAGGGTGAATAAAATGACCAAGAGTCTGGAGAACAAGCCCTATGAGGAGTGGCTTAAAGAGCTGGGCATGTTTAGCCTGAATAAGAGAAGGCTGAGAGGAGACATGATGGCCATGTATAAATTTGTAAGGGAAAGTCATAGGGAGCAGGTTTGTTTCCAGCTACTCCGAAGACTAGGATGTGGAACAACAGCATAAAAATACATGAAACAAGATTCTACCTGAAAATTAGAAAGAACTTCTTAACTGTGAGAGAAAGCTGTTCAAAAGTGGAACTCCCTGCCCCAGAGTGTGGTGGAAGCTTCTTTTTTGAAGGCCAGATGGCCTTCTATAGGAGGGGGGCAGGGCCGGATTAGCATTTTTGACGCCCTAGGCCAAAAGACGCCCGGTGCCCCCAGGGCATGGAAAGCCCCACCCCCAGGATGCAGAAAGCCTCACCCCCAAGCTTGGTGGCGGGGCGGGGCTTCCCTTCCTCCTCCTTGCCGCCTCCTTCCTTTGCAAGTGGGTGGCCCAGGCGGCGAGGAGGAGGAGGCGGACAGAAGCTTCACGGCCGGGACAGCAGCGCCCTGGGGGCGGGACTTCCCTTCCTCCTCCTCCTCCCCCTCCTTTCGGTCGCGGGAGGAGGAGGAGGTGGCCGGTGCCTTGCGGCTTCTGTCACCTCCTCCTCCCGTGACCGAAAGGAGGGCGCGAGGAAGAGGCAACAGAAGCCGCAGGGCTTCTGTTCACCTCCTCCTCGCACCCTCCTTTCGGTCGCGGGAAGAGGAGGAGGAGTCGGACGGAAGCCCCATGGCCGATGCCTTGCGGCTTCCGCCGCCTCCTCCTCCCGTGACCGAAAGGAGGGGGAGGAGGAGGAGGAAGGGAACTCCCGCCCCCAGGGCGCTGCTGCCCCGGCCGTGCAGCTTCTGTCCGCCTCCTCTTCCTCTTCCCTCATGCCCGCCAGCAGGCTTCCCTTCCTCCTCCTCGCCGCCTCCTTCATTTACAAGGGGGCGTCCCAGGTGGGCGGTGGCGAGGGGAGGATGCCATTCCCTCCTCCCCACCCCCTTGCAGCAGTCTCCCCCCGCCCTCTCCCGAAGTATGATGAAAGCGCTGCAAGGGGGCGGGTTTTTTAATTTAATTTTTTTTAGTTTTTGGGGGTCCGGATCTGCTGCCCCCCCCCCCCAAGGCTGCCGCCCTAGGCCATGGCCTATGGTGGCCTTATGGGTAATCCGGGCCTGGGGGGGGGAGCTTTGAATTTTCTGCTTCTTGGCATGGGGTTAGGCTGAATGGCCCACAAGGTCTCTTCCAACTCTATAATTTTATAAATCTATGAAACATTCATATGCTTTTAAAATGATTTTTACTGTTTGAATGTGATGATTTAACTGTTGAATTTTTTAAAGATTTTTTATGGATTATTTTTTGTGAGCTGCCATGCATTCCTATCTCTGGGATGAAGGTAGAATACAAATAAAATAAAATCCCATTTTCAGTCAGTTCTGTGTGATTGGTGGTATTAATTCCAATCTGCCTAGGATGTGCTATTGGCCAAAGTCACATAAATCCTAAGAGATATATGTATTCAGAACATGTATGGATTTATTCTTCTGCTCTGAATGCATCCTTGGCAACAGAGGCATTGTACCTATGGAAAGGACTTTTGGGTGAGGGAGAAAGCAGGAAACAGAGAAACAACCAGCACATGGGATTATTAAAGAATGCTGCCATGCATTACCTGTGTGTAATTCATACTGATGGATATAGATTTGAGTGGCATAATGTATTTGCGGACAATTGCACTATTCATGGGTTTTTATTATTATTCTTTTAAATAGCTGGCTTTTTCTAATTAATGGAAGAATGAACTGATTTAAATACTGTGCCATTTGAGTGCAGATGATTGTAGAAAAATAGCAGTTTCTCTTGCTAATGCAACATGGACAAATCACTTATCATTTGAAAACCCATCAATACTTTCCGCCTGAATTGAGATATATATTGATTGGTTCCAACATATCCATAAGCCATAAAAACAAACCCAGAAATCCCTGCCTTTTAGAAGAGATAACAGCTATGGAAAAATCTGTTCTTGACTTCTTTTTTTTTAAAAAAAACAACATTTTAAACTTTGATTAATGAAGCCATTGATTAATTCCAATGATCCATTAATTATTTGGTTTTCAGCCTTTATGGATATAAGCAACAAAGACGTTCTCATCCAAATGTCAAGCAAGGTTTTTGGAAGGAAGATGCATGAGATGCAATTAGCTACAGTTGAAAATGGAGTTTGAGAGTATATTTTTGTTTATTCCCTTTATTTTTTCCACTTCCAAGTTAATCACTTTTATGTTATTGCACTTTTTGCTTGATGGATCATCACCTTTTATATCCAGTCTGACAGTTGATATTGGCTCTATTTCTCCTTTGCAGAGCAGCCCAACAAAATCCAAATGGAAAACATGATGGAAACTTTTAAGAAATTGTCTTGTCCTCTCTATGGTCTGGTATTGCCACTATTTAGAGCGACATTAGGATTGGAACTGAGACATCACCATGTTCAGCTTTTGGTCATATTCAGGCTTTCTGAATCTCAAGTTCTTTCTGTTCTAAATATATTTGACCCAGCAAATCTGAAAAAGTTCATCTAAAAACAGACTGATTTTCCCCCCTCCTATTTGCATTGGTAATAGTCAATAGACACGTCAGGTGGCTGTGAGTTTTCTGGGCTGTATGGCCATGTTCCAGAAGCATTCACATGCATCTATGGCAGGCATCCTCAGAGGTTGTGAGGTCTGTTGGAAATTGGGAAAGTGGGGTTTATATATCTGTGGAATGTCCATGGTGGGAGAAAGAACTCTTGTCTGTTTGAAGCAGGTGTGGATGTTGCAATTGGCCACCTTGATTAGCCTTGAATGGCCTTGCAGCTTCAAAGGCTGGCTGCTTCCTGCCTGGGGGAATCTTTTGTTGGGAGGTGTTAGCTGGCCTTGATTGTTTAGTGTCCAAAATTCCCCCGTTTTCTGAGTGTTGTTCTTTACTTACTGTTATGATTTTAGAGTTTTTAAAAACTGGTAGCCAGATTTTGTTCATTTTCATGCTTTCCTCCTTCATGTTGAAATTGTCCACATGCTTGTGGATTTCAATGGTTTCTCTTTGTAGCCTGACATGGTGGTTGTTAGAGTGGCCCAGCATTTCTGTGTTCTCAAATAGTATGTTGTGCCCAGGTTAGTTCATCAAATGCTCTGCTATGGCTGACTTCTCTGGCTAAATTAGTCTGCAGTGCCTTTCATGTTCCTTGATTTGTTTTTGGGTGCTGCGTTTGGTGGTCCCTATGCAGACTTGTCCTCTGAAGCTGCAAGGCCATTCAATGCTAATCAAGGTGGCTAGTAGCAACATTCACATCCGCCTCAAGCAGACAAGAGTTCTTTTTCCTACCCTGGACATTTCACAGATATATAAACCTCACTTGCCTAGTTTCCAACAGACCTCACAACCTCTGAGGATGCTTGCCATAGATGTGGGTGAAACATCAGGAGAGAATGCTTCTGGAACATGGCCATACAGCCTGGAAAACAAACAATAACCCAGTGATGCTACCCATGAAAGCCTTTTACAACACAATAGATACTTATATTCTCAACATGGACGGGGCCATTTTGTTTCTTTCTTACTTAAGTACAGTGGAAATCAGGAAAAAATAAAATAGAAAAATTAAAGAAAAAAAAGACAGTACTGTAGGAGATCAAGGTCCAAATCTTGATCATCCACTGGGTAGGTGGAAACCTTAGGCTGATAAAATGGAAGGCAATTTCCAATGATACTTGACTCTGAAACGACCTTATCATGGGATTTTCTGGAGCCGGGAGTGCATGACTTTTCCAAGTTCATCCCAAAGGCTTTTGTGGCCAAGCAGGGATTTGAACCCTGGTCTACAGAGTCATAGTCCAACACTCAAATCATTACATCACACCAACTTTATTCTTCCACTATTTCTTTCTGATATTTCCTAATCAGTAAGTTACAGATTGGCATGTCAACCTCACCTGTTTGCATGTGTTAGTCAGTGAGCGTTCACATGTTGATGTTGAGTGAGGAAATGTGTAGTGCTGTTTATTTCATATCTCTGGAGCTTCCAGAATGGGTCAATTTCTTTTCTAGGCTAGTGGCCTATTAAGCCTTATTTTATGGCATGCTCATAAACTTAAATGGCAGCATATAGTTAAGGTTGATCAAATGGAAGGCAAAGGACAGCAGCAGTAGGGATAGATGGAGAAGCTTTCTTTTGCTTCTAGCCATTGACATGATGGAGATATCACTGTCTTCCTCTCTTCCGTTCTAAAATTTGGGCAGTAGCAGTTGGGAGGAAGGGAGATCCTTTCATGTGCTTCTAGATCTAGGCCAGGGCTGTCCAAGGGGAGGGGGAGGGGAGGCGGGGCAGGGAGGAGGAAAAGAGCTAGCTCCTCCGCGCGCCCTCCTACCTAGGGCGGGAGCCGCCGGTGGCAGAGAAGCGGCGCCAAGAGCAGCGCGTCACAGGCCTGGCGTGACGCGCTGCTCTTGGCACCGCCTACTCCTCCGGCTCCCCCGCCCTAAAAGGAGGGGCAAAAAAGGAGGAGTAGGCGGTGCCAAGGGGCAGCCAGGCCTGTGACGCTGCTCTTGGCGCCGCCTTCTGCCCTTTTTCGGCTCCCCTGCCCTAGGAAGGGAGGGGCGCGAAAAAGGGCAGAAAGCGGGCAACGGCAGCGTCACAGGCCTGGCATGACGCGCTGCTCTTGACACCCGCCTTCCTCCTTTTGGCGACTCCCCGCCCCTAGGAAGGAGGGGGCGCCAAAAGGAGGAGTAGGCGGTGCCCAGGGTGCGCGTCACGCCAGGCCTGTGACGCGCTGCCGTTCAGCGCCGCCTTCTGCCCTTTTGACGCCCCTCCTTCCCCTAGGGCAGGAGCCGAAAAGGGGCAAGGCGGTGGTGCCAAGAGCAGCGTCACAGGCCTGGCGTGACGCCGCTGCTCTTGGCACCGCCTACTCCTCCTTTCAGCGCTCCTGGCCTAGGAAGGGAGGGCGCCGAAAAGGAGGGTAGGGCGGTGCCAAGAGCAGCGTCACAGGCCTGGCGTGACGTGCTGCTCTTGGCACGCCTACTCCTCCTTTCGCGGCTCCCCCGCCTAGGAAGGGGCGCCGAAAAGGAGGAGTGGGCGGTGCCAAGAGCAGCGCATCACGCCAGGCCTGTGGCGCGCTGCTCTTGGCGCCGCCTGCTCCTCCTTTTCGGGCGGCTTTAGGAGGGGGCGGGGCCTGGCCTGGGGCGGGGCCAAGCGGCCCCGCAGGTCATCAGTGACCTCTTATCCGGCCCTGGACCCGCCGGAAGTTGGACAGCCCTGATCTAGGCATTAAGCTTTGTGGTTTAGAAACACACCCGGATAGGCTTTTTAATCGTGATCTGTGCTGTTTTGTTGACTTTTTGTTTCCTAATATCTTAATTTATTTTAAGTTTACACAGTGTTCAGTTGCTATTAAAATAAATTTTAAATATCGTTTTGAATTTTTTAAGGATGTTTTTTAACTAGTTGCAAGGCACATTGAAACCCATTAGTGGGAGGAAAGTTAAGATGATGATAATGACAATGATGAGAAGTAAACAACAGAAATATCACTACAGTAAACTAAGCTCTTTACTGTCATCATTCTTAGCATGCATGCAATGACAATCTCACAACTTACAGCCATTGGTTAGATATGCATAAGTTGCACATTATGGATGACAAATCTCTGATGAAAAAAAGGCCTGCTTTTCTTTTGTGTTTATTAGAGTAAAGTTCATTCTTTGAACTAATGGGACTACTTGACATATTTCACCCATCCCCAGGTGTGAAGTCAAGGCTGAAATTCACATTACATTAGTGATGTCCAAACGATGGCTTGAGATGTGCAATTGACCTAGCTCACAGTTGGTTAGTTTCCAATCCATTAGTTCACAAGTCACATTTTTCACTTCATTACTTCACAGTTTGTTGGTTTATAATTTTCTGTCTCTTACAATCAGCTTAGGTGTTACACATGAGGGAGGTTAAACAAAGGTCAAATGGGTGTAATTAAGCTATTGGTGGGAAGGAAGCAGGTAAAACAGCAGAAACAAAAGATGTAGTCAGTTTAGTCAACGGTTTAACATTAGGGAAAGTGCGCCATGGAATCACAGAATCATTTAGTTGGAAGACACCTCATGAGCCATCCAGTCCAACCCTCTGCCAAGAAGCAGAAAAATCCAATTCAAATCACCCCCAACAGATGGCCATCCAGCCACTCTTTGAAAGCCTCCAAAGAAGGAGCCTCCACCACACTCCAGGGCAGAGAGTTCCATTGTTGAACAGCTCTCAGAGTCAGGAAGTTCTTCCTTATGTTCAGGTGGAATCTTCTTTCCTATAGTTTGAAGCCATTGTTCCATGTCCTAATCTCCAGGGCAGCCGAAAACAAGCTTGCTCCCGCCTCCCTATGACTTCCCCTCCCATATTTATACATGGCCATCCTGTCTCCTCTCAACCTTCTTTTCTTCAGGCTAAACATGCCAATGTCTTTAAGCTGCTCCTCATAGGGCTGGTTCTCCAGACCCTTGATCATTTTAGTCGCCCTCGTCTGGATACATTCTAACTTGTCAACATCTCCCTTCAATTGCAATGCTCCAGGAAGCAAGGGGCAAGGCTACACAAACACAAAAATCCAGATGATCCTTGAATGCACTGCTACCTGTCCTCACAACATCTGTCTACCTCCAATTAATATTGTGGTTTTTAAAAACAATTATACCAATTTTGTCTTGCTTTGGGCAAAGCCAGGGAGTATGCTAGAGTTTGCTGGGAACTCCAAATTACCTTGCAGTTTTAGTGAATGCTGGACAATGGGATTGAGTCTGATTCAAAATAGCCTGTTGTCCAGATAGGACACTTCTGCCATCATCCTTTCACTGCACGCATCACCACAGCCAAAGGGTGTGGTTCAAACCTGTATTACTATCACTGCTACTCCATAAAGCTCTATCCTTCTCCTCTCCTTCTTGCTGATCACACAGGGGTGTCTGCTGATGTCAGAATGGGTCACTAAAAATGGGTAGGAGCTCAATCAGATCTCCATGACTGGCTAAGAATACATAACAGCAACACAGAGGGTGAGATGATGGCCTTGGCTTGGTTGCACTATATGGAAACCAATGCAGTGACATAGCAGCTGTGGCCAGTATAGACTCAGCCAAGGAGAACTTATATCTGTAAGATTACATGGTTCGGAACATGAATTACAATTTGAAAGACCAAGTGGTAATGATGACCTAGATTTCATTGTTAATTCTAACCAGAATGGACTCATTAAGTGAAAGGAAAATTGGTTAGTCAAAAGTCAATACCTGGCTGGCATTTTATTAGTAGTTTACACATGTACTTTTTTGATTATGGTATAATTAAAGCTAGATATTCAGTTAAAGACTGCAAAACCAGACCTAACATGCGGTGCCATTCTGCATGTGGATCCATTGTTCATTGGACAAGCAGTTGTGCATTGAACATTGCAATTATGCATTTCACAGTTGTTTGTACATTCAGTTATGCAGTGTGGCAAAGTACAGCCACATATTGGGAGAAAAACAGTACGTAAATCAAATCAATGCACTAATCCAGACTTTGCCCACAATTTTATGAGTGTGGAGTTACAGTCCTCCTCCTTGATCTCAGCTCTTAATCAAGGTATTGATTAAACTTTTATAGATCAGACAGGGAACAGAATTCAGGCCAATATTCAATAATATTATAGACATTTTAAACTTATTTTTGAAGGTTGTTTGAGGGAATTTTGACAAATCCTTTTACATTGTTTATCTAATTCTCTGATCAATCTCAAGTGCTTCTCCCTCCCACCCAAAGGTAACCAAAAGCAATGAGTAATGCAAGAAATAACTTGACATGATGACCACGGTTAATTAGTTTTACACCATAATGGATAAAGGAAATTAATTATTTTAAAAAGTAATTTTCCAAAAAGAAAGGGAGGAAGGGAGCAAAAGTTCTTAATAAGTTATGTTTGTCTAGTTCAGTTATTTCCAAACTTTGGTCCTCCAAATGCTTTAGATTTCAGCTCCCAGAAGTTTTAGCGGACTTGGCAAACAGTCGGAAATACTGAGAGCTGAGCTCTAAAACATATGGAAAACCATGTTTGGAAACAGTTGGCTTTAGTTTAAGTCATGGATACCTCTGCAGTTGCTCTTCATAACTTAAACTATAGACCTAAATTTCTGTCATTTTAAAGGGTAAGATTCTGAAAAAGAAACCATACTGACATGCTTATATTTGTTGTGTTTACAATCCCTGGATCCCTTCACTCACCTCTTTTGTTTGGATGTCTAGACTGTACTTCAAAATACCCAACCAAAAACTTTAAGTTACAGCAATGCTAGAAATTAATTTGGAGCAATGCCCTGATTTGCTCCCTATCCCATAGCTATGCCTCTTTCCTCAAGCAAAGTGAGGACAGCTTCCCCTTCTTTGATCAATCTTGGAGAGTCTTCTGAGGGATTGTAAAGTTTCAAAGTATTTGTCTTCCAACCCCTCGAAATAACGAGACAGACACAAATATATATATGGTTTCAAATTTGGGCAACTTTTATTGAATAGTTACCTATTTAACTTGTAACTCAACTAACTTTTTGGTGTCAGTTCAACTTGGTGTGCGTAAGCTGAGGTAGCGTCTCTTAACGCCTTGTTGCTACTATGAGTTTATGTTATACTTTTTCCTAAGTTTTGATAAGGATTGGGGCTGTTTCTACTGCAGCTGACTTCGCTAATTAATGAGATAATTGAAAGTTTGTGTATAAAGTAAGTTGCTGTGTGCTTGCATTCTTGAGCGTGATGGAACGTTGAAGATTGTGTTCTGTGCTCCACGTGTGACTTGGTATGAGTTGAAGTTTGCTTTCAGTTTGTTTGCCGGAGGAGAAGAGAAAGATTACAGAAGAAGAAACAAGGTCACTCTATGGACTGTGTAAGAGAGACTGAATTTTGTTTTTGCCTTCTTATCTCTGAATGAAGAAACTGTTTATGTTGCTGAGAAAGCCATTCATCTGTTTTGTATTTTCCTTATGCTGTATGCTGTCAATACAGTTTGGACTTTGTACTTCTACTTAAAGCTATAGTCTCATGTGGTTTTTCTTTATGAGCTATGCAATCACACTGGGAGTCATAGGGGCTAGAGTTTTCTCTATAGGCTACTCATGCTAAATCTGACATGGGTTATGGGCCCAGCATACGCTAATATGCAGAGTATGCCTAGCATAGTTGAAAAAGAACTCTAAAGCCCAGAACTCTGGAATTTTGTTTTTGGTGTGATTTTTGAGCTTAAGTAGAGACAGTATTGCAGCCATGGCTCAGCATATATCAAGTTTGCCATTTGAGCGTTTGAATGCTGATAATTATATGGCTTGGAATATCAAGCTGAAGAGTTTTCTTATCAGAGAAGATTTATGGTCTGTTGTTGAGACGCCTCCTACAGCAGCTTCAAGTGAAGAAGTAAAGAGGCAAGACCAGAGGGCCAGAGCTACAATCTTTCTCGCTGTCGAGGACCCACAATTAATTTACATAAAAGACACTGAGTCTGCAGCAGATTGTTGGCAGAAGTAAAAGGAAGTTTATCAAACTGAAACTTCTGGTATATAGATTATTTTGACCCGGCAACTTTATAATTTGAAGCTCAAGAGGGGTGACAACATAGCTGAGCATTTACAAAAGCTAAGACACCTGTTGATGGAGTTGGAAAACAGACAAATGGTGTTTACAGAAAACCACAAAGCTTTCATTTTGTTATCTTCTTTGGACACTAGTTGGGACAATTTTGTGTTTAGTATGCAGAGCGTGCCTGAAGCACAATTAACTTTGGATTTGGTTTCTGCAAGGCTTCTTGAGGAAGAAAGAAGAAAGCAGTTTCTTAAAGAAACAAACTCTGGGTTAAACAATTCAGCTTGTGAAGGGGTTGGATGCAGCAAAAGCCCAGCTGTGTGTAACATAAGGAGGTGTTATAATTGTGGAGATGTTAATCATCTTATCAAGAATTGCCCCAAGAAGAAAAAGAAGAAAGAAGAAATGAAGAGGAACCCCAGGTGGCAGGACAGAAATGTAATGACTGTGTTACCAAATGCTAAGTATGATGAGACTACATGGTTACTTGACTCTGGTTGTGCAGAGCATGTAGTTAATAATTTGGAATTGTTAAAGGACACTAAGAAGCCAGAAATTAATCATGTTGTTTTAGCTGATGGATCATTAGCAGAGTGCAGTCTTATGGGTTCAGCATTTGTTCCTAGTTTGGGAAGATATTTAGATAAAGTTATGTTAGTTGAAAAGCTTGATTTTTGTTTATTAAGTGCATCTTCATTGTGCCTGGATGGGTATGACATTAAACTAAATAGTAGTGGATGTACTGTATGGAAAGAAAATAAGCTATGTGCAAAAGGTAAATTGGAAAACAAAGTATATGTGATGAGTAACAAGGACAGTTCACCAAATGTGTCTTGTGTGAATAACAAGCCAATACATAGTGATTGTATTCATTACCTGCATAGAGTTTTTGGTCATGTGAATTTTAATTATCTGCAAAAGTTATCAAAAGTGACTGATTTAGAGGTAAAGCCATGCCAAAAATATTTGGATTGTGCTGTGTGTTCTAAAGCTAAAGTGAAGGCACATCCAATGGCTAAGAAAAGTTTAAACACAACCACTAGACCTTTTGAATTAATACATGCTGATTTAGCAGGGCCATTTCCTCTTTCATTTGGAAATGCAAGATTCATATTTGTGTTAGTGGATGATTTTTCACGGTTTACTTATTGTATCATTCTGAAATCAAAATTTCAGGCTTTCAGTAAGTTCAAAGAATGGGTAGCCATGATTGAGAGAAGGTTTCCTTTCAAAGTATCATGTTTAAGGACTGATCGTGGTGGTGAGTTTATGGGGACACAGTTTCAAGACTGGTTAAAAATAAAAGGAATTAGACATCAGAAAACAAATTCATATTCGCCTGCCGAAAAAGGGGTAGCAGAAAGAAAAGTAGGCGTTTTGAAAACTATGAAGGACTGCATGTTAGAAGATGCAAAAATGTCTCATAGGTATTGGGCAGAAGCAATTTCAACAGCGACATATATTTTGAATAGGAGTTGGAGTTCATGTGTAAATAATACGCCATATTATTTGTTGCATAAGAAAAGTCCAGTTCTAAAACACCTTAGAATATTTGGCAGTTATGCAAATGTTCTGGTACCTAGACAAACCAGGACAAAGGGTCAGAAAAATGGCAGAGACTACGTTTTCTTGTATATTAGGAAGATACCCAGGGGTATCGTTTTATTAAGGACAACAGTAAAATAGTCATTTCAAGGAGTGCAAATTTTGAAAAGAATGCAGGCTGGGAACATATTCATCAGAATAGTGAAGTGTTTTTTCATTTAAAGAACATGCACCAACAGAGGTAAATGTAAAATCTGAGCCTGACAATAGCATTGAGGAACAAAATGGAGGTGTAGTAAAAGAGGAACCTGAGTTAGATTTACAGGACACTGCTGCTGAAGAGCAGGTTGTAATTCCCAGAAGGTCACAAAGAACAACCAAAGGTATACCTCCTGATAGGTTTGTGGTTCAGGGTGTAATGACTTCTCAATCAGAAGTGGAACCTGAAACTTTCCAAGATTTAGCTAGCTGTAATCCTGAGGAGCAATGTAAATGGAAAAAGGCAATGGATGAAGAATTTAATTCTTTGTTAAATTTAGAAGTGTTTGATGTTGTAGATGTACCACAAGATAAACCAGTGATTGGGTGCAGGTGGGTTTTTAGAAAGAAAGACTTACCTGATGGGAGTTGTAAATACAAAGCCAGACTTGTAGCCCAAGGTTTTGCACAAAGGCAATTCGTAAATTATGACAACACTTTTGCGCCTACAGCCAAAGCTGAGTCTATGCGCATTATTGTTGCTTTAGCTGAGCAACAAGGATTTAAGTTGAAACATTTTGATTTTGAGACAGCATATCTCAACGCTAGCATTACTGAAGAAATATATATGAGGCAGGCACCTGGATATGAAATTCAACCAGGAAAGGTTTATAGACTTCGAAAGGCATTATATGGGCTGAAACAGTCCGCAAGATGGTGGAACCAGTGCATACATGATGTGTTGGTAAAATTGGGTTTTAAGCAAAGTGTAGCAGATGCGTGTGTTTATACACTAGGCGAAGATGGAGATAAAATAATTGTTTTGATTTATGTTGATGATCTTTGTATCGCCACTCAAACTGATTCTAAAATACAAACTGTGTATACGTATTTGGCAAAGCATTTTAGATTAAAAGATTTGGGATGTTTAAAACATTATTTAGGCATCGAAGTAGTCAGCCATAAAGGGAAGTGTTCCTAAATCAAACAAGAAAGATTTCAGATCTTATTGCTAAAGCAGGTTTGCAAAATGCCAATGCTGTGCAAACTCCTTTAACAGGAGATTTTCTAAGATTGGAAGACACGAAAGAATTGAAGGATGTAAAGTTATATCATTCTTTTGTTGGAAGTCTTTTACATATTGCAAATTGGACACGACCAGATATTGCATATGCAGTAGGTTTGCTTAGCAGAAAGGTATCAAAACCAACAGTGAGTGACTGGTTAGCACTGAAAAGGTTAATCAGATATTTAAAGGGTACTATTAATTATTGTTTATGTTTCCCAAAAGAAGCTGATAAAGAACTGATAATGTATGCAGACAGTTCATTCGCTGAAGAAAAAGACAGAAAATCTGTAAGCGGATATATAATACAGTATGGGAAGTCTCCGATCTGTTGGAGATCAAGAAAACAAACTACGGTTGCAGTTTCTACTTCTGAGGCCGAATGTTCTGCGTTATCTGAAGCCGCAAATGAGTTAATTTGGATTAAACAATTATTACATGATTTAAGTTTTGAATGTAAACTGCCTATTACTGTATATGATGGTTCACAAACTTGTATAGCTATGGCCGAAAGTGAAAGCTTGAAGAATAAAACAAAATACATAGCAGTAAAGTATCAAAATGTAAAAAGCTTGATTCAGGAAGGATTTATTAAAATTGTTTATTGTAGGTCTGAAGAGAATTTGGCACTACTGCAGCTGACTTCGCTAATTAATGAGATAATTGAAAGTTTGTGTATAAAGTAAGTTGCTGTGTGCTTGCATTCTTGAGCGTGATGGAACGTTGAAGATTGTGTTCTGTGCTCCACGTGTGACTCGGTATGAGTTGAAGTTTGCTTTCAGTTTGTTTGCCGGAGGAGAAGAGAAAGATTACAGAAGAAGAAACAAGGTCACTCTATGGACTGTGTAAGAGAGACTGAATTTTGTTTTTGCCTTCTTATCTCTGAATGAAGAAACTGTTTATGTTGCTGAGAAAGCCATTCATCTGTTTTGTATTTTCCTTATGCTGTATGCTGTCAATACAGTTTGGACTTTTGTACTTCTACTTAAAGCTATAGTCTCATGTGTTTTTCTTTATGAGCTATGCAATCACACTGGGAGTCATAGGGGCTAGAGTTTTCTCTATAGGCTACTCATGCTAAATCTGACATGGGTTATGGGCCCAGCATACGCTAATATGCAGAGTATGCCTAGCATAGTTGAAAAAGAACTCTAAAGCCCAGAACTCTGGAATTTTGTTTTTGGTGTGATTTTTGAGCTTAAGTAGAGACAGTATTGCAGCCATGGCTCAGCATATATCAAGTTTGCCATTTGAGCGTTTGAATGCTGATAATTATATGGCTTGGAATATCAAGCTGAAGAGTTCTTAATAAGTTATGTTTGTCTAGTTCAGTTATTTCCAAACTTTGGTCCTCCAAATGCTTTAGATTTCAGCTCCCAGAAGTTTTAGCGGACTTGGCAAACAGTCGGAAATACTGAGAGCTGAGCTCTAAAACATATGGAAAACCATGTTTGGAAACAGTTGGCTTTAGTTTAAGTCATGGATACCTCTGCAGTTGCTCTTCATAACTTAAACTACAGACCTAAATTTCTGTCATTTTAAAGGGTAAGATTCTGAAAAAGAAACCATACTGACATGCTTATATTTGTTGTGTTTACAATCCCTGGATCCCTTCACTCACCTCTTTTGTTTGGATGTCTAGACTGTACTTCAAAATACCCAACCAAAAACTTTAAGTTACAGCAATGCTAGAAATTAATTTGGAGCAATGCCCTGATTTGCTCCCTATCCCATAGCTATGCCTCTTTCCTCAAGCAAAGTGAGGACAGCTTCCCCTTCTTTGATCAATCTTGGAGAGTCTTCTGAGGGATTGTAAAGTTTCAAAGTATTTGTCTTCCAACCCCTCGAAATAACGAGACAGACACAAATATATATATGGTTTCAAATTTGGGCAACTTTTATTGAATAGTTACCTATTTAACTTGTAACTCAACTAACTTTTTGGTGTCAGTTCAACTTGGTGTGCGTAAGCTGAGGTAGCGTCTCTTAACGCCTACCCCTCAGCTCTTCAGACGTACTGCCTGGGTCCCCTGTAGATTTCAACCCGGGCAACCCGGAAGGGAAACATCAGGAGAAATCTCTCTCAACTTTTGAGACTAGACTCTCCCCGTTCCTGGGACATTCCTCATCACCTCACCCCTAAAATTAACAGTCTAGGTGAGTGTTTGCATAATGCCCCACACCCCTTAAGGGGTGCCTTAAGTGTCTACAACCTTTGAATAACTCAACTATTTATGCCACGGATTGGGAGCAAATGTCCTATTTAGCTCCCATCCCCCACCAAGCCATCCACTATAACCGAACACCTATCATTCGTTATGCCGAAACGCTAAATTGCCCATAGCAAACAGATGGAGTCCATCTAATCTGTAAAGGTGAGGGCTGTCAAGCGAGATCTGCCCAAGGGATATGTAGAAGCCCCTAACCCTTGCAAGCACCGTGTGCGTGGCCTGGTTCACCTGTTTTCTAGCCACTTCTATATCTATATGCGTATATATATATTTTAAATTATTGCCACCATTTTAAATATCCCTACTACTTGACCCCGGCAGCGAGGGAGGATAGCCGACCAGGCGCTGTGCACTCGTGGTCATGCGTGCCATCTTTCTTAGATGTCGCTACGAGCTTGCAAGTACAGGGCCCTACCCTTCGAGGGGCCTAGATCGTTGCCTCCCAGGTGTATAACCGACGTCTGGAGGGTGCCCTCTCCTAGAACGCAGCAAAAGTGGGAACGAACCGTCCCAACGCATACCTCTGATCCCATGCCACACAATTGCAGCTATGGATACGAGGCCCAAATGCTGACCATAGTGAGACCTCATGGCCTGCCGGGACACCCAGTGTATGAAACTGTGTCCGCAGACGAGGATCCTCCATCTATGGTTCAGCAACGCGGGATCTGAACCGACAGATCTAACCGTGATTATGACAACGGAGTACCCACGTATTTCCTGAAGGCCTTTGGTTTCCATCGGCCCAGGGTTTCCACTTTTTTTTTCCGAGTCATATCACCTAGCATTGGTCACCGTAGCTTTTCCAATGCAGCCATAGGGGGTTGCAACTTTGCACATCCCCCAAAAATGCTGACCATAATGAGTCCTCGTGGCCTGCCTAACAGCTCAGTAAAAATTGTGCCTGCAGACGAGGATACTCCATCCAAGGTTCAGCAAAATGGATCTCATTGAGATCGTCACTATCAACTTATAACAACGGAGTGCCGTGCACTCGCTAAAAGCATTAAATTGCCCTCGGCTCAGGGCTTGACCCCCACAGAGTCTTGTCCCATAGCATAGGCCGCCGAAGCTTCTCCAATGCTGGGTTGCCAAACTGAATCGCCTCCGAAATGCTAACCATAATAACTCCTTAAGTCCCGTTTTACAGCCTCGTAAAAATAGCTACTCACCGACCGGATAATAAAACCCAGGATCAGCAAAGCGGATCTCCCGGATCGGCACAATCAACTTATGACAACGGAGTACCACATATTTCCTGAAGGCCTTTGATTTATATCTGCCCAGGGTTTGACCATCTCCGAGTCATGTCCCATAGCATTGGCCACGGAGACTTCTCCAATGCAGCAGGAAAGGTTGCGAAACCTGTATTGTTCAACAACCCCTCATCCTTAGCACCTTACTGGTGCCTGCCTACAACTGTTAATTTGTTAGCTGTAAACCATCCGGCTTGCCAAACGGTAGCCAGGCCCAATTTTGCTAGTCCGTTTAACGTCCCAAAGCCTCACTGGCCCATAATACGGGGGAATGGACACCTAGGAAAAGGTATGTGTGGCACTTTAAACTGGAACCATGCTTATTGTAATGGTTTGTTGTTGGCATTAAACTCGGGAGTTCTAAGCTCGGGGTCAATACGCTCCGCCAGTTTAATGACGTATGCCTGTACACCACATGCCATTCCGCGTTATTGTTCTGCCGAACTCAACCGAGACTGCCTCTACCTGTCAGCTTTCGCTACTAGGAATATTCTCGCTGATCCCATAGGGCTGCCAAGAATCTGTCCAAGCATCCGCCCGGACCAATTCGCTCCTGCGTGTCAGCGTAAGCCTTGCGCTTCAGGCTTCTCAACCTTGCAGGGAGCTCGGTTCTCCGTTATCCGGAGTCTGGCCCTGAGGGCATGGCCGCCCGGTCAACTTTATGTCGCCAACCGTTAATGGAATCTGACCTGCCCAGAAGTGATAAGCTGGCACGGCCAATCGCTTATAGGAACAACCCCGCCTACTGCAAACACCCAAACGGTGTTATGCTCGTGATAAAACAGGGGGGGGGAGGAGGTAAACTGCGGAAGGGCATATGCCCTTCCATATACCACAAACCCATTTATCGTCCCGTACCAAAACTCCCAAAGTTGGGAGCTGGCGCAACATATCATACCCTTAAAATGTCAGTTGCGACCGGCACAAATAGTCTGGTAGCTTGGGCAGGACTAACGGCTGGGCCCACGCCACTGCTAAAGCCCCCTATCGACGGAACCATACTGAAAACCAACAAACCATCCCACACAGTATAATAGTAGCCCAAAGTGCAACCCCACATATCATGTAGAGTGCGCGAACCAAAATATAAAACCAAACTCTACTTCCAAGCCTCCAGGCCCTGAGGCATAAGAGGCTACCCCTAGAAATTTAACAGTCAATTCAAGTCTAGTGTATTGCCAACACCCCCTGTTTTAATTCATCAGTATTAGTTATCTTAACATTGCTGATGCGGTTTGTCTGTTAGGGGGTGCGTGTGCATAACGCGGCTTAAAATTGCGGCATGTCATGGACCCAGGTCCCATGAACTGAAATCCGAGGAACCACCTGCTGGGATCCTTTTCCAAGCTAAGGGTTGACCAATAACCCAAGCCTCCTTTTTCAAGCCCATGCACCTGTCCACAATGAGAAAAAACAGGTCCACTCATATGATAAATATATCGCCATGAATGGGGTCCCGTCTTGGGGTCCCCTTGTAATAACAAGGAAGTAAGCCAATGAATTAAGGCAAAGTATGCGAGGATGGAGGGTACCTAATGTCAGTGCGTCCCTCCCGGGAGCGCTGTGAGGCAAATTTGCCCCATCTCCCGCATCGGTGGCTCCCCAAGCTTTGCGTGCCGGTGAACTACGAATCCCAGCAGCCACAAAGCACAATATCAATGTCTGTTGTTCGCAAACTCCCCCAATGTTCCCTTTGGGCCTGTCGGGATCTGTGAAGATCCGATCCAATGAATAAACAACCGCCAACATATCCGTATTCATCTTACCATGTATAACGGTAATGTATTACGGTTATAAAGCCTGACGATAATTCTATAGGCATCCCTTGTAACTCTAACTAGGGACTATATTCGGGTGTCGCCCTTTTCCCACTCTGGCTTTGAAAGCCTGACTTCTTGGTCGGCAGGGATTTTTGCAGCTGGCAACAACCAGCTAATGCACTATCTCTAAGGTTGCAGAAGTCAACCCTACCCTAGAATGTTGGCAGTTGCAGGATCACTCGGCCCACAGGCTAGCTACGAAAACTTGACCTCATGGTCTGCAGTAATTTAAAGTAGCTAGGTACCACTAGCAGGGGCCACTATCCTTAAGGTTGTATGGGTCAACAGCGAGCTAGACTATTAACAGCAGGGAGTTCCCCGATCCCCCCGCTTGCGTTAAACCCATAACCACTTGAGCAGCTGTCTCCCCACTAACTAATGCCACTATCCACTATGGTTACATGGGTAGCCGCAAGCAAGGCTATTCAGAGCCAGGAGCTCACTCACCCCAAACTTGTTTTAAACACATGCCTTCACATTCGTTAAAAATTTAATGTAGCTGGAACCAAATTGCAGCTCCTACTTTCACTTAAAGTGGAGCAGGTCAACCGCAAGCTAGGCTGTAAACCTTGGGGAGCTCTCCCTGCCCCCAAGCTTGCTTTACACATATGTCTGCCCGGTCAGCAGAGAGTTTTTTGCAGTTGACTCCAAACTTGCACTGCCACCATCATTTAGGTTGCGTAGGTCAACATCAAGCTCGCCTATCACTGTCGGGAGCCATACTCTTGCAGTTGGCGACCACCTGTGGAAGCCACTATTGGTGATCCTCCCTAGCTCAACAGCAGCTGGACTTACAAAATTCGGGAGCTCATTCTGCCGCTAGGCCTGCCTTGAACCCAGTGACCTCCTGGGCGGTAAAGATTTTAATGCATTTGGCTACCACATCGTGGCTGCCACTACCCATTAGGGTTGTCTGGGTCACAGCAAGCTGGACTATCCACATACAAGAGCTACAAGCTCATGGATCCTCTATCCCATAGGGTTGTCTAGGTCAACAGCAAGCTGGACTATCCACCGTCGGTAGCTGCAAACTCGTGGATCCACAATCCCATAGGGATGTCTAGGTCAACAGCAAGCTGGACTATCCACGGTCGAGAGGTACGCCCTGTCCCACGGTCTTACTTAAAACATGACTCCTTGGTCAGTAGGGCTTTAAGGAACTGGCTGCCAACTCACATATGCAACAATCCGTTGTGGTTGCAACGGTCCATAGCGAAGCTAGGCTATGAAAAATCAGGAGCTCACTGGCCCCCGGCTTGCTTTAAATACAATACTTCCCAGACATAAGAAATATAATGCAGCTGGCTAGCCTGTAAACACCTGACTATTGTACGAGCTAAATGCAATAACTGCCACTTTAAACATCCAATCACAACGGTCGATAGTCTTGTTTATGTCTGACGTCCATATCGACTCGTATTTACTCTAACATTTGCATCCTGTTATATCCGCATTTCAGTAATATATTTATTTATTTATTTATTTATTTATTTATTTGGATTTTTGCATCCTGCTCACAAGGCCAATGGCACAGTGCCAGAGGTTCAGCATAAAAACACAGGGAACATACATCACTTAAAACATACAATACAATTAAAACAGTTAAAACGATTAAAACAATTAAAGCAGTAAACAATGAACAGTGGCCGAATAGCTATAGGTCGATAGCAAGCTGCACCTCTAGTCGGGAGCTTCCCTGCTCCCTTTATATTATTATTATTTTATTTCCCAAACCTCTTAATTGTCTTTGATGTCACTTCAGTCTGTGATATCCCTTCAATGATTACCTGTTAAGGACTGTTAATAATGTTTAACATTGTCCCCTCCACATTTTCCTTCTTCCTTATATATTTTTATTCATTTATTCATTTATTTATTTATTTTATTTATTTTTATTTATTTTTATTAGTATTTGTCATATTTTTTATCATTTAATTCATAGTATTTATGAACACGTCTTTCAAATTTTGTATTCATTTTTTCTTGTCTTCTTATTTATTTATTTAATTTTCATTTACATTTATTTGGTACTTTAATTGAATTTATTTATGCCCTCATTTCGGCCCCCGAAAATGGCCGCCGCGTCCAAGATGGCAGCCCCCAACACCAATCGCCAAGTGGCAAAAATGGTGGCCTCCATCGGGCGCCACCATGCGCTCAAAATGGCGGCCCCCATCTACCTATTGCCGTACAGCAAGATGGCGGCCCCCTCGCCAGACAGCTGTACGGCAAAACATGGCAGCCCCCATAGGAGGCCGCCATGTTTTCAAAATGGCGGCCGCCACCTAAACCAAGGCGCATGCGTGCCAAAAAGGGAGGGGGGCCGCCCGACAGCACCAAGGCGCATGCACGCCTGGAACCCACTGCGCCACCGCGCCCCACACCAGGCGGCCTGGCGGGCTCGAGCCAACTAGCCAGGCCGCCATGGGGGCAGATCCGCCCCGCCGTGGCTCGCCCTGTTAGAGCGGCCCGGCGGGCTCCCCCAGCCCAGCCGGCCGCTCCCGAGGGGTAGTCTCCCCGACCATGCGGCCTGGCGGGCCGCAGCCCGCAAGCCAGGCCGCTCCCAACAGGGCGAAGCGCCTGCGCAGCCTTGCCCAAGCGGCCCGAAGAGCCCCAGCCTCCCCGCCGAGTCCTCCCGGAAAAGAAAGGCAAGGGGAGGGCCCTGGCGCCCTGGGCCCCACTGGAGAGTGCTCCCCCGAAGCAGGAGCTAGCGGGGCCCCAACATGGCTGTCATCACCCCCCTTCAAGGTAATTTTCCCTCCCTTGTATGTAGGTCACATCCCGCACTATCACCCAACAAGCGTGGGTGAGTCAGGCTGGGGGAAAATGTGCACTTAAAGGGGCCCAGGAATCCCTCGCCCCAATCCCAGACTGTTAGGGAGGGGTTTAAAGCGCCTGGAATCGTGCCCCCCAGCCCTAATGAGGCAGCTGCTGCCCAAGGGAGCTAAAAAGCCCCAACAAAGGGGCTAAAAGCCTGTCGCTCCCTGGTAGGCCCCAAACCGACCTTCGTCATATGGTTGAGGGCCTTTCCCTAAAAGCTGCCTACCTCCTCGATGTCTTGATGCAGACTGAGGGAAAAAAGGGGGCTGGCACCAACATGCCAGCCCCTCCTCCCTTCCAGCAGATTCTGTAAAATTAACCAATCTCTTCTCCGAGGGGAGGAGACAACTTGCTCCACCAGCCAACAAGTTGGATGGTGAAGTGTATTTTATGGATTCACCTGCTGCATTTCTTGGAAAGAGAGCCAGTGGGGTGTTGTAGGTTGGAGTGTTGGACTATGACTTTGAAGACCAGGATTTGAAACCCACTGCTCTTGGGCAGACTCAGAAGACAAAGCCAACTACCTCTGAACAAATAATGCCAGTATAAACTTGTGATAGCTTCACTTTAAGATCTGCATAAGTCAGAAATGTGCACAACAATAATTGCTTAGAAATACCTTAAAAGTCACCAGCTCCCTGGTGACTTTTAAGCAGATCCAAGTCTGGTGAGTAGTTGGTTGGGAGATAGCCAACAAATACTACTGGGTGCTGTAGCAGATTTCCCCCCGAACCACTGAAATAATGATACCACACAACATTGAAGGATAAATATGGGGAATTTTTATTAATGTTATCTATTTAACATTTTTGTGGCATGAAAACCACTTCTTGAGAGGTATGAACTTGGTGTGGAATATGCAGAGGCAGTGGTCATCGAAGACCTACTAATCAGCTAACTTGGGTGAAACACTTGGGTCTCTAGCTGTAATCAAACTATACTGTTTTGAGGGTGACCTCTCAGGGAAATAGAATGGAGAATTCTGCCCCAAGTCCAGAGGATTTATTGGAGCCAGAGCTCTACCCGCTCCAAGGCCATTCCCATTTGCTCTCACCTTGGTTGTTTAAACTACAGGTGAAGTTCCCATTCCTGATCTATACCACAAAGGGGTGCCTAAAGTGTACACCAAAGATGTGAAACCATCTCTGATATCTCCATAATAGCCTACTTAAAACCCACAAACATCAATTAACCCATGAAGAAACCATGTAGGATGGGCAAAACCCCACCTAGAACGTAGAGAGGGGGGGAATTCCTACCTGGCCCCAGGGGTGACCCAAGACGTATACTGTTAGCAGGTGGCAGGATGGGTCAACATTAGATGGAAGAATGAACTTCTGGGTTGGAGCTGCTTGGTTAGGTTAACTCTGCCCCTGAAACATAGTCTCAACTGGGACGATTTCTCTGGTCTCTTCGCTGGATGGAGGTAAATTGCCCACCCCACCCAGCAAGCAGGGAGAGGAAAGCTAGGTATCTCAGTGAAGAACTGGCAAAGTCACATCTGAATATTTGCTGCCGAATAAAACCCTATGAAATTCATTGACTCATCATAGGTTATCAAGCACCTTGAAGATATGCACACATTTCTCTGAATAGTTCACTCTTGGCTTACTTGGTGGTGATTTATGGAATTCAAATTAATGCAAAAACAGCATACCTTTCTGCCAAAATGGCTCCTTCAGAAAAAATGAAATGCATATATTGTGTAAACCTACCCAATAACTTCCATTCTAAGGTCAGTGAGTTGGTGGTAGAATCTTTGGTTAGCATCACAAATCTAAACAGTAAAGAAAGCAAAGATGAGATTCCTTTGTGTATGTGTGCCATCTTCAATTAAATTATGATATTAAGTTGGCTGCAACCAGAAGCCATTAAAGATTTAGTTACCTTCTGTGGTGAACATTAAGAAGCTATTACTCAAATTCTATTTAAACAGTTAAAAGGAATTAAAATGTATAGGAAAGATCATTACATATCACAAGCTAATTTCCCAACACAAGCTTAGCAACTGATAGATTGCTTAAGCCTCTCCAAGGTTTTAGTTCCCCACTCAATAATTTAGAGCCAAGAGCAGGGGGGTTATGTTGATTTATAATTTGTTGCCTTCATTCTCTCTCTCTCCCTTTTTGGCAGAGGGGGGAAACCCATGCTACAGTAATAGGTCTCATTTCACACTTTTTATTTGAAGTCATGCTCTTCCTCCTTCAAATTTGATGACTATCACTGAGGAAACAGCACCAGGTCACCAAAGGCCAGACTGCCTGCATTCACCATCATTTCTTTTTGGCTTTCGGAAAACAATGAGGAAAGGTTGTTTTGTGTCCTTCTCCAATTTAGTTATGATACTCCTGGTGCCTGCCCTTGTTTCTCTCCCAATTACTTCACTGCATGCCCTGTTTAGTTCTCATTTAATTCAGATGGATAGGAAGATTGGCTGCAAACAGTTCTCTGGGATTGTCCCTTGTTCCATGTCAAAGGTTCTCTCTCTAGGAAGAAAATGGCAGGCTGCTTCACCCTGCTGAATGCATTTTTTTATATTCCATCTTAGAAGTAATGTCTGCTCAGTTACCCCAGGCAAAAAATAAACATAAAAGAAAGGGAATAAGGAACAGTTAACCCCTCTGTAACAAAGCCTTCTCTGGAAAGAATTCAAAGCATCAATTCTGATCTATAAAGCTCAACATAAAACCCTCTGTCGTGATTTTGTAGGAAGAGCTCCAGTTAATCCCATTTTAAAATTCCTTTTAAAATGCACCAAGTTTTTCTCCCCTCCTCCCACTTTTTACATTTGTCTTCTACTTACCTCAGTAGCTTCAAACCTAGGACATGCAGTTGATGCTATGGGCTGTCCATGGCGGTGGTCGCATGCATCCTTCTGAAACCATGGAGGTGATAGGTTCAGTGAGGCCAAGACCACATTGATCCTGATGGATCATAGAATTACAGAATCATAAACTTGGAACAGACACTGAGAGCCATCCAGTCCAACACTATTCCGCCATACAGGGATACACAACCCAAGCAGTCCTGACAAATGGCCACTCAGGGGCCCTCCACACAGCATTATAACCCAGAATATCAAGACAGAAAATCCCACAATAACTGCTTTGAACTGGGTTATCTGAGTCCACACTCAGACAATGTGGGATTTTCTGCCTTGATATTCTGGGATATAGGACTATGTTGAAGGGCCCTCAGCCTCTGCTTAAAAACCTCCAGAGAAGGAGACTCTACCCGACACCCAGCTACTGTCAAAAATCTTTTACCATTGGGAAACTCTTCCTAATGTTTAGGTGGAATCTCCTTTCTTGACATTTGAATCCATTGCTCCATGTCCTAGACTCCAGAGCAGTAGAAAATAAGCTTATCCCCTCCTCAATGTGACATTGTTTCAAATATTCAAGCATGGCTATCAAGCTCCCCTTCTTCAAGCTAAACATCCCAAGCTCCCTAAGCCACTCCTTATAGGGCTTGGCTTCCAGAACTTTGACTGTTTTGGTCTTCCTCCTTTGGACATGTTCCAGCTTTTCCATATTCTTCTTGAATTTTGGTGTTCAGAATTGGACATAATATTCTAGGAGAGGTTTGACTAAAGAAGAACAGCCTGGAACTATTACCATCACCTCACTCTTCCATGTTGCCATTGCTGCTTCAAATTCAGCCAGAAAGCAGGAAAGAGCCAATATCCCCAAGATCAGTAACAACAACAACAATAACTATACTTACCACCAGCACCTCATGCCTTGAGATAGATTACAGCATAGTTAAAACACATACAAAATGTACAAGTTCTATAAAATCACATATTAAACAGGCATGGTTTAGAACCCAAAAATAGGGAATCAAAAATCTAATGGGGGGGGGTTGATTAGTAATAGAAAGACTTACAAAAAAATCCAAAAATTTCTAAAATGTAACATAATTACTAATGAAATTTGTTAGTAGTTCTAAAGTAGGCAAAGCAGGGAAACAGGACTGACACTGTTTTAAGCACAGGCAAATCAAGGGGCAACATTTCCCTTGGTTTCCTTGCAGGGAGATATAATGCATTAATATATTATTATTAATATTATTATTAATATTATTAAAGGACAAGGTTTCTTTTCAGGGACATATAATGCATTAATATATTATTATTATTAATATTATAAAAGGACAGGGTTTCTTTGCAGGGACATATAATGCATTAATATATTATTATTAATATTATTAAATAAAATAGTTGCCAATGCCCACCTCTGGTGCAGGCCTTGCTAATCTGTAGAGTTCTCCTCACTCCAGCTTTTTCCCATTCAGTTTTACCATAGCAGTCTAGGACCTCCGTTTGAACTCTATGGCTTTTCTTGATTCTGAACTCTTCCTTCTCCTCTCCGTGCTCTTTTCACTCCTGCTGCCCTTCTCTCAGCAGTTCTTATGTCCTTCTACTCTGTCCTTCTATCTAAACCCCCTTCCTGGGTGTTTAAATTGCTTTTTTGTCAGTCCTCCAGCCCCTCTAGGAGTCCCGATCTGGATCTCTTTATCGTTTCCGGCTCCTTTTTCACTTCCTGGAGGAGGCCTTTCACTCTAATTAGGCTCCAAGCATGGAAAGGCCCCGATTTGACTGTAAGTTATGTCCGCAAAGGTATTTTGGAGGGGGAAATTTTCCTGTTGGGTGGGCATCCGAAATAGTTACTAATCTAACAAAAATTTGGGCCCAGGGGGTGCGGAAAAGAAAGTCCACTTCCGGGATTGGCCCTGCGATGCGTATAAACTTGAAAGTCCCATACATACGAATCCCTTTCGATTTCTTTTCATTTTCATAACTTTTTTCTCATGCCTAATATTAAATGTATTTCTATAGAAGAGTCATATTAAAACATAAAATAAAAATAGTGCTTGTATGTTTTTGAGGAGACAGAAAATTTGAGGAGACGGAAAATTGTTTTGCAAAGGAAACATTATTTTCTTTGTACAAAAATTGTGTTCTCGACATAATATGTGTATATGTAGAAAACACTGTTTTGCTCAGCTTTTCTGCTGTGAATAGGTTCCAAATTGTGAAAAGATTATAGAAGCTATGATTTTTAAAGTTATTTTTCCAGAGTGAGAAGAACAATGTTGGCAAAACTATTTGGACGTATTTTAAAGATGAGTTCCTTGAATGTCAGGAAACTCTGATGAGGAAAATCTTAGACTAGTAAGGCACTTTACAATTCAGGATAACTTCTGTCCCCCAAATAAATAGATTTTAATGTTTTGAAGGGAGGGAAAATTTGCTGTTTTGGATCTGTACAGAATTTCTTTTTCTTTGTTTCACTGTTTTATGCAAGTTTTATTGCTGAAAAATGGTCCCAAATTATTAATAGTTTACAAAATTATGCAGTTTCCATTGTTCTCAAAGTGAGATGAACAATGGTGAAATGAGATAATACTTCTGGAACATGGCCATATAGCTCGGAAAACTCACAACTCAATGGTGAAACTATTGCCCTTGAGGATGAAATTTCTGAGATTTTCCATTTCTGGTCATCACAGCAGAATGGTAGACACAAGTTTACAGTAAGCATAGCTTTGAATTTCCTACTCCTACCCACCTTAACATACCTTTAAGTATCAGGAGGCTGGATCTGCAATATCATATATTGCAGTTTGAATCTCCATTATATGATCAGTATAGACCCATATAATGCCATTTACCTGCATTAAACTGTATTATATAGCATTGTAGATCCAGACACAGTCTGATTCAAGAAAAGCACTTTTTCTCTGTCATTTAGATGAGCAAATAGAAAGGCAGATGCATTTGTTTGGCAGCCTTCCCTCAAAGACATCTCGTCTTCTGTTACATTCAAATATGGAAAGGTTCTTAAGCTGGCAAATCAGACAATGTTGGAGAAAGCTAATGGGATTTTCAATTTGCTTTTCAGCTTGGATCCCTCCCTTTTTCCACATTATGTGACTAAATAATTGAAAAAAGGGTTTTTTCGCAAATTACAAATCCCAAGGAAGCCCCTGTACACAATAATCAGTTAATTATTCAAAGCCTTCTAGTAGTGTTATCATCAATGCAGTAATTGGAATTTCTTTGGCACTCACTTTGCATTCAGTGATTATATTTCAGGAAGGAGTGGAGCAGGGAGGCCAGCCAGCTAACTAACCATAGATCTCATTTTCCTCCTCTTTCAACAAGATGGAGGGAGAAAATGGACTGAAGTCCCAGAGAAGATTACACAGGAATTATAACTATCAAAGATCCAATACCTGTTGATCTGCATGCCACTCACCAAAACTCAAAAAGAAAGGAGATATTTTAATATGTGTATTTGTAGTATTTTTACAATGTTTGTGTGTTTCAACTATTTTGTAACAAGCCTCAAGCCATGAGGAGAGGTGGGTAAGAAATAAAATTTATTACTACTACTGCTACTACATTTTGGAAATAGGGAGGAGAATGCCACTGGGGATGGGGAAATCTGTGGGTGCATCTGCACTATAGAATTAATATAGAGTGACACCACTCTAACCGCCATGGCCTAGTTCTATGGAATCACAAGAACTGGAGTTAATTGAAGACAAAGTCTCCTTCTACACTGCCATATAAAATCCAGATTATCTTTTTTGAAGGCTTTCATGGTCAGAATTACTGGGTTGCTATGAGTTTTTCAGGCTGAGGAGATAGTGCCAGAAGCATTATCTCCTCAGCAACATCTATGGCAGGCATCTTCAGAGGTTGTGAGGTCTGTTGGAAACCAAGCAAGTGAAGGGAATTCCAGAAAGGAAACACCCAGGGCAGGGCCGTAGCCAGGATTTTGATTGTCGGGGGGCTGAGTTTGGTTGGGGGGCTGAGACTGGGTGGAAGAGGGTCTACCCAAGCAAACCTTTTGTATTGTTATCCCAATAACCCCATTAATGTGGGATATAATGAGTATGGTGATCAGATCATGATATAAATAAACATAACAGTTTAAATAATGTACCAGTAAGGCCTTTTCACGGACCCCCTGAGAAGGCACCCCCTGGCTACATGCCTGACCCAGGGCCAACTACCGCCTCCCAGCAAAGGATTTCCCCCAGGCAGGAAGCAGCCAGGGATTAAGCTGCAATGCCATTCAATGCTAATCAAGGTGGCCAATTGCAACATTCACACTTGCCTCAAGCAGACAAGAGTTTTTTCTCCCACCTGGATATTCTACAGATATATAAACCTCACCTAGTATCCAATAGGCTCATCAACCTGCCTGCCATAGATGTGGGTGAAACATCAGGAAAGAATGCTTTTGGAACATGGCCATACAGCCCGGAAAACTCACAGCAATCTAGATTGTCTGCTTTGAACTGGGTTATATGGCAGTGTAGACTCATATAACCCAATTCAAAGCATATAATGTGGATTATCTGATTTGATCATGGCAATGTAGAAGGGGCGAAAGAGAACCAAAGTGATGTGTCTTTCTGGCTGTATATCTATCTTCCACTTTAATGACAACATTTCAAAGGAAGGCATATAAGGAAAAGGAAATGAGCATAGAATCTGTGGACTCATCTACACTGGCCATATAATGCAATTTTAAACAGAATTGATGCTAATAGAATTCAAATTTAAAAAGTAAGGAGATTGAAAGGGGTGGCATCTTACACTTCCCAGTAGGCTCAGTCAAAAGCATACTTCTGTATCCTTTCTTAGCTTTTGCATTGTTCTTCATGAATAGCTTTTTCCATCTTGACCACACTCTGATGTTATTTGGCTAAACATATGTCCCAGTTTTCTTCTGTGAAACCTTAGAGGATATATCTGGAAACATTGATGACAACATCAGGTCAGAGAGAACTGACAGGATGGGATGAGAGCATAAAACCTTGCTGAAATTTCAAGAGGATATTCATTTCTTTGACCTTAACTCTGTTGCCCCGAGGACCCGCTTTATAGGCTCATATATTCCTAAGCAAACTGTAGGGTAATTGTGTGTTTTCTTAGTTATGGCTGAGCAGCCTTTTGGAATTATGTGCCTCTGCAATTAATACAGTCAATATTTCACTGCCATCAATTGAGGCAATTGTCTTCATTAAATAAGGGGAAGGGGAGCTAACCAGAATAGTATGAATTGAGCTGTCTCTTTAATATTTAATATTTAATGGATTACCCTCACAACAGTAATAAGAGAACTTACATCTTTTCTCTGTAAGACAGAAAGGAGGAGAGATGGAGGAGAGTCATATATAATGGATAGATTTATAATAATCCCTTTTGTTTAAAATATTGACTCTGGGAAGGAGGATGATAAAAAAAATTCAGATATTCCAATGGCAAGCAAAAAGTTTGGCAATACAAAACTGTGGGGAAAATGACATTTCCAAAGAAAGGAACTTGAGATGTTTCAGCAAAGATCTGGATATCTCACAAACACGAGATTTCACCAATTACAACTATATTTTCCTCCCATCCTTCTTTTGAATTAAGTTATTCTGAAATCCAATTATTTTATACATTTTTCCAATAAGAACATAAGAAGAGATTTATTCAGCTCATCTAGTCCACATTTTTCCACCTGCTTTTACACGGGGAAAAGGGCAAAACCCTCAGCACCGGGAAAATCCTGCCTGCCTCCATCCTTTTTTTCACCTGCTTTTAAAACAGCACCATTTCCCTCTCCTTTCCCCTTTGTTCTTCATACAATCTGCATTTTAAGTAATAAAAAAAAGTAGCTTGTACTCACTTAACTTGGAGATAGAAAGAGGAAGCCACATAATCTTGTCCTTCCCAGTAGGCTAAGGCAAAAATAAACTGCTACAGACTGTCAGAAAGTTAATCTCTAATAATAGCTCCAATTAATTCCTCATGAGTAACTTTGCCATCTTGACCACATTCTGGTGTTGCATGTTTCAATTTTCATCTATGAAATATTGGACTGTCTGCAGCATGTGCCTTTTAGGCATTAGTATATGAAAATATGTGCATAAGATAAATGTTTCCCCTGACATTAAGTCCAACTTTGGGTGGTGGTGCTTATCCCCATTTTAAGTCAATTCTGATGCCTTAACCCAAGTCATGTTGAAGGACAAGAGGAGAAACAATCCCAGAAAAAGTCGTTCATTAAGACTGATGTCCTAAAAATCATGGAAAAGGGAGCCTTGGAAGTTTCTCCATTGCCGCTAATGAGCCAGATCTTTCCGGAGCAAAAAGGGATCCTTCAGCACCCAGAGCAAAAAAATGAATTTTGTCTGCCTGAAATTTTGGAGGTTCCCAAAAAAGGGATGAGGGTGGCCACTGAAATCCAGACACAGAAAATGGCATGGAGTTTAGCCAAATTTCACACCTCTAACAGATACTTGATGACCAGCTTCTCTCCACCAGCCACATTCAAGAAGGCTAATGCAGAAATACTATGATTCCTAGGGAAAGGAGCTTTGGTTTTTACAGATGGATGAAGATAATTCCAATCTCTACAACAATGAAAAATACAGAAACATGCAGGCATGAGGTGGATTTGGACATGCATGTGTCAATAAAAGCACGCTGGCTCTTGCTTGAGTTATATAAGTAAAGGTAAAGGTTTTCCTCTGACATTAAATCGAGTCATGTCCAACTCTGAGTTTTTGTGCTCATCTCCATTTCTAAGCTGAAGAGCCGGTGTTGCCTGTAGATGCCTCCAAGGACATGTGGCCAGCATGTCTGAATGCAGTGCTGTTATCTTCCCACAGAAACAGTACCTATTGATCTACTCACATTTGCATGTTTCCAAACTGCTAGTTTGGCTGAAGCTGGGCCTAACAACGCGCACTCACCCCGCTCGCTGGATTCGAACTACCAGCCTTTCAGTCAGCAAGTTCAGCAGCTCAGTGGTGTAACCCGCTATGTCACCAGGGGGGCCTTGTGCATTAGTTTGTGCATTTTTTTCCTGAAATGCCAAATAAGCAATGCAGATATGCAAATGCTCATGTGCAGGTAAACTTTTTCTTTCAAATACTTCAATGATGTGGAAAATGTACATTTGGTTGCAATAAAACCATCAACTTTGCTGTCCCTTCTCTTTAGGTATCTAACTTCTTATTTTTAAATGTCCAATTAAGTTTGAAATTTCTACCATGCTTGGGGAGCAATTTTTTTTAAGGCAAAACTCTTACTTGAAAAAAACATGACCTCATTTTACCCTGGTTATAACCATGAAGTAGATATCAACCATTCTGATTTGCTTTAAGTAACTGGAACTAAATAAGCCTCTATGTCAATGGTAAAAATAAACGAATGCTTTTGCCTGGCTCACTGCTTGATGAATAAGTTGTAGAAGCTGAATCAATTATGCAAAATTAAAGTAATTACTCATATTTGTACAGTGTCGGTAATTATCCAGATCACAGATTGTGAGTATGGTTTGATGGAGACTTTTTAAAAGTGAAATATATTCACTTCTATTACAGTAGTTGATTCTGCCAAGTAAGAATATACAGTGGGAGACATTCATAGTTCTTATGTATTCCTTAAGCCAGTAATTCCTAAAGATGGTCCTCCAGCTGTTTTGGGCTTCAGCTCCATACTAAAGGCCAGAAATTGTGAAAACTGAAGATCAAAGTTTAGAAACACTACCTTAAACCAATGAATACATAGGGACTGTGAATGTGAACTAGTTATGGATGTGTAACTCTGTGTTATGCATTTGTAATGTTGATATTGAAGAAGAAGAAGAAGTTATAAATCTACCAAGGACTATCCAGACAGTCTTTAAGCATGAAATTTAAATGTGTGTCTTTTGTTTAATCTCTATTTTGTGTTTCTAAATATGTATTTTATGGAGACACGTTTTGGTGTTCTAGTTTTTATAGAGGTATGTTTTAATGTGTATATTTGTGGTGTTATTGTCATATTTATATGTTTTCATTGTAACCTACCTTGAGCCATGAAGAGAGGCGGGTAAGGAATAATAGTAGTAGTAATTATTATTAGAGAGATTATAAAGAAATGCACGCTTAAAGGTGTGGCAGTTCTGGGAGGCTGACATAGCAGAGTCAAAGAGAAATAATGGAAAGGGATTCTGAAACTCACAAATTGGGATTCATTGCCTCTACAAAAAAGTTCCAAATTTGATAGGCACTCTGGGAGTGATAGAGTGATAGAACATATAAATGAAATTGCCTAGATGGGAATGGGATTATAATATAATTCTAAAAGCATCAGCAGTTAGAATATGTCTCATTATCTGATGATATTTCATTGTCTCCTAGATTCTCCAATAGAATCGTAATCACTGATGGTCCCAAACTCCAACTGATAACATCTGATGGACTATGAAACCAATATAGTAGTACTAATAGTAGACAGTCATTGTGGTGTAGAAGATTAGCATTAGACTAAAGCTCTGGAGACCAGGATTCAAATTCCTACTCAGCCATGGAAAACCACTCTCAGTCCAGAAAACTATGTGATGGGTTAACTTTTGGGTCACCATAAATCAGGCTAGATCTACACTGCCATATAATCCAGTTTCAGAATACAAATTAACTGCATTGAACTCCATCATATAAATCTACACTGTCATATAATCCAGTTCAATGTATTTAATGTTCATTCTGAAACAGTATTATGTGGCAGTGTAGATCTGGTCTCAGAAACAACCTGAAGGCACATAACAACAACAGCAACAGCAACAGCAACAGCAACTATTATTAGTGATCGGAATAATAATTGGGAGAATAGCACGGTGTATCTTGGACAATCAGATTTGAAACTTAAGCAGTTGCTTGTTTGAATGTAGTAGGAAACAGTTTTTAAAGAACCTGGACGGCATGGCACAATACTTTCTGAAATAGTCTTGACTTTTCCAGAAATTCTGTCAAATTATTTCTGACTTTGGAATCATTTTGTGACAACAGAGCCAGGAAAATGCCTTGCTGTCCAAGGAATATAGTCTCCAGGGCAGCAGCCAACCTCTGACCGCACTGCATTTAAAAGGGAATGAAATAAATGGGTCTTCCTTTTTGAAATAGCCTGAAGTATTTTGATGATGGAATTTTCACTTGCATTTATTTGTTCACCTTCGAGGTGGCAAGAACTTGAATGAGCATGTTTTATGTGTTACATTTTCCCCTTGGTTATAATATTAATTAGAGGCCATGTGGGGGACATTGATTGTCTAATGCCACACATAATCTCTCTCTGCATCTTAATGTAGAGCCTTATCATTCAATAACACTCACTTCTGCATAGCCAAACCTAGCCCATGCTGGGCATTTCAAAGACTGAATGGTGATTGCGTGCAAAACCAAGCACAGTTAGTTGTAAAGACAACTAAGTGCCATGGAAAGCCATGGAATAGGTCGTACTCATGACTCACTCTAATTCCCTTTCATTTTAATGGGCCTTTTAAAATGCAAACTACTTTACTTGAGTTGTGATCCATACAATCATAGAACTGTAGAATTGGAAGGGAGTGTGAGGGCCACTTTCTGCTCTGTCAATATGTCTCTCAAAAATCCTTAAAAGATGGCCATCCAACTTCAAAAATCTTTAGCGAAGGGGAATCCACTCTCTTCTGAGGCAATGAGGTCCACTGTCAAATAGCGCTTAATCTCATAATGTTGAATGAGGTCCCATCTACACAGATCATGTAATGGTTTTTAGGCCTGTTTTATATTATGTTTAATGTTATGTTGTTTCAAATTGCACTTTGATGTGCTATGTTTTAACTTTGTTATTTGGGCTTAGCCCCATGTAAGACGCCCCGAGTCCCTTCGAGGAGATGGAGGTGTGATGTAAAAATAAAGTTATTATTATTATTATTTGAAAGACAATAAGATGAGTCCAAAGCAAACAAGATCACTCTTTTGGCTGTTGTATTGGATCACTTGTTGGAGACTTCTCAGGTGTCTAGGACTGTGTGATGTATTGGTGAATAATGCATGCAGATCCCAGTAAGGTGGCTTTTTGCAGCTGGCAGATGGTAATTTTATCAGTGCCAATTCTATTTAAATGCAGGCCCAGGTCTTTAGGCACTGCACCCAGTGCGCCGATCACCACTTATTATTATTATATGTGGTTCCAACCCAACTCAAAACTACACAGGCTTCAAATGCACACCTCCAGTCCATACTGCAGTGTAGATTAAAGGGATGTCATAGGAAAGCCTGAGGTCAGCTCTTTAATCCATTTCATAACATCCCTATATATCCCAGATCCCAGGATGAAATCAGCTCTGGAGGGAAGGATATTAGAGGCAAAGTACTTTGGACACATAATGAGAAGACAGGAAAGCTTAGAGAAGACAATTATGATGGGAAAAATGGAAGGAAAAAGAAAGAGGGGCCGACCAAGGAAAAGATGGATGGATGTATCTTTGAAGTACTAGCTTGACCTTCAAGAAGCTGGGGGTGGCCACAGCTGCCAGGGAGCTCTAGCATGGGCTGGTCCATGAGGTCATGAAGATTCAGAAGTGACTGAATGAATAAACGACAACATCATGCAGTTCAATCTGCATTATAATGGCAGTGTAGATGGGGCCCTCAACTTCCAGAATTCCATAGGTTTAGGCCGTGGTAGCTAAAATAGTGTCAAATTGTATTGATTCCATAGTGCATATGCATATTTTTCTTCTTCTATGCAATAGCCAGATATATGGTGATGACTGTAGTCTATCATCTCTCAGTTTTCCCCCTTTCGAGCTAAACATCTCCAAATCCTTCAAGCCTTATTCATAGGGCATGGCTTCCAAACCTTTTACCATTTTGTTTATTCTTCTGTGGGCACATCTCAATTTGTCAATATCCAATGCATTATCCATTTGAGATGTGACCAAAGACTTTTCACTGCTACAACACACCATTTGAGTCATGTTAAGCATGTCAAGATCCTTGTTTCTGCATTCACAGCAGCAAAACTAAGAGCTGTGTGTGTCATCTGGTGACTTCTAGTGATCCCATTAATTTCATAGGGTTTTCTTGCTTCTAAATCAACTCAGAGTTGATTTTGTCCTACCAAACCTGATATTCTTTGGTGGTATTCCATCCAAATACTATCCAGGGCTAATCCTTCATATCTTGTAATATCAGATGAGTTCTGGTGACTTTAGGATATAGGACATCCCCATTTAAAGTAACACAATTAATTGTTGAATAAAGAGGCCCTGTCTATACTGCTATATAATCCAGTTTCTGCATCCAGATTATCTGATTTGGATTATATTTCAGTGTAGTCACATATAATTCAGTTGATGTATATAATCTGGATTCAGAAACTGAATTACAGTGTAGATCCACCCTGAGTCAACACACAAATCCTACCATTGATTCCATGGCTGAATTTTAGTCAGGACATCTGAAAAGAGGATTTAGGTTTGTGCCTTCATTATTGTCCAATCCTTGTAAATCATTTTGATCTTCTTAGACTGATATATACACTGACATGTAATCCAGTTTTTGAATCAAGAGTTCAATGCAGCCAGTTTAGGTTCAGAAACTGGATTATATAACAGTGAAGATAGGCCTTGGTACTTTTACTGTTGAAGACAAAAAGTGTGAGCTAAAAATGCCACTAGGTTGTGTTGACTTGGCCTTAAAATGTATCTGTCTACAACATGGAGGTCACACTAGCCTTCTGTGGCACATGACTCCATGCGTTACATTTTTTTCTCCTGTTTGAATATGATACTTCCCATTTCTCCATGCCCAAATTCATTTTGCTAAAGTTAGCCATTCTTTCCCATTTCTTAAAATTATCTTGGATTCTGACTTCTTAGATACGTGATCTCTCAGTTTGGTCATCTACACAATACACTCTATTCCTTCTTCAGAGTCATTTGTAACAGAACAAAAAAAACCTTCTATGATAGATTTGCCTTAGGATCGCCATAAGTTGCAAGCTAGTTGAAGATTTAGAACAACAATGACAAACAAAACCTCTCTTACATGAGCAATTCACTGAAGGTTCCTCTTGAATCTGCCACTTTGAATTTCCAATGAAGTATATGTAATTTGTACACAATACTTATAACCACATGAATATAGATATGTTTTTGTGCAGCTGGTAAGAATCAGCACCGGTGGGGGGAAATTGGGGGGGGGGGATCTATAATTGTGATGCAGAAGGTATCCTTGAAAGTGAATAAACTATCAGTTGCATTGCCCTGGGGAGAACCTTTCACCCATCATCTCTATCTACCCACTCCCTAAGAGTCCTTTGCTGGCATCTAATTCCCCAAGAAGATGGAAGTGCTATTGGTCCCCCATACTATTGATGCTTTAATGTAATATGTGTCAGGAAAGGTTACATTTTCTTTCCATATTTCCCTCCAAATTATGTCAAATCTCATCACGTAATGTGCTGTCAACGCACAGCACAGCGATGGCCAATTTGATGCAATGTGACATGTGGTGGCAGAGGTCATTCCACAGCATCCCGGTGTGTTTTTGCTTCCTTGGAGTTCTTTCTACCTGCTATTTCCAAGCAGAGGTTGGAAATAGAAATTACCAATAATTCCAGTGTTTTTCATCAAGTAGAAGAACTCTCATTTAGGCTGGCAATAAAGGGAGTGATTTCCCCCTTTTATTTCATTTAACATTTTGCATTTATTTAGAAACTGATGATGCTGAGGATATGAGAAACTGGGGAGTTGTTGTATTCATTTATTGCATTATTACAGAGCTGACCCACTTGTGTTTATTGAAAGGGATGGGAAAAAAAAAGAGAAATGAAAAGTGAAAAAGATCCATGATGAGAGGAGACTGAATGTATAACAGAGGTGAGGAAACTTTGTCTCTCCAGATGTTCTTGATGGACATCAATTCTTCACCAATAAAGTTGGTGGTGGAGCAATGCTGAGTGGGATTTTCACAGTGCTGGATGGAATTCTCCAAAACCCCACCCAGTATGGTCAATGGAAAAGGACTGAGAAAGGTGTAGTTCAAAGCATGGGAAAGGGACCCTGCATTAGTCAGCCTACCACTTCACCAGTCATGATAAAGCTAAAATGAATGTGTTTTAGGATAATTATTCTGCCTCCATGCATCATTTTCTCTTAGTCCACTGGCACAATAACAGATGGACTGTGAGTACTCCCAGGGTACTTTCTTTCTGCATAGTTGTAGGACTTTGACCTCACCTAAATCGATCATCCAGATGTCCACAAAATCAGTGAGACCCGATGTGCATTAACCTGGGGAAAGCCACTTACTGTGGACGGATGTACCAC
Source organism: Anolis apletophallus (assembly GCA_030556195.1). NCBI lineage: Eukaryota > Metazoa > Chordata > Lepidosauria > Squamata > Anolidae > Anolis > Anolis apletophallus. The sequence goes on along the minus strand of JARBWK010000006.1, from coordinate 12,397,715 downwards.
AATAAGTCCAGATCACTGGAATTCATTTTCTTCCCCGAATTATGGCAGTTCAGACAGCTGTAGCAGACTCCTAAGCAGAATTGGCTACCAGTGTCTCAAAAGACATTCCATGCTCCCTGGGCTTAGATGGCCTGGGAACGTGGGATGGCTGTCCCCTGCTGCTTCTTCTCCCATGACTCTGCTGGCTACAACAGCGACACCCTGGCCTACATCATTAGGGGGTCTCTCTTTTTCCTTCTGTATTATGTGACCTTTGAAGAAGTTTGGGAAGAAGGGGGCATTGCTGATGACATGGAAGGAGGAAAAAGATGTCCTCAGGGTAAGATATGTTGTGGTGTCACTGTGGTGTAATCAGAAGCAACACAGGAGGAGGGGTAGCTGTGGTGACCCTGCCCAGTGCTTCCGAACTAGTAAACCTTAGGCAGCTCAGGGTGTCCCTGTTGAGAAGATGCTGAGTCCAGTCTGCCTTATTGTCTGTGTAAAATTGCCATATGATTCTACTTTTACTGCATGACTGCATCTTATCCAAGTCTGGAATCTGTAGTTACATGACATATGGAAAACGAATTCTCAGCTAGAAAGTATCAATCCTTTTTAAAACTACAAATCCTAGGGAATCTTAGATTGCAGCCCTGGCAGTTAAAGTGGTATAAATGTACTATAATTGTAGGGTGTGAAAAGGTTCACCCCTGTTATCACAAAGACAATCAATATCTGCATTTTGAGCTGAATCTAAGCTCTCTGCCATAGGAAAGAACAGCAAGAACCACAACACCCTGCAGAAAAATAGCAAAATGTCAAGAAGAAGGTTATAACCCAGATTTCTGCTCATTTAGCCTTGTTTTACTTGATCAGAGGATTCATTTTCCTTTGTCTTCCAGGAAATAATTCAACCATGTGTTCTTTCAGTAGGGATGTACATTCTGATTCAACTCATGCTGTTTGCAAAGAAAAAGGGGAAATTTCCTTTGTTGAGAGACAATAGAAATAGTTGATTCCTCTTTTCTTTCTCTTCATCCCCACTCCCTTTTAATGTTCAATAACTCAGTGGTGTAGTGGTTTTGAGCATTGGACTACAATTATGAAAAACAGGATCTAAATCCCTACTTGGTCATCAAACCACTTGGTAACCTTAAACAAATCACATTCTTTCCACCTCAGAGAAAGGCGATATCAAACCTCTTCTGAACAAATCATATCAAGCCTCTTCTGAACAAATCACGCCAGTTTGCCTTCGGGTTTCTATCAATTGAAAAAGACTTGAAGACACACAGCAACAGATCAGTTAAGAAGTTACTACATCTGTGCATTGCATGGATTTTTTAATTGTGTGCATTTTTAAATGGTCAGCACTGAAAAAAATTCTAACTGCTGCCTTCTGCTGGATGTATTTTGTGGACATGGAACTTTGGAGACATGCTATAGAGAAATCACAATATTAATTCTTGAGATAGTAGTTGGTTTTTTTCCCTTGTATACATATAGGTTGAAGTATGCATACAAGTGTTTACATGGCATATATAAGTTATGGATGGATTTTTTCCAGTTAGTCCAGACCAGAGCAAATCTATTTCATTAGTCCTCAAATGGTGGGTCAACTCATATGTAAATCCAGTTTATTCTATAAGTTTATCCTATATAGGTGATTTCCAAGTCTCGTATTCCAAGTATTTTGAACTTCAGCTCTCAGAAGGTTCTGCTGCACTGTCCAAAGATCCTTGGAGAAGCGAGACCCACTACACGCATCCTAGACCCCTGCCCATCCTGGCTGATCAAGGAAGCCAGAGGGGGTTTGGCAGAGTGGGTGAAGGTGGTGGTTAATGCCTCCCTTCGGGAAGGCATCATTCCAGCCAGCTTAAAGCAAGCTGTTATAAAACTGCTGTTGAAGAAACCATCACTGGACTATCGGCCATTTTCCAATCTCCCCTATTTGGGCAAATTCATGGAACGTGTGGTGGCTTTGCAACTCCCGGGGTTCTTGGTAGGCACTGATTATCTTGATCCGGCACAGTCTGGCTTTAGGTCGGGACACGGTACTGAAACAGCCTTGGTCGCCTTGGTAGATGATCTACGCCGGAACTTGACAGGGGAGTGTGTCCCTGTTGGTTCTGCTGACCTCTCAGCGGCTTTCGATACCGTTGACCACGGTATCCTTCTGGGTCGCCTTGCAGATATGGGGCTTGGGGGTACTGCTTTGCAGTGGCTCCAATCCTTCCTGGAAGGTCGTACCCAGAAGGTGTCATTGGGTGACACCTGTTCGGCTCCACAGCCGTTGTCCTGTGGAGTCCCTCAGGGTTCAGTACTGTCCCCGATGTTGTTTAACATCTACATGAAACCGCTGAGAGAGATCATTCGGAGTTTCGGAGTAAGGTGTTATCTGTATGCAGATGACATCCAGATCTGTCACTCCTTCCCACCTGTCACCAAGGAGGCTGTCCAGACTTTGAACCGGTGCTTGGCTGCTGTGTCAGACTGGATGAGGGCTAGCAAATTGAAACTAAATCCAGACAAGACAGAGGTCCTCCTGGTCAGTCGTAAGGCCGAACAGGGCATAGGGTTACAGCCTGTGTTGGATGGGGTTACACTCCCCCTGAAGACACAGGTTCGCAGCTTGGGAGTGATCCTGGATTCATCGCTGAGCCTGGAACCCCAGGTCTCAGCGGTGGCCAGGGGAGCTTTTGCACAGTTGAGACTCGTGCGCCAGCTGCGCCCGTACCTTGGGAAGTCTGATCTGGCTACGGTCGTCCACGCTCTGGTCACATCCCGAATAGATTACTGCAACGCACTCTACGTGGGGTTGCCTTTGAAGACATTTCGGAAATTGCAATTAGTCCAGCGGGCGGCAGACAGATTACTAACGGGAGCTACATACAGGGAGCACACCACCCCCTGTTGTGCCAGCTCCACGGCTGCCTGTCCAATTCTGAGCTCAATTCAAAGTGCTGGTTTTGACCTTTAAAGCTCTATACGGTTCTGGCCCAGCTTACTTGTCCGAACGCATCAGCCTCTACGTCCCACCTCACAATCTAAGATCATCTGGGGAGGCCCTGCTCTCGCTCCTGCCGACTTCCCAAATGCGGCTGGTGGGGACGAGGGACAGGGCCTTCTCGGTGGTGGCTCCCTGCCTGTGGAATGCGCTCCTATTGAGGTACGGTCCACCTCATCCCTCCTGGCATTCAGGAAAAAGGTAAAATCCTGGCTTTGGGACCAGGCGTTTGCACACCAGCACTAGGCAGCATGTTAGATGGGGATTTTAATGGAATGGATGAAGAGGGTCAATGTTTTTATGGATTGAATATTGTTTTAACTTGGAAGGACTGTGTATGATGCTGTTGAAACTGTATTTTAATGTATCTTAATGTATTTTAATTGTTGTGGGGTTTTGGGGTTTTATGCTGTTGTGATGTGGGCATCGAATTGTGCCGTACTGTAGGCCGCTCTGAGTCCCCCCTCGGGGGTTGAGAAGAGCGGGGTAAAATCCTGAAATAAATAAATAAATAAAGATCCTGGGAGCTAAACTTCAAGACATATGGAAGACCAGAGTTTAAGAAACTGCCCTAGAGATAGTACTAACAAGTGCTATGTTTATAATTTGTGCAAAATACAGAAAACATATGATCACCCACTCCTACATTTGATTTTATGTACAGAAAATTATTTACCCCAAGAAAAAAATGCAGTAACTGGGAAGTTATTATGCACAACATTCACATGTGTTAGTACCCACACAATGTTCCTTTTTTAATGTAGTTTTCCTTTTAGGAAATAAAACTGACCGTGCAAGATATATTTGCTGAATAGAAACATTATTTTATATTTCATGTGCAAAGTATGTTGTTTTTCGGGGGCAGAATAACTGCAAGCATTTTTTTTCATGGAATAAGTCTTAAACTGTGAATAGTCTTCATAAACTGGTTTTTGGATACTTTCTTGCATTGGGAAAAAAATTAGGTGTTGCTTCATCATCCTAAGCATAAGCAAGAAGATAGATTCTAGAATTTTTATCAGGATAATAGTGACATTTTCACATTTGTCTAGTAGAATTGGTTGACTGTAATGTGTTCAATAGGTCTTGTTCAATGATTTTACTTTAGCTTGGCAATGCAAGCCTGGGAATATACTAGAGGAGTAAATTTTCTTTTTAGCAACCTGCCTGTACTGATTTCATGTCTATTAGGGCAGGAGATGGGTCATGACTTCTGCTTTTCAGATTCTGCACTATATGTTGTTAGCAAATCCATCTTCTACTGGCTTCACCTGTGAAGTGAGAGGGTGCAACTCAACCCAAGGGGCCCATTAGCAAGCTGTGGGGATCAAGAGCATTTGCTCTGAAACAATTTCATTATTTAGGGGTCACACTGTACAACTTGCTATAAGGGGATGTTGTGACCCATCAGCTAAAGGACTGAAATGCTTTCTTCTGCTGTAGACAATCTGCTGCATCATTTACTACCAGTAAGACTTATCTTAGAGCAGATAGGCATTGTGTATGAATTAAGGTAGGCAAGGAATTCCAACTCAGAACATGTAGCTACATTTCTCTATAGCAATAACAACAAAACATGGAAACAATGCTCAAAATAAATGTCTTAATAGTTAGATGTGTAACTGAACAACCTGGCAGATGCAATGAAGTGGTGTCCTGAATAATTCGCTGCCCTTCCCTTACCCAGGAATCTTATGCTCCATGTCCTAGGGTGAATCTACATTATAGAATTAAAGCAGTTTGACAGCACTAACTGCCATGGCTTAATACCATGGAATCATGGGAACTGTAGTTGTACAAAGTTGGTGCCTCACCAAACTACAATTTCTGTGACCCCACAACATTGCATTATGACAGTTAAGGTATTGTCAAACCATGTTAATTCTACAATGTGCACACACCATTGTTTTAAAATGAAGAACATATTATACAAAGAGACAAAGGAGGAATTGTGTAAAATCAAAAGCACACTAAGCAAAGGGTATAAAATACATCACACTATCTTTTGCCATGATGACCCAGCATGGTGTAGAGCAGGGGTGGGCAATTACCGGCCCTCCAGGGGTTTTTTTGGACTCCCAGAAATCCTAACAGCTGGTAAACTGGCTGGGATTTCTAGGAGTTGAAGTCAAAAACCCCTGGAGGGCCGGTAATTGCCCACCCCTGGTGTAGATGTTGGAGCACCAGACTACCACTCTGGAGACCAGGGTCTACATCTCTAATCAGCCATGAAATCCCACTAGCTAACCTTGTAAATGTCACATTTAGTTCTAGAAGAAGGCAAAGGCTAACCACCTCTGAACAATTATTGCCTAGAACACCTCATGATAGGTTTACCTTAGGGCTGCCCTATATCAGAAAGACTTGAAGAAAACAACAACTAACTATTGAAAACACAAACTTTTAATGGCTTCTTCATTTGGCAGAGATGGTGTAATGATGTCGATTATTTGTGTGTAGATGTTGTATAGCATATGTTGGGTGTATGTTATTTTGTGTAGTTCAGAGGAATATACTATGAATTGTTGATGGGGGTGAGACAGAAGGGAGGCTTGGCAGAAGCTCCGAAGAGCTGTCGCCATAGCAACCAGGGCCAGAGCCTTTTAGAATGTTCAAGGTATGCATTTTACAGTTGGTGAAGAGCGGTTGGAAGCCAACTGCCATGAGGGGGAGGAGTTTGTTTTGAGTTAGTTGGTCTTAAGGACTGTTAGAGAACAGTTCAGTCTTTAAGTTAGTCTTAAGGTCTGCAAGAGAGCAGTCCAGTTTTATGGGTGTAGAGACCCTAGTTAAAGATGGAAGAGTCCAGAGATCTATAGAGGGTTAGTGGGAACCCTATAGTATAACCCCATTTGTGTTTTGTGTAACAGAATAAGTTTGTGCCTCTGAGAAAGTATAAAACCAATCAAGATTTGTACCCATTTGTGTCATAATAAATTATTTACATCTTAAAAGAAAAACACCTCTGTTAGTTCTTTTATTGGTGGTGGCCCTCAAGGTCAGTGGTCAGACAGACAAATGGTGGCAGTGTGATCAAGTGGTTACTGAGAAATTTAAAGTCTCTGCAATTCAATGGTTAGTGGGGGAGATAGTCTACCCTGCCATAAGACAGAAGTTGCTGAGGTAACTTCGAGGCCCCCTTGCATTTAGGGTTAGCGGTTTGGATTCCGAAAGATTGTCCAGTCTGGGGCCGGTCAACAAGGGGTTGTCACAGATGGTGTAAAAGAAATCACACAACACAGAAAAGTTACTTTCACAGGTCTGCCACTTACTTGAGATGTTTCAGTTGGATCCTGGAGAAGACCTTGAGAGTGTTGGGCCAAGATCTTATCAGAGGTCCCTTCTTTGCTACCAAAATGGAAGGACATTTCATTGCATGTCTTTTACTGCCTTTGTTTCTGATTTCCCTCTCTGGCAAGGAAAAAGACCACCTTAATTATCTGCCTCAGCCCTTCCCTTTCACCACACTACCGTCCTATGAGTTGCAATCTGTGTCGGATGAATAAATGAATTGGCCTGATCTTCTGTTCTCATTATGGGTTTTGTCATGGCAGGTGAATTATCGTGGGATTTTGTCACCTGGTCTATTTGGTGAAATATGAGAACACCAAGGACATTTCGGCTCTAATTTTTTACAATGGGATTTTTCCCAACTTCACTTTGTAACCTTTCTTCTCCCCCCCCCCCCCCTTTTATGAATCTACAGCTTAACAAGACTAAATTATTACCCAGATGCTTAATTCAAAGAGGGTGACTCACTGGATGATAGGAAGGGGTCACAACCATAAGCACTAATCAAGGTGTAACTGGGCTCGTATTGCATGCCATGACATTTAAAGATGAAACGGCATAACTTAAACAGAGTTAGAAAGTTCTGGAAAGAATATTGTCCATGCACCAATCTTTGACAAGTTCACAACTGCAGTGATGGTTATGGAAACCCAGGTGCTCAAAATTTCATGTTGAGGTGTGGATACAAAGGTTGTTTTGATGTGTTTGGGGTTTTTGTTGTTATTTGTGTACTTTACATGGTAGACTCCAGAAATTCATCTACTCCAGATGCTTTTGAATGAGGAGAACCACAGAAACAGACTTCTCTCTCAAGAATTCATATAATTGATCTCTCCAGGCTCTGGCTGACCTGTGTTATGTAGCGGTATCAGCTGGAGACAGAGACGTTTTTAGATTCCTGTCTTTAGCTGGCATGGGTCAGCTGGAGCCTGTGAGATTGATTAAGTGACCTTTCCTTCTTGCAAGCTTTTTCGAGACTCGATGGAAGGACAAGGAGGAGATGAAATTCAAAGGTTTTCAATATCTTCTGTAGAAGCCCTTGGGGCATGCTAGATGTCAGCAAACTCTGTGCGCCTTCCCAATATGCAGGAGTAGATGGATTGGAGGAAAATAGCCTTTAGCTGTCAAGAATGTCCACCGAGGGACAGGAAACTGGCTCTCAAGAGGTATGGCGATCACTAGAATTCCCAATATGTAACAATCATTTTGAGTACATAGAGATTGATGGGGAATATTTCAGCATAGATATTCATGACCTTTTATTACAGTGTTAGAGCAACAACTTGGGAAAGTGGGTGATTCAGAGACTATTTAACTTCAACATTCTGGCCATACAATGTATTCTTCTTCTTCTTCTTCTCTACTACTACTACTACTACTACTACTACTACTAACTTTATTATTTATGAGTCGCCCTCCACAAGTGTGCTCTGGATTCTGTGAGTTCTTGTGTTGTCTAACTGGACCAAAACCAAAGAGCATTGAATCGAACTTGTCAACTGCTTCTGGAACTTGCTGAACACAAACTTTGCATTTCTATATTTAATGTTCTAGAATGCATACTGGTGATCACATTTTGGCCAAACATGATACTTAGGATTAAAGTGACACTTCAAAAAAAATATTGTTATTTGTTATGAAACAAATATTAAGGTTTGAAGGTGCTACCACTAGGATGAGATCCTACATCAAACATGCAAAGCACAACTTGATGCTCATGATGGTATACAGCTGAGCTATATTGTGCAATGCTACCTTTTTGGTCAATTGAGGATCTGAATGTAAGTTGTGCATGAATTCTTATAGACAGATGTTCAGTATCCATGCACATTAGAATTACACGTAGAAATTGCTGTCTTAACCTTGACCTAAGAATGAATGTTCCACATATACTAACAATGGGAGACCATATGCCTGTGAAAGACACTGGTTCCCATCAAATCATCAAATCATAAATGAAATTTTCAACACTCCTTCAAGTAAAAGTGGGCAAATCTCCTAGTAACAAATAGGTTTGTTTGATGTTTTTAAAATGGTTCTCATGGTTTGATTCTAAAGTCAATTCTGATTTTCACAGAAAAAAATGTTCAAAACTACTTGAAACTTCCAAATCTTTCCTAAATGGTTTGAAAGTGTTATTTCCTGTTTCACTGGGTTGTCTTTACTTTGAAAATAGTTGTTTTACTCCAGAAAGTGCTTCGTAACATTAATGGCAGAAAAAGCTTTGGAAAGGCAAAGGGACTTCCGGTTTAGTTAAAAACTTTGAAATTGCTTCAAAAAGCAAATCTTTCCTAATTTATTCTGAAATACGAAGATTCCGATCAAATCTAACCAAGCCTAGTAGGGGTGTTTGACCCATAAAAATTTTGATTCTAAACTACAAATTAGGGGGGGGGGATTTTTTTATTACTAATAGAAATACTTACAAGTTTTTTTAAAAAAATCTTAATTGAACCGTATTTAATAATGAAATTCTTAATTAGTTCTAAATTAGGCAAAGCAATTTACGCTATCTCTTTCTGTCTTTGCCTTCTTCTCTCCTTCCTTCTACTTTTCCTTCCTGTCAGTTCTCCCCTAACTTCATTCTATGTGTGTATTTAATCCTTTTTTGGTTTATGTCAGCTCACCTCTATTTGTAAGCCAAAGAGCCGGTGCTGCCCATAGTCACCCAGAAGGCCATTTGGCCTGTTTGCCTGCACAGCTCACCTCTATTCGTAAGCCAAAGAGCCAGACACCTCCAAGGCCATTCATAAGCTGAAGAGCCGGCACTGCCCATAGACACCTCCAAGGCCATGTGGCCAGCATGACTGCATTGAGCGCTGTTACCTTCCCGCCGGTGCAGTACCTATTGATCTACTCACATTGGCATGTTTTCAAACTGCTAGGTTGGTAGGAGCTATGGCTAACAGCAGGAGCTCTCCCCGCTGCCTGGATTTGAACCACCGACCTTTCAGTCAGCAAGTTCAGCAGTTCAGCAGTTTGACCCACTGTGTCACTGGGTAATCCATTGTATAATATAGCCAGCACTGATATTAATTATATTATATTATAAATTATAATATATTAAATACATATTATATTTTATAAAGATTATACTATACCTGGTATTAATATAAATTGTTATTAAATAATAATAACTCTCTGTCTCTATACACACACACACTACTATTAAATAGGAATAAATAATATTGAATATATATTACTTAATACCTAATATTAGATAAGTATTAAATAATATTATAACTCTCTCTCTCTGTCTCTATATATATATATAATATTATATTATATATCTTGTACTAACATTAAATAACTATAAAATATTATAAATAAAAATAATATATATTATATATTTTATACACCTGGTATGGATATTAAATAATACATATTATTGTTGTTATTATTATAAATAATACAACATAAATATTATATTCCTAGTACTAATGTAAAAATAGATATTAAATAGTATTATCAGCATATTATAAATAATATATCAGCTTCTTATAAAAGGAATATAAATCTCCTCAGAAATTGCTTGCGAGGCTTCCTTACTTACACACACACACACATCACAGCCCTGCACTCTGGCTGCTCGGAGAAAGGAGGGAAAGCGAGCTAAAGCTTGCCCCAAACAGAAGCAGCAGAGGCCAGATAGAATGGATCCGATCACGGGCTGTTTTCTGGCTGCAGGAGCTGGCTGCGTCTGAGTACGTGGGCCTCAGAAGCCCTTATTTGGGGAGATTTATATTCCTTTTGTAAGAAGCTCTCTTCTGGCAAGAGGAGAAGGGAACTGAGGGGGCCAGGGCCGTAGCCAGGATTTTGTTTCGGAGGGGGCTGAGTTTGGTTCGGGGGGGGGGCTGAGACTGGGTGGAAGAGGGTCTACCCTAGCAAATCTTTTGTATTGTTATCCCAATAACCCCATTAATGTGGGATATAATGAGCATGGTGATCAGATCATGATATGAATAAACATAACAGTTTAAATAATGTACCAGTAAGGCCTTTTCGCGGACCACCCTGAGAATTTCGGGGGGGGGGGCTGAAGCCCCCTTAGCCCCCCCTGGCTACATGCCTGGAGGGGGCACAATACGAACTCATACAAAAAATTAAGAAAATCCTGGCCTAAAAGTTCGGTGAAGATATTCCACTTCCTGGTTGTGCATCTTGGGTCAAAAAACATAGAAATTAAAAAATAATAATAAAAAAAGATATCAAATAATTTATATCAAGAGATGAACACCCCTAATGCCTAGTAACAAATAATAATTTTTAAAGCCCCAAACATCAAATAAACATTGGAAACTATCAAATATTCAAGAATGTGGCAAATAAGATTTTAAGAAAAGTAGAAGTTTTTCCCAGATCAGCAAGCATACAGGGTACAACTGCTGGGAACTCCTCCCCCCCCCAAAAAAAAAAACCCCACCAAAACACACACACACAGTTGTCATAGATTTGGCATAGAAGACAAAAGCCCTTGTAAATGTGATTCTTTTCCTAGGTGGGCTAGATGGCCCAGGTGGTCTCTTCAAACTGTATGATTCTATGTTCTGTGATGTTTCTAATTATGGAATAGTAATAGAGACATTGATTGGCATTCCAGAAGACTGACTGCCCTTGAAAGTGTTAAACCTTTCACTAGGATACTGGTATAATCTGGAGCTATTCCAGCATCACCAAAGAACACCCTGGACTTTGAGCAGGTGCTGAACAAAATCCACAACCAGATCACTCAAATGGAAGGTATTGTCAGTCTAACAACATAGCTTCACAATTGTGCCGTGTACGGCGATATAAACAAATGATGCGTAAAGGCCATTATTGCATGTATTACAGAATAGGAAGGTCTGCAACTAGATTTATGTCTCGTTGACGCATTATTTCTTGTGATATTATCCATTAGTTGTGCACAAACATGTTCAAGCAATTTAGATAATGTAGGGAATGGTTGGACAGAGTGACATGAAAACCCAGGGGCAAAATCATTCAGGAACATGTGTCATTTTGCTCTTCATGTCCAGACGCAAACTGATGGATGGCAATAACAAATTAATCACCAACCAAGGCCATGAGTGAAACAGACAAGGAGTACAAAAATTGTTACATTTCAGCCTGATGCTGTTAAGTCAAAGGAGCTTTGGATGTTGAATTGAGTATATTGGTGTTGTTAGGCCTTCACTGAACTGTTACTTAGCCATAGATCCAATAAGTGTTCTTTTTGAAGCTACCAATTCTGCCTCAGTTTGCCCTCTGAGTAATATGACTAAAATAATTTTTATGTGTTCAAAAAATGATATATTGACATAAAAAATGTTCAAGGCATGCACCTAATATTCTGTATGGGAGACAGAGCTCTGAGACCATTCCTCTGTGCCTAAAGGATAACCATGTATTTTTAGCAAAGATACACCCACCACCCTTTACTGAAGGGTTTAGGATGGAAATCCCATAATAGTTATGGTGATATTTTGATGATCCTAAAATTGACAGTAATGCCAACAACTGAGATTATGGAGAGGGAATGTAAATTTCTACTGCCATGGTGAGATGTGTGTAATACATCATGGTGAGCTGTACGACATTGACTTGTTAGTGAATTATGGTATTTCACAAACAAATATACATATGCATTCCCATGGTCAGTGTGCCATTCATAATGCACATAAGCACACAAGTATTTACAATGTGCATGCATATCAATGCACAATGTGTGACTATGGGCAATTACATTACATATACACTTGCCTCAGATCATCTTGAAATAAATATTGCAAAAATATCCAGTCAGTTCCATGAACACCATCAAACATTTGCTTTGACACAATGGCATTGCGGGTTAATACACCATTTTAGGCCATTGCCATGCCTAATACTGAAAAGATATTACCATGTGGTTTGTATACTGGAGATAGTTGCAATAATGCCATAAGTATTTTAATATTGAACAGCATTCCTGACAGTGAATAGCAACATGAGAGATTCCCTCCTCCAATAAATATTCTGTCAGTCTGTGAAATTTTCATTCAGTCTCCAAATTTCTAGTTTTGTAGAGGGCAGATCACAGAAAATTGTTCAAATCTATAACCTAGTTCTTATTTGCCATGCTTGCATTCACTTCCTCACTTGATTTTCTTTTCCTTTTTTGGATGCCTACACTCTATTCCTAGATACTCTTCTAGAAAGTTCCTGCAATGTCAGAAATTTGGGGAGTGAATAAAAAATTAATTTGAGGTCAGGATTTTAATTTAGTGGGCAGTTCTCTCATCTTGATCTCCCACATAGCTTCCTGCAAAAAATGTTAGACCTTAACCTTAAAAGCCCATAAGAATTTAAGACTGTTGACTCACAATGCCATTTCCTGTCCTTTGACCTATCACCATCTCTGTCCCTGAAAGCTGTGTTGAGTTGAAAATCCCCTCCTACTTTCTGGCGCTAAAATTATGAACAGCATTCACAGAAGAACTGGCTGATTGATCAAAAAGATATAAACAATTCATCCAATAGTATTGGTTTTTAAATAACCCAATCAACAAAATGACAATTATTACAGCTTTAATATTTGCATAAATACTCCTATAAGCAAAAAAGCAGTGTTACAAATGTGCATAAATGTGCACAATCCCACTAAGAGGGACACACACACACAAACACCTCAATCTCATTGTTTCTCTTATTTGACTCAGGAAATTAGGAAATATCTCCCCAGTGTTTGGAGGCTCTTTTGGGAACATTGGAGAAGGGATTAGAGCACTGTTAGCTTGGAGAAGCCACAAAGCTGCTTGAAAAGAGGGTAAAATACTTTGCTTTTTCAAAGATGGGAAATACTGTATATACGTATTATTGCATAAGGCTAGAATTTTTTAAAGTGAAAATAGACCCCAAAACCTGGTTGACTTGCTTCTACATTAATCTACATATTGTACTTTAACTCGTGTGTGTGTGTATGGAAGCATCTCCTCTGGGTAGAGTGACAAAAGGTTAGAACTTAGTCCACATCAGGACAACCTAAAAGAAGCACTGCCCACCCCTATTTCCACTGTGGTGCTACCTATAGCACTTTTTTATTATCTTGGAGGGAAAACATTAATTTTTCTTGGCTGAGAGAGTAGAGGAGTTTCCTTTAAGTTTTATCAAAAACAACACCAACCACCTCCTTTTCTGAGCAGAGTAGTGAAAAGCCTTTTTGAATGCCTGAGCTGGAGAATGATGACAATGGTTCATGTTCTGAAGTGACACTGAGGCTTTCTTTTCTTTGTCAACTAACCCTTGACTTATTCACAGGTCATATCAAAAACCCATAATTTTGCTCCTAAAACCTGTTCCCAACATAAGTTGTGGTTGACTTATACATAAGTATTTACAGAAGCTACTATACCGAACTAATCCAAACACAAATGGATACAAATGAAGCTTTGTTCATCATATATGCAGCACCCCACCCAAGCTTTCTATCCCACCATCTTTTAGAATGTGATATTTTTCTCTCTCCCTTTTTCTTCAAGACTCTAATGTTTATTGATTACTTTCACTTTTTATTGCTTTCCATTGATTGGTTGTGTCCATAGTTATTCATAAGGCTTATTGATCATGTAGTAATTACCTTCTAATGGGGGTCAAATAAGGTCAACAATATGGCCTTGCCCTTCCCTGTTTTTGTTAATTTGTGTTTATTGGGATTTTCTTTTTCTTTAGTCAGTTTTAGAATTGATATTTCTCCTCCTTTTTTACAGCATTGATTTCTTTGATGTACCCTGAAATGTAAAAGCCGTGTTACATATTATCCAAAAGTGTTTTCCAGATGCATTGAACAACAGCTCTTATCATCCTTAGTCAACATGACCAGTGGTCATTGGTTGTTACTATTCTGCTGGCTGATGCATCTAGCTGGTGACATTGCAGTGATACTGTTTGACTTGTGGACAATGGAATGAACCACTCGAACTTTCCACATTTCAAAAGCGCCAGGATCACTCTGGAGCTTGTTTGAAGTTCTGCAGTAAATTCTGATTCCCCTTGCACCAGAATACTGGCAGGAAACAATACTTTTGCTGCAAAGTTAGCCATGTGTTGTATGGACTCATCACAACAGTTCCAGAATACCATCTACAACCCTAGATTTACTGGAATAAATAATTGTATTTTTTTCCAAATTGCAAATTTCAAGATGGCCAGTATGAATTTGCTTATTACTGCATATTGATTTGCATTACCATGAATAATACCATAGAAAGTGACAATCTCACTTAAAACGTTGACAGAAAACCCAATGGCACAATAGCTGAAATGCAATAGAACTAAGTATTGAACCAGAACTGACAAAGGTTCTGCAGTGGTGAAAATAATAACAAAATCTAGTGATGGAGACCAGCATGTTTTTAGGTATCAGTAACCATAATGCAGGTTTTTACTATTTCAAGAAAGTTCTCATATTCCTCAGGGATTGGAGCAACTGATATGATTTTGTCATCTAACATATCTGAGAATTTAGTCCAATCTGCCTTCTTGAAGTTGAATCTTCATTTAAATCAAACTTCCTGAGACCTTTTTAGTTGGGAACAATTGGCATACTATCGGCTGATGCTGTATGTTTGGTATTGGTAGTCCCACTGATTTAGTGCATTTCTACACAATGCTGTCACTCACAAATAGGAGGTCTGGGTTATAACCTCAGTGCCATCTCACACTGTTATAGGATGATGGGAGCTTACTATCATGAATAAGCAATAGTTTGTGCAGTTGAGCCCAGAAGAGCACAGCCTCTCCATTTTTTATCCTCCTGGGCATAGGAGGAATGCGAGTGTGGAGAAGAGCAAACCCCAGACCATCTATTACAATGCAGTCTGAGCCCTGTCACAAGCACAATGGATGACCTACTTATAGCAACTGCAGAGGTACTCCAAGTGGCCAGCTGCTGGCCAAAAGACATATAATATAATGCCAAGTTTTTAAACTTTTTGTTTTTTTAAATCCATTATAACTGTACCCTTGGTTCACTTCTGATAAAATAAATAAATACCATGGTGCATATGGAACGCCGGATGCAGAAAGTAATTCTTGAAGCAACACAGTTAGGTTGAAAGCAGCTTCATATCTCTTCATGCATGTATCTTCCACAGATGGAGTACTCCATCTGATAAAAATAATATAGTAATATTGCTCTTAAATTAAAAGTTGTTTTCCATTTAAAGTGAATGCAAGACAAACTTACCATGGGTTTTTTTGGAAAGGTTTATTCAGATGGGATTTGCCTTTGCATTCCTTGAGGCTGAGAGGGTGTAACTTACACATGTCTGAGCACGGAATGAAATCCTGGCCTTCTGATTCCTAACCCTGTGTTTAAACCACTACACCACACTGGCTGCCAATATACTATAACATAAGGGCAAAAAGGTGTAAAGAAAAGAGCCTTGATTTTTTCCCCTTCACATTAGCTTATTCTTTTCTATTGATCTTAAGAATTGTGTACTTGCACTGCATGGTGGAAATGAAAGACATTGCAGTGATGATACGTCTTTGTTGGCTCCATATAATTAGAAACTAGCAAGTTTTTTGAGAGCCACTAGGAACCAAATGCTGCATGTGAGGGGTGCATTGTCTATGGGCTACTTAAGGCCTACATACCCTTCACACACCACTTTAGTTTCTACAGCTTGACCCAGCCTTAGTACAGTAGGAGTTTATTCAGTCATTTTGGAGCTGGGTGGGACTCTACTCCCTATTACCTAGCTTTTGTTCACCTATCCCATACTCTATCAAACGGACTTTGATTATTGTCCTAGAGTAGTGTCTGTAAACAGGAGGATAAACATTTGGCAGGTGATACGGGCAGGACAGCTTTGTGGTTAAGGGTACAGCTCTGAAACAACCTCCACAGGTCTGGGATTTCTGGACTTGGGAAGAAGTATACCCATGAGGTAGAGCCAGGAATTTCACTCTATATTATAAGATCTTTTCAATTCAAACATATTATAGGTCCTTACTCAACCCTGTCTTCGGGCCTGGTGTCATTATTCCATGGATGGCCTGCAAAACCCTATTCTTCATTGAAGCTTATATTGCCCACTACAAAAATACTCATTTTCCTACTGCACATTTTTTTCCTACCAGCAGCACATTGTACTAATACCAAGTACAGCCAAAGCCATGCATGCAATCCATCGAACATCTTTTTAGTGTGCTTACAAAGTTCACTCAACTTTAGGAAATGAAGAATCAGGCCCTCAATTTGGACCACTGAATTCTGCTTGGCTGACAAACATAATGCTCCCTGCATCCCTCCCCACCATAATTCTTTCTCTGCTTTCAGGCACTTGATGGAATAAGGACAGCTAGAGGACTCTTATCAGGCCAGCTCATTCAGCAATATTAAGTGAACTTTGTTTTATGTTCAGACAGTTTAGCAATGATACCTTTTATATGACTAATTTATGTCGGACATGTCAGGAGTGCTTTTTTTCCAGATTCATAGCCTTCCCCTACGGTGTCAGCAGGCTTCCTTCCTATTCAATGCACCGGGATGTATTTAACTGGACAGTGGATGCAATGGAACAGATTATACTTCAAATAATCACTGGAGAAAAAAAATTCCTGGAAATAAAATATGATTTATTATGACTCTTAAAATTGCACCGCTCACAAGATTAGTGTTTGGCTGTGCCCAACCTCTTAGCTTACTTTTGCCAAGAATTGATGGTTCTCTTGGATCCAGCAAAGTAGAGGTGGACAAATCTGTAACTACTGATAGACCAAGGTAGATTCCTCTCATAAAATCATAGAGTTCGAAGAGTCCACAAGGACCATTTAGTCCAACCCCATACTGCCATGAAATAGTATATAATCAAAACAGATGGCATCCATCCTCTTTTTATAAAACCCAAAATAAGGAAATTTCACAATCCACTCTGTTTAAAAACCTCCAAAGAAGGAGACAGCACATTCAATTGTTGAACAGTTTTTGGCATCAGGAATTTCTTCCTAGTGTTGATTTGAAGTATCTTTTCCTGTAATTTAAATCCACAATTCTGTGTCTAGAGCAGCAGAAAATAAGTTTGTCCATAATTAATATGACATCCTTTCAAGTATAGAGTCATGGCTATCATATCCCCTTTTAAACTTTCTGTCAATTCTGTGCAGAATTACCCCAAACTGCAAATGTTGTCATGTGCCTTTAAGTCATTTCCAATTTGTGGCCGTTCTAAAATGAATCTATCATAGGTTTTTCTTGGCAAGAGTTGTCCTGAGGAACAAATCTTGACACTGCCTTCCTGTGATAATGAAAGTGTAACTTTCTCAAGGTTATATTTATTATTTATTTATTATTTCCAACATTTCTACCCCGCTCTTCTCTACTCCGAGGGGGGACTCAGAGCGGCCTAACAAAAGGCACAATTCAATGCCAACATAATAAATACAATATAAAACCAAAAACATACAACATTAAAACACATTAAAATACAATTAACATTAGCACATCATACACATTCTCTTAAGTTAAAAACAGAGTGGGTTTCCAGGAGAGAGAGGAGATTTGAACCCTGGTCCACTATATCACACTAGCTTTATGAAGTGCAAAAAGTCTGCAAAAGGCTGCACAGTTATTTAACGCTTCCTTGCAGTAGGAATAAAATTGCTAAAATTACTCCTTGCTTGCCTTGAGAACAAAATTACCAAATAATTATATCTCAAGAGTAAGAATAAAAGAAGGACTTTTGTGTCCATGGCTTGTTTTGCCATATTCTGGACATGCAGCAGAAGCAGAAAAGAGACATGTGAGCAGAAGCAGTTTAATTGGAATGAAACTTTTTCTTCTCCAATCTCAAGTTCAAAATGTAAAAAGTTGTTTTAATAACTTGCACCTCATTCCTACTTTGGATACCAGACTTTTTTCTTAGAAGGAAGACAATGGGGACATAACATGTCTCCTTAGAAATATTTATTTCCCGTCAGGGGAACATGATAACTTAAAAGGAATGGTCACTTTCCAATTTTTATCTTAATTTAATTTTACTCCATATTTCACTTCCCATTAACACAAAATGTACCCTGAAAAAGTCATCTTTACCTTCAGGTAAGACTTGGAAAGTAATTTAATGTGAATATCATTATTAAAACCCTACTACTTCCAATGGAATTTTTTGGAGAAATAAATCTTCCAGAATATAAAATTATTTGATTTATATCAATGTAGTAGTTGTTTGAAATGTCAGTTATTATCTCCTGCAGCTCAATTACTTTGGATTTTTCATATAATTTTTATTCATCTTTTAGAAAGGCCTCAAAGTTTCATGATGGTCAGGGTAATCTCTCAGCAATTGGGAGAATTACAACTTTAGTGTTTGAGAAAACAGCCAAGGAACTGACATTCACAGACTTGATCTCAAATAAGATATCACAGCTCTGATAATTGGTATAGCAAATAGATTCATTTGAGAAGTCATTGCTTGGTTAATAGAGCTGGACGGCTAGAATACATTGGGATGAATTTACAATAGAAATATCTGCTTCTGATTTGAAAGCTAAGTGAAGAACACTAACATAGGAGAAGAGATGCATAAATCAACACAATTCATCTCCACAAAAATGTTTTCTTCCCAATATTCTTTTCACACCAGTCTCCATTTCTAATTTTTTTTAAAGTGAGGAAAGATTTCATCTTTTCTGTGTTTTTTTTTCAATGCATACATGTGAAATGCAATGTTGTAAGAAATAGAAAATGTTGTTGTTGTTATGTTTGTGTCTGTGTGTAATGGCTTAATACTGGCTGTAATCTACAAAGCCCTATATATCCCATGACCAAGTAATTAGAAGGACCATATCTACCTATGTCTTGTCCATGTCTTCAGGTCTTCTGAATGTCTTTTTTGTGCTCCATCATTCTCATACATATATCGAACTCGCTAGGCCATTCCTCATAGTGCTTGACTTCCAGACTTTTGACCATTTTGGTTGCCCTTCTCTGGACACATTTCAGCTTGTTAGTATCTTTCTTGAAATGTGGTATCCAGAACCGGTTGACTGTGTTGACCAGGTGTGGTCTGGTCAACACAAAATGCACTGGCATTATTATTTCCCTCAATCTAGACATTATACTCCAATTGATGCAGCCAAGAATGGCATTGGCTTTTTTTAGCTGCCACATCACACTGTTGACTCATGTTCAACTTGCAGTCTACTAAGTCTCCAAGTTCTCTTTCGCATGGGCTAGTTTCAATCCAAATGTTACTCTCTGTGTATTCCATCTTTATTTCCAAAATGTAGTACTTTAGATTTCTTCCTAAATAAATTCATGTTCTTAATTTTGGCTCAGCTCCTTGATCTGTGAAGGCCATTTTGGATTCCGAGGAGGAGAAATGTGGACTATTGACATAACCAATAACAGAAAGAATATGTAAGAAAGAGGTATCCCCACACCATTTCCTCAGCATCTACCACTTCCTTTGTTTTCTCTTTCTGGTGATTTTCATTGGAAAATCCTCAGGGGAAATCTCTTGATCTATTGAGTCTCATCTCCTTTTTGCAGTAGGTCTCTTACCAGGTGCAAGAAATCCAGTTGTATAATTGCATTCCCCTGGCAAAGGCATTTTTCCTTGGATGCTTTTATAATATTAACAGACTTCTGTAGTTAACAGAGGTTTCTCTGCAAATCAGCTTCACCCACACATTTTCACACAGAGTAATGTGTGAGAGCTATATTCTCTTCCCCATCTGTCTGTGCTCTTCATGCCAGTTGTTCCAATATTATTTTTCCTTCTCTGAGTTCCTTGGGCTCCATGCTGTCCCATGTCCACCACATTGCCCTTCAATGTGCAGTTGGAAGCTCATTTTATTTGCAAATATCAAATATGACGAATAGCTCTATTTTGCCATAATGCAGAAAACCCAGTCTTATATAGTTCTCCAGTCTTATATAGTGATTTCATTCTACTGGATGATGACATTTACTTTACATTGGCCATTTTACATAGAAATATGACAATTTGTTTGGAAACAGTGATGTATACAGATAGGTTTCTATATCAATTGGGCTAACAAGCATATTGTCTCAAACACAATTCTAATGTCAACTTAAAACCATGGTTGTGATTTTAGTTTAGTTATTCAGCTAAATAACTACTTTAGATAATGTAGCTAAATAGCACCTCCTGACTCAAATCCTCATGTACCCTGAAGCATCCATTATGAGGCATAGGGCTCTCTATGAATTGGGATGCATCTCACTGACATTTCTGGTCCCTCTCACAAGAAATATCAAGACAGTAGATAGAAACAACATACCTAGCATAATTCCCCCTTGCACTAGAAATTGCTTTTAGGAGGGAGATAGAAAACATCAGTCACCCATTTCACAAAATAGATCAAAACTTTTTATAATCAGAGATAGTTTTATGATCAGACGAAAACCCAGAATGTGTTAACTCTTGTACCACTACTGTAGCCACCACCACAATTGAATCATGGAGTTTGGAGAGATCACAAAAGCCATCCAGTCCAACCCCATTCTGCCATACAGGAAAATCATAATCCAAGACCTCCTGACAAGTGTCCATCCAGCCTCTGCTTAAAACCCTTCAGAGAGAAGGAGGCTCCACCACACTTTGAGACAGCATATTTCAGCATATTTCTCACCATCAGGAAGTTCTTCATAATGTTTAGGTGGAATCTCTTTTTTTGGAATTTGAATCCATTTCACTGTTTCCTAGTTTCCAGATCAGCAGCTTGCCTCCTCCTCAATGCGACATCTTTTTCAAATATTTAAACATGGCTACCATGTTTCCTCTCAGATTTTTCTTCTCCAAGCTTAATATACCCAACTCCCAACATCAATATCCTTCTCGAACTGCTTTGCACAGTACTCCAAAGCAGAATAGAGTGGGACTATCCCTTCCCTTGACCTAGACACTATACTCATATTGATACTGCTTATAATCACATTGGCGCTTTTAGCTGCCACATCACACTGTTGATTCACGTTCACTACTTGTATTTTTGTTATTTTCTTCTTGTCACTATTGTGTATCCTTAAATCATTTTCAACTTATGGCAACCCTAAAGAAAATGCATTACTGGGTGCTCTTGGGCAAAGATTGTGTGACTTGCCCAAGGTTATCCAGTGGCTTTCCATAGCTGACTGGGGATTCCAACCATGATCCCCAGTGTTGTAGCCCAGCACTCAAACTACTAAATTATTATCACTTTTTCACTAAAAATGCAGATTCCTTAAAATAGCACATAATAATAGCATCATAACAATAAGATTTGCTATTGTTGCAATAACAATTGATTTCATGATATCTTTGCCTAGTATCAATTCCCTTTTGTGACCCAACTTTTATTTTACCATTTCATTATTCATTGTCTTGTGGAATATCACTGCAAGGAAATAATAAAACTCTTCCCTTGCTATGTTATTCAAGGGAGTAGTTGCTTGTTTATTTGTTTGTTTGCCTGCTTGTGTTTTGATGGAGTAGAGGGAGTGACAGAATTGGCAAGGCTTGGCTGAAATCTGTGATATTTTAAACTAAATTTGTGGCAGTTGGTCTGATTTTTTAAAGTAGCAAGTGAAGACCATCCGGAAGCAAAGACAATATTACTTTGATGTGTCTCTTTTTCATTTTGCCCTCCCCAGAAGGAGATAAAATGTAATTCCTCTCATAAAGCCAAATCTGTAGTTTTCTGGTTCCTGGGGGCTATGCTACCAGATGGCTGCCTTCATTCTTGGCTCAGATTCACTCTCCAGCTTCCATTTGGCTCTTTCCTTGTCTCAGCTCAGGATTTTTATGTGGCAACTGCTCAGTGTGGCCAAATAATTGTTTGAAAAGACTTTTAATTGGCATAAATGGCCTTGCTTCCCCGCAATAAAGCTTTGGAAATATTTTGTATATCATCATAAAGCTAATTAGTGAATATCTGTTCTATCAGGTACAAGCCCAATAGAGTGGAAATGTTTTCTGTGATTTCAGTGCCATTCAAGTTATTTGAAATCATTGTATAGGGGGAAATTGTATTCTTCTTTCTTTAAGAGACCAAATATATGAGACACTTCTTTAATGGATTTTGCTTCTTCCCATGCTTTTGAGGCCACCTTGGTGCACATCAATAACATGGTTCCTCCTCCTCCTTCTTGGCTGAGATCTTACACCATGCTTTGCTTTGTGTAAATGCATATTCATATGGTTATTTATATTTGCAATACCCCAACCTTCTACTACAATGTATTGTGTATCTGCTGATGTCCTTAATTATTCTCCCTTTGTGAATATTGTGATACACTGAAAGCAAGGATGAAAACAGTACTCAAGATCAAAGTATGTGCAGCTTCATTGATAGAATCCAGTTCCAACAAGAATTAGTCACTTGCACTTAGGCGATCTCTTGTAGTCCGTGGATGGTGGTCCTCCAAGGTTGGTGTACTGGTGGTGGGTCCACAGGTCTCTGTGGAGCCCTATTCTTGATCTGCATCTTCTCCCGCATCCAGTTCCAACAAGAATTAGTCAACAGAAAGCCAAATACAGTATTTTATCTAGTGGTACTCACAGGATGATGCAAGCCTACGTGAAATGGTAACACCTGTGGTACTACCATGAATTGAATATATCTATCATAATGGATCAAAAAAGGATAACCAAATGGATTGCAGTAATATGGTTTGCCCTCCGTATCTACAGATTCAATGCCCATGCATTCAACCACCCATTGTGAAAATATTTCAAATAGCAAACACTGATTTTACCATTTTATATAAGAAACACCATCTTACTTAAACACTGTAAATATTGGGACACAAGCAATCATGTTTTTGGGTATCCCCAATGAGTTCTGAAACCAAGGGCTCACAATACAATTATTGCTATTTATTGCTAAGAGGATGGAATAATAGTAAACACTTCACTGGTCACATTTCCATTCCATTCTTCTAGTTGGACTTTTGCTGCTCCCTTGCTACTACTGCATATTTTCATGAGAATTTTACATGAAGTTAGTACAGTCTATGAGGTCTTTAAATACACTGCTGACTTCATTCTTTTGTCAGACTCCATCCACTAAACTTAAAGGTATTTTTAAATACACTTCATGGTCACCTTAGATGAGGACATTTTCCAGTGACTGCAAGCAATATGTATCTCTCCTTGCAGGACACCAGTAAATTTATTAGTAACGATATATTCATTTTCACCCATAATGATTTGTGACAATTCCCACTCTTCTTTTTCTTCACAGCCCTTTCTTTTATTAAATAGGCTGTCCATATCAATAAAATTCAATTGGCAACTTTGCTTTATTAATTTTAACATCCTCAGAAATACAACTTTGCTCTTGTCCTAGTGACATTCATGAAATATTTAAGCTGGAGTAAGACTCTCTTCTATTGCATTTCACCCATGAAACATGTTGCTTTGCTGCCCCATAGTGACACATTTATAAGAGAGAACTTGAAGTCATTACAGTGTCTGGATAGCTAGACATCATAAAGTTATTCCTTCAGGAACACAGCTTGCCTCAAGACTTCTGATGATATTGGCTGAACTGTCAAAAGCTTTCAGCTGAGAAACTTTCCACTTTTCACGTGGTTCTGAAACTTCAATTGGTCCAAAGAGTTCTTTAAATACACTGCTGACTTTATTATTAATCAGAACTGCCTTTGGAAGCATATAGTCCCTTTCTATTCTATGGGATAGTGATCTGTGTTCAGGTAGAATTCAAAATTATGATTATGAGTTAGATATCTCTGTACAGCATAGGTTTAAGCTGAGAGAATTATCAAAATATAGGACTCTATCGCACGAGGCTGATGAAATACAGTTACAGTCTTTAAAAGCAGCTTACTGCACAACATTGTGGTTTCCCTGTACTCACATTGTGTTTGACCTGTAATTGGAACATCTCTTGACATTGATGTGGGGGGAAAGCTGCCAATGAATCCAGTATTGCTGTTCTTCCATCACTCTTCCTTGTGTGATAATGTCCTTTCTCTGCAATCCCAATATTGTGAAGCAGAGCAATGTCTGTTGAGAATGCTGAAACTGCATGGCTGTGCAGCTGCAAAAAGCAGGGAGTGGAAAATGAAAAAAAATAGTAGGGTAAAGGCAGTAGTAGAGCAAACATGGATAGGAAGCAAGGCTGAGTGGAAAACTGATTGTGAGAATTTGCATCAAAAAAGTGCCAGCATTGCACAATTGTGGCAAGGTGTGAAAGTGATCATTCCAATTGTGCTATGTTTCTACAAGCTTAAATGACATGATTGGAACAAGAGAACAGATTTGCGTGATACGATCCATAAATCAAATGAATTCTGAAATATTTTAAGAAGGACCTTCTCTCTGTTCCAGAAACATAACAGGGACATCTGGTGGGAGTTCAGAAAAGGGTATTTTTGTTGGCTGCTCAAATGTCTGGAACCTATTTCCTAAAGAAATGAGCCTGCCATTCTATTTCTTGTGAAGTTTTTTTTTCCTGCAGGAAAAGTGGATTCCATTTAAATATTAGGAAGAACATCAAATGCTGCTTGGGAGATTGGTGGGGCCTCTTTCTCTGGAGGTTTTTAAGCAGAGGCTGGGTGGCTATGTGTTATGAGTGCGTTGGTGGTGTGTGTCTGCATGCCAAGGTTTTGGATTGCATGGCCCTTATGGCAGTGATTTTCAACCTTTTTTGAGCCGTGACACATTTTTTACATTTACAAAATCCTGGGGCACACCACCAACCAAAATGACACTCTAGCACAGTAATACATATCGTTATTATATTGTTAATATGTTTTAAAATGTATTTATACACCCACTTACAATGGCTTTACAAGCTGGCAGTATTAATGTTTCTGCCACAGTGTGGGACTTTTTAAAATTTAGCTATGAGATCAGCAACAAGGTAGCTAGCTTTGAGGGCTCTCTCGTTTATCTTTGTGGTTTTTCTCAAAGAATTTGCCTGTTTTTCATTGTTTGTACATAAGCATACAAAATAGTCCATCGGCTTGTTTTGAACGGAAGGGTGTTTCGTTTTGAGATGGCACTTAAGCTTGCTTGGCACCATGGTGCTATTAGACAGCTTCTCACCACACACCAAGCACAGCGGAGTCGGTCCCGTCGCATCCCCGGTGAAAGTGAATCCAAATGAAAGATAGCTTTTGCTGTATTGCCTCGAGCTCACCGTCTTTTCTTTTTTCTTTTGTCCACCACTCATATTAGGGCCTTCATCTGTGTCATAATTTTGTCCAGGGCTGTGTTCGGCATTTGCATTTTCCCTTCTCACGGCAAACTAGTGTTCCGTGGCACACTGGTTGAAAATCACTGTCTTATGGTCTCTTCCAACTGTATTTGTCCATGCCAGCAAAGGAATGAGTGACAATGATAAGGGGTTGCAATATCCTTGTCCCTCCTTTTTTTAAAATAAAAAAAATCCCCAGCAACCTCATTTGACAAATGAGTCTCCCATTTCAATTGGAACATGAATTCACTTTTCATTTAGCATCATCAACTTTATCCCAATCGAAACGTCTTATCTGTATAGGAAAACAATATTTACCAGACCTAGTAGTGCACTAAATTCAAAATAGAACATCTGTTGACCTACTCATGATGTTGCATCATCATATTCAAAACTTTACACCAATCTGTTCAGGTTTCCATTCCAGTTATTTAATACACCTTGTGCAGAAAGACTAAATCAGATATTGTGCTATCAAAAATTGGTTTACTCAAGTCTATTTTAATGAGCTACCAAAATAACCTTTTCTACTGATTTGGGCAGCTGATATAAACAGCAATTTCTAAAGCCAAGTCTGATACACTAATGAGCATGCGTTCGCTAGATTACACATGACATTTATCCGAGAGATCAGATAATATTGTAAAAGCCATGATAAATAATTTCCTGCAAAGACATTTTCAACTATTTTTTCAAACATTCTTATTACAGCAGTAGACTTATTGACTAGGAGAGAGAAGGAACTTGTTATCTCTTTCGTTCCACACCTCTGTGTGTGTGTGTGGATTGTTTTGTTGTTCTTGAGGTTCAATCCACTTGTATGGAACACAATAATTCAGACTCATATAAATACACATCAGACGGGAGTGAGGGTGAGTGAGAACTGGAAAGCCAGCCAAAACAGATCAAGAGAGCAGGATTTTTCGGCTTCTAGAGAGGATGGAGTTAACTTTGCAATATACCTGAGAAAGGGGTCTGCTCTCCCTCCCCAGCAGTGGCACCAGCATACATTTCTTCTGTAAAGATTTCCTAGGCTCCTCCTCAAGAGAGGGCCCTGCTAGGAACTTGCTTTCCCAGCAGCAGTTGTTTGGGATGAGCATTGAAAAATACTTGAATTCTTATTTCAAGCCATCAGGGCAAGGGAGAGGAATCTCAGAGTGAGAGCCTTGCTTTGAAATGTGAGTGTATGCTTATATGTTTTTCTCCTTTGTCAGACTTGGTGCTTTTATTCTTGTGGCATACTCTGCAATTATGGTTGATGTTTAATTTATCATGCCCAATGATATCACCAAGAGGGCTATGCTTTGTAACCTCAACCTTTTGACATCACTAGCATCCCTCTCCTATGACATCATACATAGTGTCACCTCTGGGTCTCAAGTTCTTGCTCTGAAACCTCAGGGCCTAACACAGCCCTGATCTGGAAAACCTGGCATGAACACACTCAACTCCATTCTGCTGACCTGTTAACATTTTGCTAAGCATAGTACAAAACATAGCACTCCTGAAGCCAGTATGGCAGGGAAACAGCCATATTTTTTCATCAGTTGAACAAAAATACAGGATGGTTTATAGGACAATTAACTATAGGCCATGCCTTGCAGTTTTCTTCCTTTCCATAGCCTGACCTGATGGTCATTAGTGGAGCCATAAACTACATTATGATCTGCATGGTTGGGTCTCAAATGAAGACATTTATTTTAAAATTTCTTTCAGAACAATTGAACTTTTCACAAAGAAAGATAGATGATTTGTCAGGTGTCCCCTGCAGGCTCTGATGAACAGCTGCTCTTTTTTTAAAAAATAAAATAAAATAAAATAGATGAGAGAGCTATTAATGAGCTATAATAATAATAATAATAATAGCAACAACAATAACAACAGTCTGTTTGACAGTAGTCTTGAGTAGATGTAGACATAGAAGAATCTTTCAAGCTGTTCTACATAATGTGATGATGGGGCAAGTAGTAAGTGGTCGCACTAGATGGCACTAGTGATC
Organism: Anolis apletophallus; assembly: GCA_030556195.1. Lineage (NCBI taxonomy): Eukaryota > Metazoa > Chordata > Lepidosauria > Squamata > Anolidae > Anolis > Anolis apletophallus. The sequence goes on along the minus strand of JARBWK010000006.1, from coordinate 12,370,248 downwards.
ATTTTGAACCCTGTGATCTTTAAAAGGAAGCCACAGCTGCAGCAATTATAAACAACTTCTGTTCCCAGAATGGAGAGGACAAAGGACTTGACTACATGAACAAAAAATCCTGTACTCCCCTGAAATCCAGCACTGTCTACCTACATAACACATGTACATAACAGGTCTTCTGTCCTTAACCTGACTTTGGCCAGGTTTTGACAAAGTCACGGAAGAGTCAAGAATTTGCAGGAACCTCTGGAGTATTCAGGGACTTTGTAGCTATCTGGACAGCTGGAGTGAATTTGATTTGTCCACTCCACTGACCAGACCTGTGGTAACCAAACTTTAGTCTTCCAGTTATTTTGGATTTTACCTTCCAGAATGTCTGATTTTTGATCCAGTTGTTTGGAGTTTCTAAGAGTTAAAGTCCAAAAAATCTGGAGGACCAAAGTTGGCAAACAAGTGCTCTAGACGAAAACTGCTGGTCATCATTGATCCTGTGTCAACACAGCTACTCACTGCTGTCCACAGTATGTGTACCTTGCCATCATTCCTTTGCTGATTATAAAATGGGGTTTCCACATGACTAGTAAGAAGGAGGTGGCACTCCACACTCACTGCTGATCACATGGACATCAGCAGATACAACAGATGAGTTCCATAGTCAACAGAAAGTGGCATTGGTAGTGTGAGCATAAAGGAGCAAGATAGCATGGGATGGAATGGATCATCTGAATACTACCAATCTGGGACAGATCCAGTGCAGAAATACCTCAAATAACCTGCCCAGTGTAGATGTAGCCTATGTTGTACCTTCTTTCCACTTTAAAGATGAAAAGTCTCTTCAAAAACAAAAATTGTAAACTTAATTCATTACTAAATTTTGTGTATCCATAGGGATTCAAATTATGAACTCTAAGCCCTGAGTCTACAAGTATGATTCAGTTTTAGTTTCTCTCACATCTGATCCCTTTTTAAAAATTCATACTTTTCCCCATCCAAAACCTGAAATGATTTGTGAATTGGCATGAAATCATGTCAAAATAAAAAGCAGCAATGCCCATGACCCTCCCTTATTTGAAGATATTTATCATAGAACTATGGAGTTGGAAGTGACCCCGAAAATACAACAAATCCAAAGATCCACAAATAAAGCAATGGTGACTTGTGGTTGCCCTCCAGTGAAGGAAAACCCAATAGGACCTAAGGTAGTCCATTTTAGCTCTTAACATCATAAAATTGTTCTGAGGAATCATTTAACATGATTGTCTACTTGATAGTCCTTAAATTATTTTCAGATGTAGCATTACCAAGGATAAGACCAACAATTTCATATTTGTACATGGATTTTTTCTTTTAAGTATCAGATTGTAGAAGACCCATAATAAAAATGGAAATAATTATTTATTTTAATTACGTTGATGATCTTATTAACCTAATTAATGAGGGAGTTAGTTTTATTTTTGCCAGAATTAACTTGGCAGTTCTTCACGCTGGGGTGATGTGGCACTAAACCCAAGGATTTAGGCTAAAGGCTAACATCGTAAGAATGAGAAATGTAAGAGAGTGAAAGAGAAAAAGGGGAAGGGAGTTGAAATATCGAAGAAACATCTATATGAACAGTGGTATGAAATGACTGTTATTTGCCTTACAGTACCATCACTTATGTAAAATAGACAAGAGAAATTTAATGGGGAGGACTGAAAGAGATATCTAAAGGAAAAGAAAATTCAAAATTGACCTAAGTGGGATAAATTTGAGCATTTTGCCTAGCAATGCACATATAAAAATGGATTATCTTAGAAGAAAGCAATAATATGTCAGAGATTCTTATTTAATAAACTACCAGGGCTCAGCTTAGTATTTCCCTCTAAATAACAATAACAAACAGCCAAGAGGATAGCTGCCATCCATAGATCTTTGTAAATGTCAGGGCTTGATTTACTCTCCCAGTTGCTTTTGTCTTTATTAATGTTCTATTTCATTATTACTGCAGAAACTTCACAGCCCAATCTTAAGGTTTCTTTGAACACTCAGAAACAGCAGATACAGACTGGCCTACTGTTGCTGAAAAATATGAGTGTCAAGTGTGGATTATCTGAGGAATGCAAGTATTTCATCTGGATACAGTTAACAAACAACAACCTCTTGAAAAAATGGCTGATTCTGCCTGGAATCCCTTTGTTGACATGTGCGCACAACTCTGAGATAGGTGTCAATATGTTTTATTTTGAATAGGGAACAAGGAGTTTGAATGGATAATGGTTATGATTGAATTGTCATAGCATGACTGACATTATAGGATTTTGAACAGTGTTGATCATGACACCTGCCTTGACAACAGTACGTGTGAAAGGTATCCAAGAGTCTCAGAAGACACAAGCTGAGTCAACTATACGATCAGGTAGCTGAAAAAGGCATTGTGATTTTAAGCTACAATATATCAATAAGTGACTAGTATCTAGATCTTTAAAAAGTATCTTTTAAAAGTATCTAAATCAAGGGACGTAATAATGCCACTCTATTTTGCATTGATCAAACTTCACCTGGAATAATAATGTATCCAGTTCTGGACACCATAGTTGAAGAACAATGTCTAGAACATTGGAACATGTCTAGAGGAGGGTTTCCAAAATAGTAAACAGTTTGGAAACCAAGCCTTGTGAGTAGTGGCTTAAGGACCTGGATATGTTTAGTCTGGAAAAGAGAAGGTTCAGAGGAGATACAATACCCATATTTAAATATTTGAACGAATATTATGTTGAGGAGGCAGCAAGCTTGTTTTCTGTTGTTCCAGAGACTAGCATATTATTTATTTATTTCATTCACTTTTACCCCACCCTTCTCCCCCCGAAGGGAACAATGCATTCAAACTACAAGAAAAGAGTTTCCTCATCAATACCAGGAAGCACTTCCTAATGGTAAGAGTTCTTCACCAATGGAATGTGAGCGAGTCTCCTTCTCTAGCGGTTTTTAAACAAATAATTGATGACCATCTGTTTTGATTGTAGATTCCTGCATGGCAAAATGGCATTGGATTGGATGATCGTTGGGGTCTCTATATGATTCCACACACTTTAAAAACATCTGATGACAGTAATAACTCTCCCCCGTCTCTAAAATATTTTCGGGATAACCTATCATGAAGTCAACAATACATACTTTCAAATAGAAATGTAAGAATCAAACAAGATAGTAAACCCAAACCCGAAAAGTACTAAAAGGTGTTGAATAAAGAACATTTTATACTGCAAAATTTCTTTGCCTGTCACACATTTATTTATTTACTATTTTTCTTATGTGTACAATACAATATTAACTCAAAATCTTAGAGGTTGGAGAATACATTGATTATTCCACAACCTGCTAGGGTTTCAGGATAGTTATTTATCTATGCCACTTATTATGAATACACACACAATTGTGTATTTTTGGTATTTTGTCCACATTTTCTAAAAGGAAGAATATGCAAGAATCTCTCTGGAATTATGTGGCTGGCTACCTGACCATGGAGGGGAGAAGAAAATCATTCTGCAAAAATACTCACCTGCCAAATATTCTGAGTTTGGTTGATTGTTTCAGACAGATTCCTTATTCATGTTGTGCAGTGATTCTGAATTTAAAAAGCTTTTAAAAATAAAATAAAATAAAAGGTAGGTTCACACTTTCCACTTGTTTTTGACTATTGTAAACAAAAGGCCTCCCCCCCCCCCCCCCAACTGGAATTATTGTTGCATACTTTTCTGGTGGAAAAACTGTCTCGCTATTATATTTTGCAAACATATTAATTTGTAAATGGCTTGACAAATACTTTTTTGTTATTATTTATGGAATGCTACCTTTCTTGATGCTGAAAGTAGCATTCTTTTTTGCTGGCATAATAGCGAAACGTTTCCCTGATAAATGACAGGTACAAATCAGGTTAGATCTCATGCTCTGAAATGATTTCCCATAATGAAAAGACAACAAATAATAATGAAATATGCTTTATTGGAGATCCATTGTTACTAGAGCTGTTCACATTGATATGCGACTGTGGATGTTTCTCGGTAACAGCAGAAATCAGTGATGCCATAAACTACAAATCCCAAATCCCCTGTCCTGTAGTGTACATGAAAGAAACAACATGTCAGTTATTGCTTTCAACAAATCATGTCAAGTCAAGAACAACAGCCGGAACTGTTTAGATGGACCTTTGGGGATAAAAGTGCAAAATTTGGGTTAGACCTTCATCTAGTTCTTACAGAGAGCACAAGAGGCAGTAAAAGCATGTCAGAAGTTTACCATTTCAAGCTGTGTGTTGGGAATCACACAATGCCTATTCCTCTCAATGTACAACAACGGTACAAAGAAAAAAGCCACTGTTCACAGAAAGCTAAGCACTGGAGAGAAAATCCAACCATCCATGACTTTATTTATGTCCTGCCTTTTGCTAAGACTGGTCATCAGATAGTTTATAAAAGGAAGAAAAGAACAAGTTTAGAAACACATACAAAAATTAAACAATATTAATAACATAATTAAAACTATTTAAATTAAATCAAATATTAATAATAATAATTAAAAACTTTATTTCTAACCCGCATCCATCTCCCCGAAGGGGACTCGGAGTGGCTTACATGGGGCCGTGCCCGAACAACACATCACAAAATATCAACAACAAAAAACATTAAAAACATAATAAAAGCAATAAACACAATAAAATACATTGTTTTAAAATATTAAAAACAGTACAACACCAAAAAAGCATTGTTAACAATTAATTGTTGAAGGCTTGCTGGAAAAGAAAGTTATTGACCTGCTTCTGAAAAGAAAATGAGAAGGCAATGATAGTGCATCTATACTGTAGAATTAATGTCACTCGAAACTACTTTAATTTGCCATGGCTCGGTGCTATGGAATCATAGAGTTGCTAGTGCCTTCACAAACTAAAGTTCTCAAGATTTCATGAAATCAAACCATACAAGTTACCGTAGTGCCAAAGTGCATTAATTCTACATCTTAGATGTACCCTAAGTCATGTTAGCTGGAGATTTTAGGAGTTTTAGTCCATGTCATTTGAAGAGAAAACCATTGGAGAAGTTTGTATATATGATTCATCTCATTAACCTAATCAAAGCTTTGTTGAATATTGCTAGTTATTGCACACTACCTTTTAAAGTCTTGCTGATATTCATAGATAGATAGATAGATAGATGGATGGATGGATGGATGGATGGATGGATGGATGGATGGCATCGAACCCAAAAATCGTGATTCTAAAATCAAATGGGGGGGGGTTGATTAGTAATAGAAAGACTTACAAAAAAATTTCCAAAAATTTCTAAAATGTAACATAAGAACTAACGAAATTTGTTAGTAGTTCGTATGCGAGCGCATGCGCATTCCAGATGGTTTTGGCCTACAACTCCCAGAAATCCTAACAGCTGGTAAATTGGCTGGGATTTCTGGGAGTTGTAGGCCAAAACTTGAATAAATCACACTGAATTCTAGATGGGACTCTCCAAATAGGAAGGAGGGAGGGAGGGGGTATTCTATTCTTGGAAGCAGCAAAAAGGAGGAGGAGCCCCCTCGCTCCTCGCTGCCTCTCTCTCACCCCGATCCTGAGGGAGCGAGGGCCCAAGTTTGCCCAGGCTGGTCATATACCTACATTCCATGCACATGCAATAATACAGCAGTAATAACAATGGGTATAAGAAGAGGTAAAATTCAAACCGAAGTATTCTGACTGTGGTCCCTCCTCAAGCGGTGCAAACTGCAAAGGCTCTTCTCTATGAGCCGAGAAAAGCCAAAACCCGGGCACAGCGTTTGCTGCCTGGGTGCACACACATACATATTCTTTGGGGGGATTTGCTGCAGAATCCCAGGCTCATAGAGAAGATTCTGCAGCAAATCCCCCAAGAATATGTATGTGTGTGCACCCAGGCAGCAAATGCTGGGCCCGGGCTTTTGGCTTTTCCCGGGCTCATAGAGAAGAGCCTTTTGCAGTTTGCACCGCTTGAGGAGGGACCACAGTCAGAATACTTCGGTTTGAATTTTACCTCTTCTTATACCCATTGTTATCACTGCTGTATTATTGCATGTGCATGGAATGTAGGTATATGACCAGTTGGATTACTTATAATATTAGGCACTTAGAGTAGCATTCATTCTATTATACATTAGGTTGGTTTCTCACCCCAATACTCTTTGATGCTTTAGATCCTGGCAGGCAGGAGGCAGGGAAGCCTGGAAAAATGTAAACAGAGAGGTTTACTCAGAAGTAAATCCACAAAGGAGGGCACTTCATCCAAAGTGCCCTCCTTTGCAGATTTACTTCTGAGTAAACCTATCTGTTTACATTTTTCCAGGCTTCCAGCCGAAAGAAGGAGCGAGTTTAGGGCTTGCCTTGCCATAATACTTATTGGCAAGGGAGGCGGGAGGGTGGTGAGAGAGAATGAGGGTGTCCCCCCCCCCCTACGACCTAATAACGACACTTAAGAAAATCCTGGCCCCCGAAGTTCTATAAAGAAAGTCCACTTCCTGGTTGGCGTTCCAGATGCGGAAATACTCAAAAGTAGCATTTCTTACGAATTTCTTACGTATCATTTCATTTTCATAACTTTTTTCTCATGCCTAATAGATAGATAGACGTAGATAGAGATCTTGATGGTAAGAGCTATTTGACCATGTGATGGAGTCTTGTTCTTTTAAGATTTTTAAACAGAGGGTGAGTGGCCATCTGTTGGGAGTGCTTTGAGTCTTTCTGCATGGAAGGAGGTTGGACCCTTGGGGTATCTTCCAACTCTATGATTCTATGATTTTAAGGCTCGATCTTAGCTCTCCTTGGGAGGAAGCTGGTAAGTGGTTTCATCCACAGAGAAGACTTCTTCTATGTTCCCATCAGCTATGTATGTAAATGTGGAAGGACAGGGAGAAGTGGCTCTCCTGAAGATTTTAGATGGCTCGGATAGGCTCATCTGGGGCAATCTATTGAATTCATACCTGGTGGAATCTGTCCTGGGCAATCTTCCTGTAGTGCTATGTTGATCTCCAGTCCTCCAGTCCAGCTCGAATATCTGAAGTGAACTCAATTCAAACTCATGGAGGGTTGGTGGCTTCCATGCCATTGGGAAAAATCTTCATGTAGTTATTTTGCACAAAACACAGCACTTTCTGCACATACCATAAAATATCTATGCAGAAATACTCCTTTGGGCATAAAATGTTGCTTTTATGCAACTCAGCCATATATCTACAGTACAACACGCATACTCATGGGACTGGTGCTCATGGTTTTACCTACCTCATTTGACAAAATTTTGTCATTTCTTTCTACATTCTCAAATGTATTTCTATGGTATGCTTCTCTGGGCAGTTGCCACGGAGTTATGCTGGAAGACCCAACATTTGTAGAGATGATATTGTTCTGGCAATTGTTTAGGTTCTCCAGTAAGATGATATGGTAACTTCCAGTGAAAGTAATTAATTTCAGTAGGATTTGTTATTATCTGTGAAATATATCTCCCAAAGATACAGGAGTTGCCTTGGGTTTTGTGCAGAACAAGTACCCAATTATAGCATTTTCTTCACATAAAACTTTTATTGCACAAGAAAATCCATTATTTGTGCTGAAAATAGTATTTCAGGGTAGAAATACTGTAGAAATTTTTGCACATAATTTTTTTGCACAGGTGCCTTGGGATGGAGTTCCATAGCTAGAAACAGGCATCAAGAGGCCTCTTTCCATTCCCATGAATATTTTAAAATGCATGGAAACACACATACACACACAAACACTTTCTTTCTGTAATTCAATGCACAGCATTTCTCAGAAATGTCTTGTAAATGTGTACAAATACTCAAACCAGGGTAGATATTTTCTCACAAATTACAAAATTTCTACTTTGGAAATACCATGGAGTCTAAGCAAATTTCCTTCCATCTCTAATTCTCAATTAATGTTCCAGAAACATGATATATTCCATACCAAGAAACCTTCCTGGATGAAAGAGAAAAATCCCACCATGGAGATAAATAAGTAATAGCATTTTTCATAGAAATAATATAATAGGTGTCACATATCCCTGAAGTAAATCTCTGTTCGGCACTAAAGTAAATGTGTTAACATTAGCATAGTGGCAGCTGACACTCAAAAAGGAGGTGGCTAGTGAAAGAAAAAGTTCATGCCATCTGATAAAAGGATTGCACAGGTTTGCCAAAGGAAAATCAACTTGGAAGGGGGAGAATAGTGAAAGTAGATTCCTTTTCAGGAAAAAAAGATGTTGCCAGTGTGACAGAACTTCAATGGCACATAAAAGGCCTTTTGATGTGTCTTCCATCTGATAAATAGAGTGACTTATAACAGGAAATGCCAAATGCAGTGGTTGTCTGCTACCCAATTTTCCTGGCTACAGAGAAGAGCAAATGTACCTGCGAGATACACATCGCTCCCTTCGCTAGTTTCTACTCCCTCCTCCCTTTTCTCCTTGGGCTCTATTCCTTTCAGTATTTTAAAGGAGAGGGGAAAAAATAAAAGGAGGAAATCAAAGTGATCTGTCGTAGAACACATTACAGAGATAACACAAAGTGAGGGGCGACTGGGAGAAAAAGGAGGTAATGATGAAAAGTCTCTGATAAAAGGCACACAATGAAATTGCTATCTAATGAATGCTGTCATTTTTACCACATATGTGCAAAACGGGGGCAGGGGGGACTACTCTGAATCTGTCATGTCAACTTCAAGTTATGCTAACTCTATGAATGAGAGACCTACAAGATCCTAGGTCATAAAGCATCCTGTTCAGGTATGCCAAATAAAGGGCAATAATGTCTTTCTTTATTGAATCCAACTGTGGCACTTTTTTCCTTGTGCCTTCCACTTTACTAAGCATGGTAGTCTTTTTCAGTGAGTTATATTGGTCTCAATCCATCATCCATTTAGCAATCCACCAATACCCACATCTGGAGCTGTATTAGGTGAGCACTACAAAACATCCATGAAGAACATCAATGTTGCCCCACATGCCAATGCATGCAATGCACAATACATCATGAACAACCACAATGCTAAATACTGAGTGCACAACTGCCAAGAAGAATCACAGTGCAAAGCATAGAATGCACAACAACAATGTGCAATGGACACCTTGAAATGACAAGACACAGATGCACATGTACAAGACACAGATGTGCATGTACATCTCTGCTTGTACTGCAGACAAAAAATATATAAAATGTGGCTTAGACATATGTCTCTAAAAGAAATTCAGCCTGATGCAGGTTGAACATCCCTTATCTGGAATTCCAAAATTGTCCACTTGAGTGTTTGAGATAGTGACACTTTGGCTTTCTGATGGTTCAGTGCATACAGACTTTGTTTCATGTACACTACATTATTGTATAAAATTACGTTTTCTGATTAGACTTGTGTCCCATGTCTAAGGTATCTCACCATGCAAGTACATGCAAATAAAGGCATTAAAATATATCAAAATACAAAAACATGTTTGATCCCAAGCATTTTGGATCTGGCATATTCAACCTGCATGCCCAACCTGTGACTGCTTCAGTTTAGTAATCTTTACTTTTAGAGATTTTATTTTTTGTTGGTTAATTTATTTGTTGATTAATTCATTTGATTTATGCCCCACCTTTCCCTTTATGCAGAACCTAAGGCAGTCTACCACATCAAAAATGCAGTTAAAATATTATTTCTAAAGATGTTTGGAACAATAACAAAATAACAGTAGAATGAAACAGAAGATTAACATTATACAAAAACACTAATCATTATTTTTAAAACACACACTGAACTTCACAGAAAACTTTTTCTGTTCCACAGCTTTTCAACAAAAGGTTTACCTGAATAAAAAGGTCTTAGCCTGATGGTGAAATGAAGGAAAAGGAATAGCCTAGAGAGAACAACATTAATAACAGATATTATAGTCATGCTTACATATCTGAAGGGAGGTCATATTGAGGAGGGAGTAGGTTTCTAGAGACCAGACTAGAAAGCAATGAATTCAAAGTATAGAAGAAGAGTCCACCTAAACATTGTATTATTCCATTTAGTACAATGAGAGGAGACCAATAACCAATCTCGATAAAATAGTGAAGAGTGGAGACATCACACTGGCAATGAAGATCTGCATAGTTAAAGTAATGGTATTCCCTGTAGTAACGTATGGAAGTGAGAGCTGGACCATAAGGAAGGCTGAGTGAATGCTTTTGATGCTTTTGAACTGTGGTGTTGGAAAAAAATTCTGAGATTGCCTTGGAAGATCCAACCAATCCATATTCCAGGAAATTAAGCCTGACTGCTCATTGGAGGGAAGGATATTAGAAGCAAAGATGAAGTACTTTGGCCACATAATGAGAAGACAGGAAAAAGGAAGAGGGGCCAACCAAGGGGCCAACCAAGGGCAAAATGGATGGATGATATCCTTGAAGGGACTGGCTTGACTCTGAAGGAGCTGGGGATGGCCACAGCCTATAGGGAGCTCTGGCGTGGTCTGGTCCATGAGGTTACAAAGAGTCGGAAGTGACTGAATGAATAAACAACAATACCTAAACATTAGCAAGAACTTCTTGATAGTAAGAGCTATTCAGCAGTGGAATATGGTGTCTTGAGACTGGATGGCCACCTATCAAGAGAACTTTGATCGTATTACTGTATGGCAGGGCATTGGATGGATGGCTTTTGTGGTTTCCGCCCAAGTCTATTATTCAAGTATTTATGTTTTAGCAGTTCATAGTATCTGTATAACTTCCCTCTAAAATGTATCATTCTGCCAGCTTACTTCTCTGTTCAGTTTTTACACCCATACATAAATATTAGAAATGTTATGACCTGGATGAGACTGACTTTGGTATTTAATGATATGCCTTTAGACCTGAGGATCTTATCAAGTTCTTTAATTACTCTGAATATATACTGTATTTAACATCATGGACATGAGCCTGGAATTCTCCAATTTAAATATCATCTAAGCTACGACCCTAATGATATTTGAGAAGTGATTTTTTAAAACCACCATAGCTGTAATGCAGGTTAAATGCTATATGTATGGCTAGATGCCTAATATGTAAAGCATACTAACAGATTTTTCCCAGTGAGAATAAGTGTCATGTGATATCAAGATAGTCAACAATGAGATCGCTTGTTCAATGAATTTAGATGCTTTGTAGTGTAATCAGTCATAACATTGTAGTCTAAATCTTATTTAAGTCTTAATTCATATAGAGCTATTGAAGGTATAGTGTTTACTAGGCATTGTTAGGTCCAGTCGGAATATTTGTAATTCAGTTTAAAATTGGAATAAATCCCTTTTTGAAGTGATTTTGAAGCTATTTGGGAACCCAGAAGTATCCTTGCCATTTTGAAGCCACTGTCACCATCTTTTTTCCAATTCAGGAAGTGAATAGGAAATAAAACAGTGTTTGCCCTCCAACCCCCTGAACAAAAGAGACGAGACACAAAGTATTGGGTTCAAATTGAGCAACTTTTATTTAAAGTTACCTATTTAATTTTCCTTAAGTCTAACTTAGAAGGTGTCAGGAATCAAGGTGTATTCTAGCCGGGGTATCATGCCCCCTCGGCTAACGATATCGATTTCGGGTGAAACACCTGGATTCCCTGATTATCCAACCAGGGCAACCCCTTTTAGGGAAATGAATGAGAGGTCTGTACTCGAGATCTTGAGATCAGCCTCTTTCATTCCAGGGCCATTACACTTTGTTAACCCCTCAACTTGAACTTTGAGGTGAATGTTAACTTAATGGCCCTCACCCCTGAAGGAGGTGCCTTAGGTGCACACCGACAATGGGCTTTCCCTAGCTATTTTCCGCGAAGCCTATTTAAAACATACCGCTCCCCTTACTAGCCCCTACACCGTAAAGGGGTAGGCAAAAAACTCCCCTCCACAGTTAAGGTGGCAGGGGAGAAAATTCCTCACCCGATGCTCTTAGTTAAAGAGCAATCAAAAATCTTTACTGCTAAAGGGCGGGAGTGGTGGGTCAACCGTCTCCTCCGATTGCTGAGCTCCAACTGAGCTCTTCAGGGGGCTGGCCTTCCTAAAGGGACGCCACGCCCCCTGCCTCCCAGAGGTTCTAAGAACCTCCACTTTCTCCCGTGGGAGGGGCAAACTCCTCTCCCTCTTTAGCCTTTGGCTAAGAGGGAAATACACTTGCCCTCCACCCCCTGAACAAAAGAGACGAGACACAAAGTATTGGGTTCAAATTGAGCAACTTTTATTTAAAGTTACCTATTTAATTTTCCTTAAGTCTAACTCAGAAGGTGTCAGGAATCAAGGTGTATTCTAGCCGGGGTATCATGCCTCCTCGGCTAACGATATCGATTTTGGGCGAAACACCTGGATTCCCTGATTATCCAACCAGGGCAACCCCTTTTAGGGAAATGAATGAGAGGTCTGTACTCGAGATCTTGAGATCAGCCTCTTTCATTCCAGGGCCATTACACTTTGTTAACCCCTCAACTTGAACTTTGAGGTGAATGTTAACTTAATGGCCCTCACCCCTGAAGGAGGTGCCTTAGGTGCACACCGACAATGGGCTTTCCCTAGCTATTTTCCGCCACCGATGGGGACAGGTGTCCACCTAGTCCCCATCCCCCAACGAGTCCTAACACCCCTATCCTGTTAGACGAACGGAACGTTGCCCAATTCCGATATTACAATCCAACCGCTCAGCAAACAAAGCATTGTTGCGAGCCCTGGATAAAGGAGGTAGTGTGTTACCCCCCCATACTGTTGAGCGCATGGCCCCTTCCTTGTTCCCCACTTTATGAGGACTCTCACATCTCCACACACCGAACCACCAACAAGATGGCATATTGGTGGACCGGACAATGTGTATGCAGGGCCATGCCAGCCACCCAGTACGAGTTTGCTCGGGCCTGTAAGACGCTTTGCCCGTCCGCAAGCCAAAGCCGTTCCCCCTGATGTGGAACTCCGCCAGTCTCAGCTAAGAGTCTCAAACCAACAGGGGGTAAGGACCGTGCATGCAAGTTTGCTGCAGACCACGTCTACCACTCCATTCCAAAAGGCAATGGAGTCCAGGCCCAAATGTTGGCCAAAATGAAATGTAGGACCCCTTGACGGCTGGTCACTACCTTCAGACAGGCCCGACTCACCCACATGGCCCTTTTTAAGCCATCCTCACGCTTTCCCTTCGACTGGGCTGTGGGTCGATGGCTGACCACGGCTTGTGACCTCGGGCACTGCCTGCCAATTTCTGAAACTGGGTAGCCCCAATAGGGGCCAGAGTCAGCACTGGCGAACGGGACTCCCTTGAGCTCCCATTCCGCCAAGTGGACATTACATAAAACAGTGAAGGTGGTACCTGAGTGTCAGCCACATAGGACTAACCCCCCACTATCTAGTAGCTAACTATATTAGCATCCATTGTATGCATTGGACGCAACTGCCAATGGCTGAAATAAATTTGTCCAACTTTCCAGCCTATATAAGGCTGAAATGGTGTGTTCAAAATACTATTCCTCTTATATTTTAAAGAAAACTCACTTCCCAACTCCACAGCCATTTTTAAGGCTGAGAGGGTGTAACTCTAACACTTAATCTTCTTCTGCTTAAAGAAAACACACTTTCAAACTCTCCAGCCGTGTAAGAGGCTGAGATGGTGTAACTCTAATAACTGAATCTTCTGTTTAAAAGAAAACGCGCTTTCAAAATCCCTAGCCGTTTATAAATCTGTGCGGGTGTAACTTGAACTACTAACCTCCTTCAATAAAAAACCGCGCTTTTCAAGCTCTCCAGCCTAGTAAGGCTAAGAGGGTGTAATTCAAATAATTAAACTTCTTCTGCTTTAGTGGAAACACGGTTTTTCAAACTCCCCAGCCTTAATAAGTCTGAGAGGATGTCCCTAATGCTGAAAGGGTCAACCACTGACTATTCTTATAATGTACGAAAAATGCATTCAACTCTCCGGCCATTTATAAGGCCGAGAGGATGCAACCCAACAGCCAACCTTCACTGTTCAAAGAAAACATGCCATTCGACTCTCCAGCCAGATCAGGCTGAGAAGGGGTAACCAATGACTAATCATCTTTTGTTTCAAAAAGAAACGCAATTGCAAACTCTCCAGCCACGTTAAGGCTGAGATGTTTATGACCAAAAGAGTAATCTGTGTTTTAAAGAAAACGCCTTTTCAATTTCTTCCGCCGGTTACAGGGCAGAGATGTGTAAATCAACTGACCAGCCATTTTTTGCCTTTCAGAAAAATTCCCTTTTTATTTATTTATTTATTTTATCTCCCCAGCCGTTTCTTAAGGCTGAGGGGGCATAATTCTAAAGATTAATCTTTTATGTTTTAAGAAAAACGAGCTTTCCAAACTCCGCAGCCGTTTTAAGGCTGAGGGGGTATAACTCAAACTAACAACGTCTTATCTTTTAAAGAAAACATGCTTCACAAATTTCCTAGCCGCTATAAGGCAAAGAAAGTGAGCCTCCAATACTAATCGTCTTATAATTTAATAAAAAACACCCTTTTCAAACTCTCCAGCCCTTTATAAGGCTGAGATGGTATGACCGAACAACTAATCTACTATATGCTTCAAAGAAAAAAGCGCTAATCACCTCTTGTGGCTTCCATAAGGCTAACCTGGGGGTGTGCCTAAAACAACTACCCTCGTGTTTTAACAAAAACACTTTCTGACTTCTCCAGCCCTTCATAAGGCTGAGGGGGGGGGGGGGCGTAATACCGATGACTAATCGACTTATGTTTTAAAGCAACACGCCTTTCAAACTCCCAAGCCCTTTATCAGGCTGAGGTGGTGTAAGGAAAAGGCGCTTTTAAAATTCCCAAAGCCTTTATAACACCGATAGGGTGAACTCAACAACCAATCTTTCTATGCTTCAACTGAAACGACCAATCTTCCTGTATTCTAAAGAAAACGCCCCTTTTTTCATACCCTCCAGCCGTTTTAGGGCTGAGAGGGCGTGACTCAATACAATTACTCTATTTTTAAAGAAAACGCGCTTTCAAACCCCCAAACCATTTATAATGCTGACAGGGTGTACTTTCCTAACCAGTCTTTAGTTTTAAAGAAAAGGCGCTTTCGAACCCGGCAGCCATTTATAAGGCTGAGAGGGTGTGACTGCAATAACAGTCATCTTTTATAAAAGGAAACCGCTCTCCATATTCTCCCACCATTTAAAAGGCTGAGAGAGTGTGCCTGCCTGTGTAGGCCTAACGGTACGGTCTTTTAAGAAAGGTTAAGCGTTTAACTCTCTAGCAATGAATAAGGGCTGAGAGAGCGTGCCTCCTTTGGAGACAACCGTACTTCCAACTCCGGTAATTAAGAAATACGTTGGATGAAACTCATACACAACAGCCAGAGCTGCCAAACATAGGTCAGCAATAAGCTATACCAGAAATCGGGAGCCCTCCCTTCTGTCACAATTGAAAATGACCCAGGTAAAATGACAATTACATTGCATAAAATTGTTAACTCACTGGTAAAGTTGACAACATAGGTCAACAGTAAGCCAAACCAAGCGACAAAAGCTCGCCCCGAAGTGATATTCGAAATTCAAGTTGAAATTCAAAATGACCCAGGTGACGGCCAAATGCATTGCTTAAATCAATAACCCGATCAACAATGGTCACAGCCAGTGCAGATCAATGGTCATCTACACCAATGGCCAGGGGCTCACTCAGGTGAAATGGTGAAAGAACCATCACCTGGTTCAAAATTAGTAACTTCATTGCTAACGTTAACTCAGTTACTAGCGTTGACGGACATAGGTCAACAGTAAACTATGCCAAGGGTCGGGAGCTCACTCAAGTCGGAATTTAAAATAACCCAGGTGAAAATTAAATACATTATTTGAAATTATCACTCAATTGCTAATGTTGACCATTAAAAGTCAACTGTAAGCAATATCGAGGCCGGGGGCTCACCGCCAAGTTGAAATTTAAAATGACCCAGGTGAAAAGCAACTCAAATGCTGTGTTGACGGGCATAGGTCAACAGAGCTATACCAAGGGTCGGGATCTCACTCAAGTTGAAGTTTAGACGTGACCAGGAAAAACTACACACATTGCTTAAAATTATAACTCGATTGCTGCTGATGACAAAATAGGTCAACAGTAAGCCACACCAAGGGTCGGGAGGTCACTCTTCAAATTGAAATTTAAAATGCCCCAGGTGAAAAGTAACTCGAATACTACTGTCAACGAACATAGGTCGACGTAGGCTATGCCAAGGGTCAGGAGCGCACTCAAGTTAAAATTTAAAATTAACCCAGAGCAATAAATACATTATTTGAAATTGTAGCTCAATTGCCAATATTGACAAATGTAAGTCACCGTGAGCCATACCAAGGGTCAGGAGCTCACTCGCCAAGTTAGAATTTAAATGACCCAGGTGAAAAGTAACTCAGTTGCCAGTGCCGACGGGCATAGGTCAACAAAGCTATACCAAGGGTCGGGATCTTACTCAAATTGCAGTTAAAACGGGACCCGGTGAAATTAAATATTTTGCCTGCAATTCTAACCCAAATGCTACTGTAGACCAGATAGGTCAACGGTAAGCCATGCCAAGGGTCAAGAGGGCGCTCCCAAATTGAAATTTAAACTGACCCATATGAAAAGTAACTTGATTGCTAGCGTTGACAGCATAGGCCAACAAAGCTACAGCAGGGGTTGGGATCCACTCAAATTAAATCATTATTATTATTATTATTATCCATTTATTAATTTTTATTGTCTTTTAATTTTATAAAAAGACCCGATAAAAGAATAAATATATTGCTTGAAATTATACTCAGTTGCTAATGTTGACAAATAGGTCAACCGCAATCCACACCAGGGGGTTGTGAGCTTACTCGTGTTTAACGTGCAAATACCCCTGTGAAATAAAACCACACTGCTTGAAATCAGCAATTTACTTGCTAACGTTGTCGGCGAAGGGTCAACAGTAGGCCATACCAGAATCAGAAGCTCACCCTTCCCTCTAAAATTAAAATGACCCAGGTGAAACGATAAATACATTGCTAGAAATTATTACTAATTGGTAATGTTGTCAGCCATAGGTCAACAGCAAGCTATACCAAGGGTCGGGAGTTCACCCCTCAAGTTGAACATTAAAATAACCCAGGTAAAAGATAAATGCATTGCTTAAATTAGTATCTCCCTTGCCAATGTTGTCAGACATAGGACAATAGTAAGCTATAGCAAGGTCCAGGAGCTCCTCCTCAAAGCCGTATAGAGCTGTATGATTTTTAGAAACAAAAAGGCTCACTGCTTTACAGTGCCTCCATCCCCACTATCTATGCCCACCGTGAGGCACCGTTAGGCTGTGTAAAACAAACCCTATGAGGATTAACCCCACGAGCTGGGCAAACTTGGCTATACATCCCCATTTGTGAGGGGAACCCATAAAGGTTCTTGCCCTATTATTACTATTAAAATATGTTGTACTAAAATCCAAATGAATGTGATTCATCAACTAAAACAGAATTGATGCTTTTAGCAGAAGTGATGTCAGAAGAGAGTGATGCACAGCAAAGTTATAGCATAATTGGCCTTAGAATAGTGAGGCGGCTTGCCAAGCAACAATGACGAGAATAATATCTGAATGGTTAGAAGATGCGCATGGCAAATAGAGCTTTTCCTTTGGCAAGCTCAAAGGAACAAAGTGCTAATACCACAAGAGATACCTGATAAGGGTAAGCAAATTTTTTGCTGGCCATGCGGCCGATATGGGAGCCGCCATTTTGCAGCCACTTCGTGGCTGCTGCAAGGCCTGGGCAAGCCCCAAAATGGCGGCAGCAAGGAATAATGAAAACATTCTCCCTCACAGGGAGCCCCCGAGGCCTGGGCCCAATGCAGCCTTGCCTCCTCACAAAGAAAGTTCCAGGGAGACGTCCCTCTCCCTCCCCAAAGAAAACCGCGGCTAAAGCCGCGGAAGAGGAATGTGGGTGCCGGCGTAGCCAGCCCCGCCACTCCTCCCCCAGGGACGAAGGCCCCCCCTGTAAGGAAAAAAGGCTCCCATAAAGAAAGGAGCCTGGGGTGCCGTTGTAGGGGGCGAGGAGAAGTCCAAGCCCCCCCGCCCCGTTCCATGGATGAGGGGGGGTCAAAGCGAACCCCCCACCCCCCGTCGCGCCCCAGCGGGGAAGCAGGCCGCCCAGCCGAGGACCTCCGCAGCGCCGCATGAGCAAACAAGGCCCGGCGGCAGCGGCGCCAAACGCCCAGGAGGGGGGGAGGGGCAGCGGGAGCCAGTCCCCGACCCACCCACCGCCATAGCCGGGGAGCACATGGGGGGGCAGGGTACAAGCCCCGCTCCCCCGGGCTCGAAGCCCGCCAAAAGCGGGCCTGCAAGCCGCTAGGCCCAGCCCTGAAGCAGCCGGGGGCGGGGGGAGCGCGAGCCTGTCTCCGCTCGCCCCCCGCAACCCGGGCCCCGGCCGATGGGCAAAGAAGGGGGGAAGGGACAAGGCCCCGCTCCCCCGGGCCCGAAGCCCGCCGAAAGCGGGCCTGCAAGCCGCTAGGCCCAGCCCCGAAGCAGCCGGGTGCGGGGGGAGCACGAGCCTGTCTCCGCTCGCTCCCTGCGACCCGGGAGTGAAAAAATAGGGGGGGGAAGGGACAAGGCCCCGCTCCCCCCAAGGAGCTCACCTGGAAGAGGAGACCGACCGTCTCCTCCGATTGCTGAGCTCCAACTGAGCTCTTCAGGGGGCTGGCCTTCCTAAAGGGAGGCCACGCCCCCTGCCTCCCAGAGGTTCTAAGAACCTCCTCTTTCTCCGTGGGAGGGGGCAAACTTCTCTCCCTCTTTAGCCTTTGGCTAAGAGGGAAATACACTTGGAGGCAAGCAGCTTGCCTCCAGACAATGAGGGGAAACCACCTCGGGAGGGGCAGGGTTTCGGCACGGCAGCCATTGCCCTTCAAAAAGGCCTGCGCATACGTTGTAGGCTTATTGCGAGCTGGGGATGCGAATGGAAAAGGGACTAGGGCAGGCTGCTTGGGTGGGAATGGTGCCACACCACCACTTTGCAAGGGAAGGAAAGGGTTGGGAACAAATAATTTCCTTGGGGAACCACTCAAAATACCACTAAGGAGCCCCCTTTGTCTGTTTTGGGTTACACGTTGTAGTTTTGGAAACTAGAAAACTACTCCAATTTGCTTAATAATTCCCTTCCTGAAGCAGGGAATACAACTTTAAAGGGCTTTTTTTCTCCTGGGGTTTGACTTCTGTGCTTTGGAAAATCAGAATTCCCCTTTGCTGCTAATAATTTCCTTGGGAAAATACACAAAAGTTTGGAGGCCCCTTTGTCTGCCTGGGGTAACACGTTGTACTTTAGGAAACTAGAAATCTAGCAATCTATTTTTTTCCTTGGGGAACAACACAAAAAAAGTTTGGAGGCCCCTTTCCTCTCCTTGGGCTTATATGTGGTAATTTGGGAAACTAGAAATCAACCAATCCAATCCTTTTCTTAGGAATCAGCACTCCAGAAACATTTGTTTTGATCATAGATAGAGATATTCTTTGCATTTGTAATGTTGAATTATGATTGAACATGTGGATGAATTTCATTGGCTCAATAAGTCTAGTTGTCAGTAACATTATAGTTCAGGCTGTTATAACAATTGTGATGAACCTTCTTAATATTATGTTCCTTGGATAGATGAATTGTATATTCTACTTTCATATAGCATTCTTACTTTGTTGAAAAAGGATATGCCAGAAGGCTAACTTCTATGAGTGTCCTATTTCTCTTTCTCTGCCCATTCTTATCTTGCCAATGTGTGACATTTTGCTTTATCCAGCAGTGTCATGGGGGAGATCAATGACATTTGCTTAATGAACATACCACTCAAGTGCTGCACTTGATGAAACAGGCTAAGCTTCTCAATAAATTCTGACTTTAAAACAACACAATCTAAAATTAAACTTCAATAAATATTGAATGTGTGTGTTTAAATTGCAGTAATGTCCTCCCCCTTTTTTATTTCACATTGCCTTTTCCACATTGCTTCCTAAGCTGCTCTGAGTCCCCCTCAGAGGGTGAGAAGAGTGGGGTAAAATGCTGTAAATAAATAATAAAATAAATAAATAAGGCCCCATCCACATAGTACCTTAATCACAAGAGCTCATTTTTTCAAAATGGTGGGTGGCTAGATGACGTCACTGGAAAACTCACAATTATGTTCCAAAAAACATTTGCTTTTCTTCCCTCCCCTCTGTGATCAGGTGATTGAGCTGTCAAATGGATGCATAGCTGATTGACCAGAAGCATGAACTGAGAGCCTTTAGAACTCTATGAAACTCTATATTTTACACTGTAAACATTGTAACACCATAAACACAGCTTTATTAAATAATTAGGAGAGGGAGAAATCTGGTGAAGTTTTTAATTCCCTCCATTATGCGCTAATCCTAATATGTGCACATGCAAATATGCTTATATATATTATTTTAAGATATACAGATCAGCACATAACCTTTTAAAAGCCCTCTCTTTTTTCTTGATTTGGACGTGCTGGAGCGGTGCCTTTCCCCCCTTGCACTTTTTCTTGTAGCAGCTGCCTCTCTCTATGTGCAACTGAAAGCAGCTGGTTTTCAACAGCCACTATTCTGTTGTGGCTGGTAAAAAAATGGCGGTGGAGCTCATGCTGTTACAGGCTTCTGAACCAACAAATCAGTTGAACAAGCCAAAGGCAAACATCCATAACAAATCCATGCACAAGCCTAGAAAGAACTATTCCATAACATTGGGCTGGATCATATAATTGCTCTAATTACAATTTTATGGATGTCTATAGATTTGAACATCAATATAGATTTGAAGGGTTAAACTGCTGGGGCCACTGAACTTGCTGACCAAAAGGTTGACAGTTCGAATCTGGGGAGCAGGGCGAGCTCCTGCTGTTAGGCCCCTCTTCTGCCAACCTAGCAGTTTGAAAACATGCAAGTGTGAGTAGATCAATAGGTACCGCTTCTGGTGAAGGTAATATCTCTCCATGCTGTCATGCTCTCCATGCTGTCATGCTGGCCACATAACTATGGAGGTGTTGATGGATAACACTGGCTCTTTGGCTTGGAAATGGAGGTAAGCACTATCCCCCAGAGTCAGACTTAATGTCAAGTGAAATCTTTACTTTTGCTTATAGTTTTGGAGTTGTACTATTCAAACAGTGTCTTCCTATCCACATAAAATTTAGATCGTATACTGTATTTCAAGACTATAGGAAATATCTTGGCTCTACGGCACTCTGCTCTAAAGTACAAGAGCGACCACAGTTGTATCTGTCAATCCACTCCCTTGTTTACCTTTTCATAGATATCTATATTTAAATGCATTTTTAAAAGTCGTATTTGAAAGCCTCTTCCAATCATTAATAGTGTTTGAAAAGGAATTTCAATCAGAACAGCTTTATAGATTACAGATAATTTTGAAAATGTGCAAAGCATTTCTGGGGAGGGAGGAAATCGACCCATAATCACCCTCTTTGATGATTGATGCTGAAATCTTTACAGTGCTATGTTAGACATCATGCTTCCTAGGGATGCTGCAAGGTGATCAGAGTGTCTTATGAGCTTGAGCCCTCAGGCCATTGTTCCTGAAACATTTTTAGTATAATATTGCCTTCCACTCTCCCATCAATCCCCCCCTCAACAGGCTCACTTTTGAGCAAGACAGCAGCTGTGACAGTGTTTCTGTGCCTCTGTGGTGCTAAATTACAGATTGATTCAGTGGCTTTAACACCTAGTCTGTATAAACATTATTAAATGCATAGTTCTTTAGACAGTCAGCTGATTGTTAGAGGGACATAATTTTCTTAAACTGAGGATCATATCCGATTAGTGATAGACAACTTTCCAGATATGTTCCTATTTTAGTAATTGAGGGAAGTGTAGGTTTATTCAAAATTATTAGTGAGGCTTGTCCCTTTTTGGTGAGATTTTTTCCCAGCTGGGCAACAACCCTTAAAGTCACCAGATAGGGTATTACTAAATAGGGTCAGTCCTGGTTTAGTATAAAAGTGGGAGATCACCTCGTACCAGGTATTATAGGCTGTATTTCAGGTGAAGTGACTGGCAAAACCACCATTGAGTATTTCCTGCCAAAGAAACCCAGTGAAATTCATGGAGTCACCATAAGTTTACTGTGAGCCACACACAGACACACAGACACACACACACAAGTATGGTTAGTATGGAGGAGAAGGTTAAGAGGTGACATGATAGCTATGTCTCGTCTAGGACATGAAACAAGGAATTCAAACTAGAGGAAAAGAGATTCCGCTTAAACATTAGGGTCAACTTTCTGATGGTAAGAGCTGTTTGACAATAGAATATTCTGTCTCAGAGTATGGTGGAGTCTCCCTTTTTAGAGATTTTTAAAAAGAGTGGGAAACCTACATTCGAGCTGCCACACTTATATAGAGTTCTGCTGCCCCTTGTCACATGACAGGGGAAAGAAAGAGGCTTCAAGGTTGTATTTTCTCATTGGCCTGAACTATCTCTATTCATATGGGAGCTCATGTTTCCCCCCAGGCTTTGGCTTGAAGACTTCAGATGGGGCTTGTATATTTTAGCATGACAAAGTGTTGCCATTTCAACTCTTTTTTAAAAAAAATGTAATAATATTGACTTTGCCGTTTTATTAACTGCAATCTTAAATGCATATTTTGACAGACACACATACAGTTGCCAGAGACTGATGAGCCACACTTCACCTCTATGAGATGAGGACTGCTGAAACCTCCAGCCCTATTTTTCGACATGCAAATTAAAATGTCTCCCATACCTTCTCTAGGGTGTGGTGGCTCCAATTCACCTGGTCCATTGCCATCACTTGGGGCTGTTTTACATCCAAATAATATCTTTCTTTTCTATTTTTTAAAGGAAGGAAACCAGAAGTCAGCTTTCAGTATTTGGCTGCCCTGATCTAAAAACAGAGAGCAATGGAAGGGCAAAACTATAGCTGAAATAGTTTCCACTAATGCTTTTTGCCCTCCAACCCCCTGAACAAAAGAGACGAGACACAAAGTATTGGGTTCAAATTGAGCAACTTTTATTTAAAGTTACCTATTTAATTTTCCTTAAGTCTAACTCAGAAGGTGTCAGGAATCAAGGTGTATTCTAGCTATGGGTGGATGGGGGTATCATGCCCCCTTGGCTACAGGACTCCCTTGAGCTCCCATATCGATTTCGGGTGGTACCTGAGTGTCAGCCACATGGACTAACCCCCACTATCTAGTAGCTAACTATATTAGCATCCATTGTATGCATTGGACATAACTGCCAATGGCTGAAATAAATTTGTCAACTTTCCAGCCTATATAAGGCTGAAATGGTGTGTTCAAAATACTATTCCTCTTATTTTAAAAGAAAACTCACTTCCCAACTCCACAGCCATTTTAAGGCTGAGAGGGTGTAACTCTAACACTTAATCTTCTCCTGCTTAAAAGAAAACACACTTTCAAACTCTCCAGCCGTGTAAGAGGCTGAGATGGTGTAACTCTAATAACTGAATCTTCTGTTTAAAAGAAAATGCGCTTTCAAAATCCCTAGCCGTTTATAAATCTGTGCGGGTGTAATTTGAACTACTAACCTCCTTCAATAAAAAACCGCGCTTTTCAAGCTCTCCAACCTAGTAAGGCTAAGAGGGTGTAATTCAAATTATTAAACTTCTGCTTTAGTGGAAACACGGTTTTTCAAACTCCCCAGCCTTAATAAGTCTCAGAAAACTACTCGAAAAACTGTTGGAGAGGATGCCAAGAAACAGGAACATACATACATATGATGCTAAAGATTGAAGTATTGTACCTAGAAATGAATAACATGAATCTGCTGTAAATAGACATTGTATAATATTGTGTTGATAATGATAAAACAATAAAAATATTTTTTTTAAAAAGTCTCAGAGGATGTCCCTAATGGTGAAAGGGTGAACCACTGACTAATCTTATAATGTACGAAAGATGCATTCAACTCTCCAGCCATTTATAAGGCCGAGAGGATGCAACCCAACAGCCAACCTTCACTGTTCAAAGAAAACATGCCATTCGACTCTCCAGCCAGATCAGGCTGAGAAGGGGTAACCAATGACTAATCATCTTTTGTTTCAAAAAGAAACGCAATTGCAAACTCTCCAGCCACGTTAAGGCTGAGATGTTTATGACCAAAAGAGTAATCTGTGTTTTAAAGAAAACGCTTTTTCAATTTCTTCCGCTGGTTACAGGGCAGAGATGTGTAAATCAACTGACCAGCCATTTTTTGCCTTTCAGAAAAATTCCCCTTTTATTTATTTATTTATTTTATCTCCCCAGCCGTTTCTTAAGGCTGAGGGGGCATAATTCCAAAGATTAATCTTTTATGTTTTAAGAAAAACGAGCTTTCCAAACTCCGCAGCCGTTTTAAGGCTGAGGGGGTATAACTCAAACTAACAACGTCTTATCTTTTAAAGAAAACATGCTTCACAAATTCCCTAGCCGCTATAAGGCAAAGAAAGTGAGCCTCCACTACTAATCGTCTTATAATTTAATAAAATGCCCTTTTCAAACTCTCCAGCCCTTTATAAGGCTGAGATGGTATGACCGAACAACTAATCTACTGTATGCTTTAAAGAAAAAAGCGCTAATCACCTCTTGCGGCTTCCATAAGGCTAAACTGGGGGTGTGCCTAAAACCACTACCCTCGTGTTTTAACAAAAACACTTTCTGACCTCTCCAGCCCTTCATAAGGCTGAGGGGGGGGGGGCGTAATACCGATGACTAATCGACTTATGTTTTAAAGCAACACGCCTTTCAAACTCCCAAGCCCTTTATCAGGCTGAGGTGGTGTAAGGAAAAGGCGCTTTTAAAATTCCCAAAGCCTTTATAACACCGATAGGGTGAACCAACAACCAATCTTTCTATGCTTCAACTGAAACGACCAATCTTCCTGTATTCTAAAGAAAATGCCCCCTTTTTCATACCCTCCAGCCGTTTTAGGGCTGAGAGGGCGTGACTCAATACAATTACTCTATTTTTAAAGAAAACGTGCTTTCAAACCCTCTAGCCATTTATAATGCTGACAGGGTGTACTTTCCTAACCAGTCTTTAGTTTTAAAGAAAAGGCGCTTTCAAACACGGCAGCCATTTATAAGGCTGAGAGGGTGTGACTGCAATAACAGTCATCTTTTATAAAAGGAAACCGCTCTCCATATACTCCCGCCATTTAAAAGGCTGAGAGAGTGTGCCTGTGTAGGCCTAACGGTGCGGTCTTTTAAGAAAGGTTAAGCGTTTAACTCTCTAGCAATGAATAAGGGCTGAGAGAGCGTGCCTCCTTTGGAGACAACCGTACTTCCAACTCCGGTAATTAAGAAATACGTTGGATGAAACTCATACACAACAGCCAGAGCTGCCAAACATAGGTCAGCAATAAGCTATACCAGAAATCGGGAGCCCTCCCTTCTGTCGCAATTGAAAATGACCCAGGTAAAATGACAATTACATTGCATAAAATTGTTAACTCACTGGTAAAGTTGACAACATAGGTCAACAGTAAGCCAAACCAAGCGACGAAAACTGGCCCCGAAGTGATATTCGAAATTCAAGTTGAAATTCAAAAATGACCCAGGTGACGGCCAAATGCATTGCTTAAATCAATAACCCGATCACCAATGGTCACAGCCAGTGCAGATCAATGGTCATCCACACCAATGGCCAGGGGCTCACTCAGGTGAAATGGTGAAAGAACCATCACCTGGTTCAAAATTAGTAACTTCATTGCTAACGTTAACTCAGTTACTAGCGTTGACGGACATAGGTCAACAGTAAACTACGCCAAGGGTCGGGAGTTCACTCCAGTCGGAATTTAAAATAGCCCTGGTGAAAATTAAATACATTATTTGAAATTATCACTCAATTGCTAATGTTGACCATTAAAAGTCAACTGTAAGCAATATCGAGGGTCGGGGGCTCACCTCCAAGTTGAAATTTAAAATGACCCAGGTGAAAAGCAACTCAAATGCCGTGTTGACGGGCATAGGTCACCAGAGCTATACCAAGGGTCGGGATCTCACTCAAGTTGAAGTTTAAACGTGACCAGGAAAAACTACACACATTGCTTAAAATTATAACTCGATTGCTGCAGATGACAAAATAGGTCAACAGTAAGCCACACCCAGGGTCGGGAGGTCACTCTTCAAATTGAAATTTAAAATGCCCCAGGTGAAAAGTAACTCGAATACTACTGTCAACGAACATAGGTCGACGTAGGCTATGCCAAGGGTCAGGAGCGCCCTCAAGTTAAAATTTAAAATTAACCCACAGTAATAAATACATTATTTGAAATTGTAGCTCAATTGCCAATATTGACAAATGTAAGTCACCGTGAGCCATACCAAGGGTCAGGAGCTCACTCGCCAAGTTAAAATTTAAATGACCCAGGTGAAAAGTAACTCAGTTGCCAGTGCTGACGGGCATAGGTCAACAAAGCTATACCAAGGGTCGGGATCTTACTCAAATTGCAGTTAAAACGGGACCCGGTGAAATTAAATATTTTGCCTGCAATACTGACCCAAATGCTACTGTAGACCAGATAGGTCAAAGGTAAGCCATGCCAAGGGTCAAGAGGGCGCTCCCAAATTGAAATTTAAACTGACCCATATGAAAAGTAACTTGATTGCTAGCATTGACGGCATAGGCCAACAAAGCTACAGCAAGGGTTGGGATCCACTCAAATTAAAACATTATTATTATTATTATCCATTTATTAATTTTTATTGTCTTTTAATTTTATAAAAAGACCCGATAAAAGAATAAATATATTGCTTAAAATTATACTCAGTTGCTAATGTTGACAAATAGGTCAACCGCAATCCACACCAGGGGGTTGTGAGCTTACTCGTGTTTAACGTGCAAATAACCCCTGCGAAATAAAACCACACTGCTTGAAATCAGCAATTTACTTGCTAACGTTGCCGGCGAAGGGTCAACAGTGGCCATACCAAAATCAGAAGCTCACCCTTCCCTCTAAAATTAAAATGACCCAGGTGAAACGATAAATGCATTGCTAGAAATTATTACTAATCGGTAATGTTGTCAGCAATAGGTCAACAGCAAGCTATACCAAGGGTCGGGAGTTCACCCCTCAAGTTGAACATTAAAATAACCCAGGTAAAAGATAAATGCATTGCTTAAATTAGTATCAAAAAGGCTCACTGCTTTACAGTGCCCCCATCCCCACTATCTATGCCCACCGTGAGGCACCGTTAGGCTGTGTAAAACAAACCCTATGAGGATTAACCCCACGAGCTGGGCAAACTTGGCTATACAGCCCCATTTGTGAGGGGAACCCATAAAGGTTCTTGCCCTATTATTACTATTACAATATGTTGTACTAAAATCCAAATGAATGTGATTCATCAACTAAAACAGAATTGATGCTTTTAGCAGAAGTGATGTCAGAAGAGAGTGATGCACAGCAAAAGTTATAGCATAATTGGCCTTAGAATAGTGAGGCAGCTTGCCAAGCAACAATGACGAGAATAATACCTGAATGGTTAGAAGATGCGCATGGGAAATAGAGCTTTTCCTTTGGCAAGCTCAAAGGAACAAAGTGCTAATATCACAAGAGATACCTGATAAGGATAAGCAAATTTTTGCTGGCCATGCGGCCGATATGTGAGCCGCCATTTTGCAGCCACCTCGTGGCTGCTGCAAGGCCTGGGCAAGCCCCAAAATGGCGGCAGCAAGGAATAAGGAAAACATTCACCCTCCCAGGGAGCCCCCGAGGCCTGGGCCCAATGCAGCCTTGCCTCCTCACAAAGAAAGTTCCAGGGAGACGTCCCTCTCCCTCCCCAAAGAAAACAGCGGCTAAAGCCGCGGAAGAGGAATGTGGGTGCCGGCGTAGCCAGCCCCGCCTCTCCTCCCCCAGGGACGAAGGCCCCCCCTGTAAGGAAAAAAGGCTCCCATAAAGAAAGGAGCCTGGGGTGCCGTTGTAGGGGGCGAGGAGAAGTCCAAGCCCCCCCGCCCCGTTCCATGGATGGGGGGTCAAAGCGAACCCCCCACCCCCCGTCGCGCCCCAGCGGGGAAGCAGGCCGCCCAGCCGAGGACCTCCGCGGCGCCGCATGAGCCAACAAGGCCTGGCGGCAGCGGCGCCGACCACCAAGGAGGGGGGATGGGCAGCGGGAGCCAGTCCCCGACCCACACACTGCCATAGCCGGGGAGCACATGGGGGGCAGGGTACAAGCCCCGCTCCCCCGGGCCCAAAGCCCGCCAAAAACGGGCCTGCAAAGCCGCTAGGCCCAGCCCCGAAGCAGCCGGGGGCGGGGGGAGCACGAGCCTGTCTCCGCTCGCTCCCCGCAACCCGGGCCCCGGCCGATGGGCAAAGAGGGGGGAGGGACAAGGCCCCGTTCCCCGGGCCCGAAGCCGCCGCGAGCGCGGGCCTACAAGCCGCTAGGCCCAGCCCCGAAGCAGCCGGGTGCGGGGGGAGCACGAGCCTGTCTCCGCTCGCTCCCTGCGACCCGGGCCCCGGCCGATGGGCGAAAAAAGGGGGGAAGGGACAAGGCCCCGCTCCCCCCAAGGAGCTCACCTGGAAGAGGAGACCGACCGTCTCCTCCGATTGCTGAGCTCCAACTGAGCTCTTCAGGGGGCTGGCCTTCCTAAAGGGAGGCCACGCCCCCTGCCTCCCAGAGGTTCTAAGAACCTCCTCTTTCTCCGTGGGAGGGGGCAAACTCCTCTCCCTCTTTAGCCTTTGGCTAAGAGGGAAATACACTTAAACATTTATTAAATCTATTAACTGGACTTTATTGCATGAAGTTGTTGTTTTGTTGTTGTCGTCTTCATCTCCTCCTCCTCCCTTTTCTTCTTCACTTCCCTTTTCCTCCTCCTCTAAGGCTTTCCTCAACTCAATACACACATCCATGAGTTTTCTGAGAATAATAGGAGTTTTGAACTGTCTTAATAACTTCTGTTCTATTCTTGCATGGAAACACTCCTTTGGCTACACACTGATGGCTTTCATCCACAAGATGTTGGTCTGTGTGCAACATTGCAGAATGTTTGAAAAACCTTTAGTCCCCAATCTCTGGTGCAGGGCTAAGGTAGATGAAAGGCCCGCTTTTGGTTTTTTAGGTTTTAAAGGCAGCCAGGTTGAACAAGTAAGCTTTAAGAGAAGTTCTATCCTACTTATCATGCCTCCTACGGCCCACACAACCTTGTCATGACAACCTCTCAGCCTCTAATGACTGGCAGGTTGTCTTGGGCTGAGAGTACTGATTGCTATGGCTGCAGGTGTGCAGCCATGTAAGAAGAGATTTATCACTTGCTTACTTTGGAGACCACCCCCATATCTGCCAAACTGATTTAGATGCTTTTATTGATGATAACTCTCTGAGACAAAGCTCTCTTAAGACTTGAGTTTGGATGCTGTTTGAAGAAAGCTTGAAGGAAAGGCAAACATGATAAGGAAGTATAAAGGGAGAGAAAAAAAGAACTTCCTCCTCAAAATCTCGAGAGACAAATCAATAGGTATCTTCCAAGGATCTTCACAAGGGATTCAGGGCCCTTCCACACAGCCTTATATTTCAGAATATCAAGGAAGAAAATCCCACAATATCTGCTTTGACCTGGGGTTTCTGAGTCCATACTTAAGTAATGTGGAATTTTCTGCTTTGATATTCTGGGATATAGGGCTGTGTTGCCTCAAATAACCCAGTTCAAAGCAGGTATTTTGGGATTTTCTGTATCATACACAATGCTATACCTTACACGTTCAGAGGGCAGAACTGAGGGAGAAATCAATCAAATAGCATCATGTCGTAAAAAATCTCTTTAGTATAGTCAATTTCCAATGTGCTCAATAGCTTTAACAATATCACAGTGGTGCAATGTCATGCAATGTACACACAATATAACAAGTAACATAGACAGATGCAGCCCTTACAATCTACTGGGCCGGAGCAATGCTCACACTCAGTCAGAGTCACCCTTTGTGGTCAGTTGGAGTTTGTCAACTCACATACTGTAGTCCGAGTCACTGGGGGAGCCTTGAAGCATAGGAGAGCTGGCCTACTGCCAAGTGGGCAGGCGCCTTTTTATGGCGGGAGGTAAGCTGACGCCAAGGTGGCCGTTTCGCGTGAACCGCTTCCTCAGGCCGCTTGGGACTTCTAGCCGCTCCTCCCCGGTATGGAAGTAAATCAATGTTTGACTCAGGGGTGAAACAGGAGATTTCACATATTCTGCGATGTAATACCTATCGGTCTCAAGAATGATCTCCTGGGCTGGAATTGTGGGATTTTCTACCTTGATATTCTGTGTTATATGGTTGTCTGAAAGGGCCCTGGGTTATCTGAATCCACACTCAGATAATGTAGGGTTTTCTGCCTTGATATTATGGGATGTAGAGCTGTGTGGAAGGATCCTCAAAGACACTTGTCCTCTTCTGCTAGAAAGTGACCACACTGGAGGACCTAGACATTCCTGTAGAGACGTTATTTGAAATAAAATAATGTTTTTTATTTGCATTTCTCCTACTTTTCAGGGGTCCTGCACCCCTAACCCGAGCAAATGTGGAAGTCTGGGAGCATGTCTGTCCAGTAGATAAACCCCATGATCCTGTCATGCTATGTCTTGGGAAGATACATCTCATACTCAAGGAACAAGAAGTCAATAGGGAAGGTTAAGGGGTTGATGACAAAATGTTCTTTTATTGTATTTCATTCAGAAAAAAACAAACAATTGTGACCAAAAAATTGTAAAAACAAATTAAAAATAATTAAAATCACTAGCTTGATAGCTGATCCCATGCATGGCATATATTTCAGAATAAGGCTGCTTCTAACATTGTCCTCTGAGATCTACATGTGAGATCTGAGATTTCCTTAAATGCCATTGTATACTGTTTATTACTTCCAATCCAACTGAGACCCTGCATGAAAGCGGAGATAGAATGGTACTGGAACATGGCCATAAAGCCCAGAAAACTCACAGCAACCCACAGGTTGAAGAGTTTGATCCTTTCTGCATACACTTGTTTTCAATCACTTTGTTATATCTACTTCAATTTTATAGAATCCTTCTGAGATGCACATTCCTCTTGAAAAACAGTTACTTTTTTCCCATCTGTTCAACTATGTACATGTGTGTTTGGGTGAGTGTATTGATTTGTTTGCTTGCTTGCTTTCTGCCAAGGTGTTGTAGAAACACCTGTCAGGTGGGGCCCAGGGATTGGCAGGGCCTGCCAAGCTGTGTGCCCCACTCTTGGCGCTTTTCTCCCTCTCCCCTCTGTCCGTTTGGTGTGCGGCAGCTGACCTTAGCTCTATGTTCGCTGTCTTTAAAGATGGCAGGTCATCCATCACTGCCTCTGCACACTGTCAGCATTCTATTTAATCTCACTTGTAATTTTCGGAGGAGAGGCTGGCAAAAGCCACAACCAGAATTTTAATGGTCTTTTTTGAAAAATACAACTAGAATCCAGTTAATATTTCTTGGCTTTGTGTGGTTATAAGGGCTACTCAAATGTACTAGAAAGCTGAACATTTCTCTCAAGGCTTTTTGAATGATTAGACTTCCTGAGTCCCTCTGGGGAGAAAGAGCAGGTTAAAATAAATTATTATTATTATTATTATTATTCAGTTTTACATTATGTTTCTCTAATGTAAAATTGTATGTATGCAATTAAGAGGTAGTTGTGCAATAACACTCTTCTGCTGAATATCAACACTAAGCAATTAGTTGTGTGCTTGTGGATCTGCTGACTGTGATTTACTAACCATTTTGAACCAGAAATATTTTTTTAAAAAATACTCTGCAAATGGAAAATATCTCATTAGGCCTTATGTTGTGAGGTCACCATCTTGTGAATACTGAGCTTAAGGTTTCTTTTTGAAATTCTATGCCATACCCTTTCAAGTGGTAAAGGCTTCATTCATAGACTTGTTGTGGTTACAGAGATATAGTGATTTCAAACTGGATCCATTTTCTTTGAAATATCTTGTATTATTTAGTAGCACAGAGAACTCTCAGACTAACCAAGGAGAAAGAGATGGCAGTGGTGCCTGTTGACATTCATGTCAATGAAGTGGCAAATCTACCCCAGATTTTGGTTTAACTTGAAAAGAGATATTTCAAGTGCAAACTTCTTTTGGCTATATGGTGTATAAATTTTGGACTAAGATCAGGAATGGCTTGATTGCCCCACTAACATGGAAGCCACCAGCCACTATTCACAGCAATCCATCTTTGAAGCTTTACCTCCCCAGAAACAAAATGAAGATGACAGCTGCCAAGTTCACCAAGTGAAGCAACATGTATGGCTATCAGAGATTAAGCATGACTTTGTGTCACTTGAAGCAATGTCAAACTACACATTATCCCCTACTTGCTCTTATAGATCCCTCTTCTGCACCATTTGCTTACAAGCAGCATGGATCAACTCAGAATTTCTGGACTTTCCTTGCATTTCAGTGCCATAACTTAAAGAAAGGACATCGGGGGTGGGAGGCAGTTATCACTGGGGAGAGACTATATGCAAACCCCCATGATCCATTACATGAGGATAACTTTGGTCAATGATCAGAAGAGCATAAGTATTTTATGAGCTCATCCTTTGCTAATTAGAAAGTTTGATTTTATTCCATTTTGATAGCACTGTCGCTATTTTAGATGACAATGCAGGAAAACAGTCTAGATTTCATATTATTTAGATATTGCAGTTTCTCTTCTTTTCATATGCTTTTAAAATTGCCCACCTGAGTAAATATCTGTACAAACTTAATTGGAATTCAAAGGTGACAAGCAGCCACCAACCATCACATGCCATTAGGAATGTGTCTATTAGGCATGTGCTATCAATTAGAATGGTTTCAAAGGTCATTAAAAATTAGGGAGCACTAGTGCTTTTGTTTCTAAAGTATTTTCTAAAGTGTCGCTAGTAAAAACTGAATTACTATAACAAGAGTAAGGAAATTTCATTACTTTTCCATTATAATAATTGTGAAAGTGAGGAAACTTCAGCTGCTTTTTTCTCCTTCATTCTAATAGCTATTGGGGTGAAACTTGCTACAATAGTAGAAAACATTTAACACTATTAGCCCATCAAGTTTCAGAATGTTTCACTTATCCACAGAGTTTTTCTTTCTTGAATTGATTGGATCCAAGACAGTTTAATTAGCCTATATGCTAATAAATATGCTGAATGGTCACATATAGGTAAATTGAATTGATTCAATGGTTCCTCTTGTTGGGAGAAACAAAAGGATGTTGGCCCATGTGAAATGGTTACTATTAACAAATAATGAACTAAATATGTCTACTTCAAAATGGCCCAAAAAGTACAATATATGCATGCCAATAGTACTAACAGGACTCCAGATATACGGATATTTCCAACTCTCTTCTATTACAAAAATCTAAGTAAAAGAGATCTTTCATGGTAGTCATCTGTTTCAACTCTACTTTCCTTCCACAAAATAGTCTCCTCAAGTTGATATTCCATTCATTGAATCTGCAGTTGTCCTTTTTATGAAAAAGGTATGACATACATTAAATGATAATAAAGTTCTATTAGGTTCATGAGAAAAAGAACAAAACACAAATAGACCAACAATGCATTTCTGTGATTATTTTCATGAGAATTTACAAATACCTGTCCTGATTGAGATGCTTTAGTTAGAATGAATCTAGCTCATGTAGGTTCTCCAGGTATAACTGATACTTGTCCCTTCTATATTCTGTGGGTATAAGTAAAGATGAAACCTACCATTTATGTGCTTGGCCCTTTCACTTTCTGGCTCAGAAGATATTTATTTATTTATTTACATCATTTATATTCCGCCCTTCTCACTCCGCAGGGGACTCAGGGTGGATCACAATGCACACACACAGGCAAACATTCAATGCCATAGTTACACAACATATATAGACAGACAATGAGCTATACATTTGGTCGAGAGCTCACCCTGACCCGGGCAGACCACAAACTCATGACCTTGTGGTCAGTAGAGATCTTATGCAGCTGACTCCCAGCCAGCTGCGCCACATTCCCGGTGCATGAAATGGCTGTGTCTTCTATCATTTTCAAAAGAACAGCAGAGATTTGAACCCTCAACTTCAGAGTCATAGTCCAGTGCTCAAACTGCTGTATCATGCTGTTCTCTAGCCCCAATTTAATACAATTGAAACTATGTGATTTACTTGTCACTAATACTGAGTTTTAAAAAGATAGCAGTGTTCTTCCATGCAACAGCAGAGACCTTGAGAAAGGATCTGGTTGGCAAATAGAGACTGGTAGGGAGTTAGTCAGCAAACCTACCCATCTGCCAAGTTAGATGAACTGCATTGCAAATTACTGAAGTGAATTACTGATGTATTCTCTGAATTCTCTGCCATTAATTTTGAAATAACTTTGAGAAAAAGTAATGTGCCAAGGCACTGGAGAAAATGGATGTTGTGAAACTGCTCAGTTCCCTTTTCCCCAAACATAAGTCCACCTATGTAGACATAAATGTCACACTGAATTCCAGTCAATAATCTTAAGTCTCAAATATGAAGAGTCCAGGAAAGCTATAAATAGATTGTGACAGCATGCAAATTATATTTCTAGGAATCTTACCAGTTTAAGGTCATAATCCATTTTCATTGACTGGTTGCAACTCTTTAAAAAAGATTTTCTTCATTTTGTTGTTGTTGTTGTAGGTCTCCAGAGAAGAAGGCATGAGCTTGGCCAGAGAATATGCTTGCCCTTTCTTTGAGACCTCTGCTGCACTGCATTTCTACATTGATGATGTCTTTCACAATCTAGTGAGAGAAATCCGCAAAAGAGAAAATTCACTGCTTCTAGCAGAAATGAAGTTGAAAAGCAAGGACAGTTTGTGGCAGAAACTGAAAGCATCTTTGAAGAAGAAGAAGAATGAAAGCCCTCCTTGATGACACTGATTGTTTACTTAAGTGCTAAATAGTTGGATGAGAATTATGTAGAGCCCAATGTCTATTGATTTTCAAAAGAAATACACGTAAATGGTCTTTTTTCAGGGTTCCATGGCATAATTTTGAACAAGATTTGTGCGAGACAAAGAGATATTCTCTTCTAATGTGTTAGTAAAGAGAAGTATGAGATGTATTTAATGTGCTTATGGGGTGTATATGTCTTTATAAGGAGGTTGCATTTGAATAGCCTGAAAACCATTAGTTATTTCCAGGTAGAGTAGACCCATTGAATCAGTAGTTGACATGTTGTTTAGAAAGACTTTGTAACAGAAGAAAATAGCCCTTGGAGCCAATCCTATTCGCCTTATGTGCTGTGAAAAACCATGGAAAGCTCTTCTCTTTGCTCTGTAATTCATCCTAGCTGTTTCACATACGTGTCACTACTTGATGACAAAATCACAGATTGATGGACAACCATGTACGATCTCATTTATCTTCATCCATTAGGGAGAAATATCACTATTTGCATCCCTTCTAGATTATAAAACACAAGGCAATATCACTGTGCTTCAGTGTAATATTTCCACTCACAGTGAAACCTTTTACATGTGCTCTCAAAGAGAAGTCTTATTGAAAAAGGATTGAAATCCAGATACACTCTCAAACTCTCAATTCTAGATACACTCCTCATACAGTGTTAATCAGTTTGAGAGTGCTTCCAGTTGTCCCAGAATCACAAAATATTAGAGATGGAAAAGACCGCAATGGTCATCTAATCCAATTATATGTTAGGTAGGAATCCACAATTAAACCAGCTGCTTTGAATGCAATTTTCCTGCTTCTTGGCAATGGGTTGGACTCGATCATAAATTTCATTATTGCAAGCAAGATTGCATTTTTCTAAGTGTCCCTTTATTGTAAAAAGTAAGCTGTGCAGTTTTGAGGACTATGTACTAATATGGGTTTATTTAAAGCAAAATGCCTACATTGTATTTTCCCCCAAGAAAAAAACAGCATTTTATGCATTGTTGTTGTTGGTTTTGTTGTTGTTTTTGTTGTTGTGTGCCTTCAAGTTGTTTCTGACTTGGGTTTACTTGAGGCAAACTTAACAGGAGAGGTTCTTTGCAAGATTTGTTCAGTCGAGGTTTAGTTTTGCCTCCTTCTGGAGGTGAGAGAGTGTGACTTGCTCAAAGTCACTCAGTGTATTTCCAAAGCTGAGCAGGAATTTGAACCATGGTACTTTAGCTCATAGCCTGATGCTCAAACAACTACACCACACCAGCTCTGCTTAGAAGTGTCCTTTCCTGTGCACAAAATAATGTGTTCTGCACAGGAAATTTGTTTTCTGCTCATAAAATGCCTTTTTCAAAGAATAATACATTGTTTTTGCAAATAATGTGTCCTGCACTGTGAAGATTCTGAGCCATTTATTATTCTCTCAATATGACTCTCCCAATAGTTAAGAAACACATTTTTCATCTGTCACTTTGATTGTTTTGAATATTCTGCCCATATCTGCACCTGTGAAGTGTTTTTAATACTGTCCAACATGCCATACATCATAACAGCAAAATATATTTATCTGTTATTCATTAGTCTTTCCCAGACTTCACCCAGAAAAAAACTTCAAACACAGATTGCTGAAATCTTCTGCCTTCTGCTGTAATATATTTTCCTGTATTTCTGTACTGATTTTAAAGCAAAGAAAGAGTTCATCTGTCTTTCTCTTCTGGTCAAGGATGTGCCAAAAATCATTTTTATGTGTCGCTCTTGTCCCCTACATCATGACATTATTTGCGATAAAACCCAGTCCAGTGAATTTCTTTTTAAGGTGAGAAATCTTTCCGTTCTGTATATTTATGTTTGGAAATTTCATCACAAACTTCACAAATACACAAAGGCCAAGGATTAAGCATGTTCCTGTTTGTGTTTCAATTTGGGAAGTATAAATTTCATTTAGTTTCAATTCTCAATCTTATCTACACCTACACTTTAGAGTCCCAAGAGAAGTGGCTGGGAAATGGAGACTTGGAGTCACAGAAACATAGAGTTGGAAGAGAACACAAGGACCATCCATTCTAACCCTGTTCTACCATACAGAAATATACAATCAAAGACTTTCAAAAAGAATTTTTTGTGTGTGTGCCTTTGTCAACTTGACTCCAGTTTGTGGTGACCTGATTTATGTTTTATTGAATGATTTCTTCAGAAAAGATTGACATTGCCTTCTTCTGAGATTAAGTGCTCAAGTTCACCCAGTGGGTTTCCATGTATGAGCAGAAATGTTCATCCTGGTCCCAGTCCAACACTCAAAGCACTACACCCCTTTGACTCTTGTGGTTTTCTTGGCAAGATTTCTTCAGAGGAAGATTGCCATTGCCTGTCTCTGATGCTGTGTGGGTTTCCATGTCTAAGTAGGGGTTTGAATCCTGGTCTCTTGGGGTGCTAGTCTGACACCATAACACTATACCGCTGTCTCTCTTTACTACTACAACAAATAACTTCTCTCAAATGTCTCCCAAATACAAAATAATAACAGCATCCAAACTGACTTACCAAGGATGGGTGTCAATGATGAAAAGCCATTTTTGATTAATGGAAGTCATAGAAAGGAGTGAAGGGACTAAAAGTGGCTTTAATGTTACTGAGAAACAATACTCTGCATTGCCTTCGTTCTCAGTTTTCATCAGGCACCATCATACTTTCTAAGAAGAGAAGACCAATTTGCTCTACCTCACTATCACAATGGAACTGGAACAACAAAGCCATGGCTAGTATAGCCAGTAAAGTGACCTGTTGATTCATTGTGATATGGTTGGTAAATCCTTCATCTTCCCCAACAAGTTTTCTGTATAGTACAGGGACCTCCTTTGGGAAACAGAGTCCAGCATCAGGTTAGCTCTCTGTATAATTCACAACATCTGCAAAAGGAACATCCATAAAACCTGTTTATGATCAACCATGGAATCACTAGACCAGACACAAAAATTGGTTTGAATAGGGATAATTTTATTCTAATGAAATCTTATTTATGTTTTTGGAACCAAACGCAACAAGAGTTGGAGAGCAACTGGATGCAGGTTCAGATGAGGGCAGGTGTCTGCTAAGAATGGCAAAGTTTTCAGAAGTTTTGTAAGTTGTAAGAAAAATTTCTTAAATCTGTACATCTGAAGCGATATCCAACATGTTGACACGACCTGTGCCAAAAACATTAGAATCAAAACTTACCCAATACATTTTCATTTGTAATTTGTAAACCATCGAAATCAGCTTCGTATTAATGGCAAGCAAGGAAAGCATAGCAAAAAATGCTCCCATTCCTTTGTAAATCAATGGCCTCTTGCTATTAGGAGAGGGAAAGGAGGGAGAAAGCAGAGTTCCCTGGGAAGAACCGCAGAACTCTGGGAAGTGTAGTTTGGGAAGTATAGTTTGGGAATTCCCTATGCCAGAGAATTCAAAGGGGTTTGCCCTGAACTACATTTCCCAGAATGCATCAGCATCAGAAAGAACCAATCAGGATAGGAGAAAGAGAGACTTGTCCCTCTGTAGCCAGTCAGAATTCCAATAAATTGGTTAATATTCTACACTACAATTTTTGTTCCTAGGTTATAAATGTCATTTCCTAATTGGTTCTAAAATGAAAACATGGGAAAAGTTTATTAAACTGTAAAAACTTTGTATTGTCAAAGGCTTTCATGGCTGGAATCACTGCATTGTTGTAGGTTTTTTCAGGCTATATGGCCATGTTCTAGAGGCATTCTCTTCTGACATTTCTCCTGCATCTATGGCAAGCATCCTCAGAGGTTGTGATGACTTCCACCCAATTCATGAGACTTTAGAAGTAAAAACAAAATCCCTAGGTTTGCCTCAAGGATAGGTGCCTTCCCAACCACTCAAGTCCTAGAATCTATGGATAGTGCTCCAGAGCTATACCCTACACCAGGGGTGCTCACACTTTTTCAGCATGCGAGCTACTTATAAAACAACCAAGTCCCAAAGATCTACCTACCCACTACTCAGAGAGCCATAAAAGCAAAATATTAGGAAATGTATTTCAGTGAGAGCCATATAATACATTTTAAGGCTGAATTCAACTAAATATGAGTATAATAAGCCTCTGAGCATTCCTCACAATGACATAAGAACCATACACACTGTTCCTGCGATCTGCTTGGGATCTACCAGGACAGCCTTCGAGATCTACCAGGATGCCCTTTGAGATCTCCCAGTAGATCATGATCTTCCTAGTGAGCACCCCTGCCCTACACCAAAAGGTTGCCAAGGTAAACACTGAAACACTTCTCTCTACTTAAGAATTACCTCTTGTTTACAGGTACCACCCTAGAACAAGCATCACATTTCTGTAGATATGGTATGTAGTAGGCAAAAAATCTTCAAATAAAGGAGAGAAAATGTCTATCCTCTTCCAAAGCAACCAGGTAAACTTACACTGCACTAAATGGGGGAGAGTATTTTGTGTTATAAGACATTTGATCTTAAATACTAGGTCTCTCATCCACCACTGTAACTGGAATGGGAATATGGGAATATTAGAACAAGGGACCATTTAGCAAGGGTAGGAAGCTATGTTCCAATGACTCAGGGCTGGTGAACCAGAAGTTGAGCAACATACAGAGACTTCCATTCCTTAATAGAGGGTACACTGGGATGAGCTAATTTAGCCACAAATTAAGCTAAGTCAGGGAATGCTCTGGATTTTCATCAAAACTCTGGACTGAGTGTGGAGAGCAAACCCACTCTAAAGTGAGCAAATTTGCTGTCAACATGGACTCAGCAGCAATGCAGGAAAAGGGGAATTTAATGGTCCACATTCCTTCTGTTGCTGTGGCAGCTGGCCAGATAGCTCCAGGTCATTACTGGACACCTTTGCTTGCATGAGCAAAGGCACCCACATAAACAAGAAGAAGGAAGAGGGAACAGTTTTGGGCTGATTGGACCATCTGGACTCTATCCCTGCCTCTGCCACAGGTTGGGGATAGAGCATCTGAATAGCTCCTCTCTCTGGAGAGTCCACTCCTGAGCATTTCTAGTCTGGATTAGCTCTGCATTTTTAGGTAGGTGTATACGTATGCTCAGTTCTACTGAAGTAG
Source organism: Anolis apletophallus (assembly GCA_030556195.1). NCBI lineage: Eukaryota > Metazoa > Chordata > Lepidosauria > Squamata > Anolidae > Anolis > Anolis apletophallus. The sequence continues at coordinate 12,330,280 of JARBWK010000006.1, read as the reverse complement.
ATGTGGTTTTTCTACTATGAACATACTTCCTGCCATAAATCATCACATGCCTTTGAAGATAGTTCAGAAATTACAACTAGTCCAACGGACGGCAGCCAGATTACTAACAGGAGCTACATACAGGGAGCATACCAACCCCTTGTTGTGTCAGCTTTACTGGCTGCTTGTCCATTTCTGAGCTCAATTCAAAGTGCTGGTTTTGATCTATAAAGCTATATATGTTTCTGGCCCAGCTTACTTGTCCGAACGCATCTGCCTCTATGTCCCACCTCATAATTTAGTATCATCTGGGGAGGCCCTGCTCTCGCTCCTGCCAGCATCTCAAATTCGGCTGGTGGGGACAAGAGACAGAGTCTTCTTGGTTGTAGCTCCCCGCCTGTGGAATGCGTTTCCAAGTGAAATACGATCAACCCCATCCTTCCTAGCATTCAGGAAAAAAGTAAATTCTTAGCTGTGGGACCAGGCCTTTGCACAATACCAGAATACAGCACTTTGAACTGGCATGGAATTGGCAAACTGATATGGCTTACTGTTTATTAACTTAAGTCTGTGAACAGAACATTGTTTTAATGTAACTGAGTATTAATAGGATGTTGTTTTAACTGTGATTTTAATGCTGTATGTTTTTTATGGTTTTATATTGTTACTGTGGCATCGAATTGCTGCCTTGTAAGCCACTCTGAGTGCCCCCCCCCCCGGGTGTGTGTGTGTGTGTGAGAGAAGGGTGGGGTAGAAATACTGTAAATAATAAATAATAATAAATAATGCTTATCCCATTGGTTAGAACTTGGGGGTATTTTCTCTCCCATCTGCACAATGTGATTTTTGAATTGCAGTAATCCAACATTTAAATCATCCACGACATTTAATTTTGGCTAATTGAGCAAAAAACCCAAAGATTATAGTGAAAGTTACGTTTGTAAAGTCATAAGTGACATGAGAATCTGCCCCTAGCTGATTTTTTCTTATGAACCAATATGCTTCCAACGAAGGATGTGAAGATGGCTTGATAAAGCTGGTAGAGTCAGTACAGCAAGCTAAGCAAGCGATATTTCCCTCCTCCCCTCCTTCTTGGTTTCAGTGGCTTTCCCTCTGTTCAGTAATCAAATCTCAAAGAGGAAATGCATTGTTCTATTACCGCTCTGGTCCTACAAAAATGACAACTATAACTCTGTTTCCTGTCAATCACTCCGAGATCTGTATACCTTGCAGCATCATTTAGTGCTCTTTTAAGAGATAATGGATGGGCATATGCATGCACACACCATCAGCCATATATTACTTTCGAAATGGAAGCATGGTTTCTTGTGCAAATGTATAATATATGAGGCCAGGTTACCCTTCTTCCTAGACTTTGCAGATTTGATTATTATCTCACTATGAAATCATTATCTTGGAGGTCAGTCATAAAACAGGATAGGGTGCATGCCCAATTAAGGCATTCCTTTAAATCCAGCCAAGATATTTATAGTCTTCCATTATCATAGTGTCGAAATGTTTCAAAAGCTTGTTAATTTCATTCTCTGGAACTACAGAAGTGTTCAAAAATGTCTTGAGATTGTTCACTTGTTCTTACATTTACTAGCAAAATCCTCCCTTTGGGATATGTACAGTGTGTCATTACATAGGAGAAGAGAGAAGTTAAATACAAATAACCTCACATTAACTGGGTTAGCACACAGGAAATTTATATATATATATATATATATATATATATATATATATATAGAGAGAGAGAGAGAGAGAGAGAGAGAGAGAGAGAGAGAGAGGAGTGTGTGTGTGTGTGTTTGTGTGTTAGAGAGAGATATGAAATACCTAAAGCAATTTAGAGATAGATAGCTGTGGTAGCATGAAAAGAATTTAAGGGATGAGAAATTTAACTGTACACTGATCTGTTTAAGCATGATTTTTTGTGGATCAGATGCTTTGATATAGTCAGATTTTTAAAGTATAGCTATGCACAAGATTCTCAGTGGATTTAAGTATCCTGAAGTGTTCTGCTGGATTATTCTGCATAGAAAAGAGTGTGGCTTCATATATAAAAATAGTTTTCTGTGCCAAAAATTAGTATTTCTTGTGTGAACCCTTTATTTTACTTCATTTTTGCAAAAAAGGTGTGTTTCTTTTCTTTAGACAATCTCCAGACTACTTCAGGACATTGGAATATTGGTAGAAAACTATGCAAACACTTTGATAGGCACTCTGTAATTTTTATCTACTTGCCAATGTTTGGACTGGGAAACCAATAAGTGAAAATATCCATTCCCTCTCCAGTCTTGTCATTTCTTTGACTCGCTGTGATCAAAAATAGCCTTCCCCCCCCACACACACACACACACCCCAACGAGTTCAGGAATAATGAGCTTTCCCCAATCCTAGAAACACAGCAGCTTTGAATTTTAAATGGCTTGGCTTTTGTACATAACCTTGGGATGTTCCCTGAAAATTCACCAAAAACAAAGGCTCATTCCAAATGGAGAAAGAGAGAGTTCACTCACTGCAGTTTGTAAGCTAATTTCCTTGCACTTTGGAGCATGGCTCAGTGCCCCTGCAAGCTGATGTGTTTGACAACAGCTGCTATTATTCCTATGAACCGAGGGCTTTCCCCCTTATTATTTTGCAGTATAATTGTGTGACATTTTATTTGAAGTTCTTTATATTGTGCCTTGCAAAGCTTTGGCAATGGTATGAAATAAAAATGCCAAAAGAAAAAGCACGCACACACACACAACAAAAGCAAATAGCACGAAAGAAAACTGGACCAAGGGTTTTGTGTTTTCCTTGAATTTATTGCTGGATGCAAAAAGTAATTGGATTTCTCCTGGAAATAGCTGACATTCACACTAAGTGAGACTAGGATGTCAATTCCCCTTTTGTTTTTGCAAAGACAAAGTTAAACACCTGAAACAAATTAAACAAATTGAGGGGAACGTCATGAATTTCAGATTGTATTAATGCAAATCCAATTAGAGCAAATGAAATGATTATCAAATTAAACTCTTTCCATTCAGAAGGGAAGTTCAGCATGTGGGTGAAGTTGACATAAGAGAGCCTGACTTATTAAATGATTGTTGGATGATTTCCCAAGATGCTTTTCATAAAATGGTAGACTTGGATTTGGCCTAATTTTTGCTCACATACAAATGCCCTTGGGTGTCATTCATGAAGTTCTCCAAAGAGAGATCTGAAAGATATTGCCTCCTACATCAAAGAGATGGACTGTCACTTTACACTCAGCAAAGTTACATATCAATAGTGCATATCAGTAGTGAATTGTTGCATTGTGCACTAACTGTAGATTGATGTTCACCTGGAATCCTGTATTCAGTTCTGGGTACCAAAGTTCAATAGGAATATTGACAAGCTGGAACATCTCCAGAGAAGGGCAACCACATTGATCAAAGGTTCAGAAGTCAAGCCCTATGAGGAATGGCTTAAGAAGTTGTGTATCTAAGACAGAGATCCTCTGGCTGGGTCATCCAGGTGGGTGTGGGCTCCAGCTTCCTACCCTGGACAGCGAGGCATTACGCCGTCGCACTTAGTAAAGAGTCTGGGGGTCCAGTTAAATCCGCTGCTGACAATGGAGACTCAGGTCTCCGCTGTCAGCAGATCCACATTCTTCCATCTGCGGCAGGCTAGGCGGCTGGCACCCTATCTCACCGGAAATGACCTAGCCACGGTGATCCAAGATGGTCATCTCAAGGCTAGATTACTGTAACGCCCTTTACATTGGTCTTCCTTTGTCGGTCATCTGGAAGCTTAAACTGGTGGAGAACGTGGCAGTGAGGCTCCTGGCCAGGGTGCCGGCCAGGGCGCATATCACTCCAACTCTGCAGCGACTGCACTGGTTGCCAATTGAGCACTGGATTATCTTCAAAGTGTTGGTTTTAACCTTTAAGGCTTTGCATGGTCTGGGGCCAGTGTACTTGAGGGACCACCTATTCCCATATGTTCCCCAGAGATCTCTCCATTCTGAAGACCTCAATCTTCTGCAGATTCCTTCCCTGCGAACCATCCACCTGTTGTCAACTGGGCACAGAGCTTTCTCTGTGGCTGCACCTCAATTGTGGAATAGCTTTCCACCGAGAAGTTTGAGCAGTCAATGAGCTACCGGCTTTCCGGAAAGCTTGTAAAACAGCTTTTTTCTGGCAGGCATTCAATTTATGAATAACCACTCTTTCCTATAGTAGAATACTGTTAAATTGGTTTTATTTTTCGTTTTTATGTTGTTTTGTTGGTTGTTGATGTGTTTTATGATGTAATTCGATATGCTGTAAGCTGTCCTGAGCCAGTCGGAAAGGATGGTATACAAATTGAAATAATAAATAAATAAATAAATAAAATGTTTAGCTAGGAGAAAAGAAGGCTGAAAGGGGACATGACAGCAATTTTTCAACATCTTTAAGGATGTCACATTGAAGAAGGGGCAAGTTTGTTTTCTGCTGACTGTAGTCTAGGACACAGAACAATGGATTCAAATTACAGGAAAAAGATTCCACCTGAACATTAGGAAAATCTTCCTGATGGCAAGAGCTGTTCACAGTGATTTTTCTGCTTCTTGCCAGGGGGTTGGACTGGATGGCCCACTAGGTCTCTTCCAACTCTATGATTCTATGATACTGCCTGAAAGTATAACAAATAAATAACAAATAAACAATAAATCTTTCTCTGAAGATTTTAATCAGAGGCTGGATGGCCATGTGTCAGGGTTGCTTCGATTCTGTGTTCTTACATGGCAGAATGCTGTTGAACTGGATGGCTCTTGGGGTCTCTTCCATCTCTATGATCATGCATAATATGGATCAATGCATGTATGGATGCCACTTGGGAAAGTAGTCTAACCTGAACAGAAAATGAACAAGTCCTTCAACCAATCCAGGATAGGATACCTATCCAACTAGCTATCCAGGAACTCAGATTCTATGCCAAAATTTTGAAACCAAACTGAAATAAATAACAACAGCTGGAGGCCCCCATGATTCCCAGCTAGAGTGTATTTATTGAATAAACTTCATTAGTTGATTCTGTAGTTGTAATCCAGTTGGGACAAACAGATGAAGTCCCCAAGTTTGGTTTTATTAAACACTTCCCAGCTTTTTTGTTTTTATTGTAGCTGGGTTTTTTTATTTTATTATATATTTTGTGGATATAAACCAATTTGTTCATGGTTGGACAGCAATAAGCATTATTTACCATTGTGATTAAAACACACACAAATACATAGGCATTCAATATCAATCGATAGACAGTTACTTCATCTTATCCATCAACTTCACGAAGAGACGTCTCTAAAAATAAGATGCAACCCTCAAGGTCACCTCACCAATGCAGTTCGAACGAAGAAAAGTGTAAAGCAAGGCTGCATTCTGGCCTCATTATTATTTAATCTTTACATCAACTCCTTGGTGGACCACTTGCTTAACATGGACTTCCACCCACCAAAACTGGCAAGTAGACATATTTACACCCTACTGATGCTGCTCTATTCTCAAGAATGCCAATTGGACTTAAAAGAGCTCTGAGAGCTCTGGCTCAATATTGCAATGTGAACCAGTTGCAACTCAACTACCCAAAAATTAAAATCATGATGTTTGCGAAAAGACCCAAGCTTCACATTTGGACTCTAGATGGGAACAAAATTGAGCAGGTCCCCTGCTTCAAATATCTGGGAATAGTCCTCCATTCCTCCAGCAGCAGAAAAGCCCATGGAGACCGCATGGCTGAGATTTCACAAAGGAGCTTGTCTGCTATACTAAAATATCCCAGGTCAAGGGGGGGGGGGGGACACATTACATACCTGTGGCACTCAAACTATTTGATGCCACGCCAACTGCACAACTCCTATACGGTGCCCAATTAGGCCCCTTTTCTGACTTTACCTCATTGGAGAATGTGCAATCCAAACTATTAAGATCAGCCCTCCAGGTCCCAAGGTGTGTTTCCAATACCACCCTACATCTGGAGACAGGCTTCCTGAGAATTGAGGCCAGGTTATGGGTGGTTATACTGAACTATTGGCTTAGACTATCCCTCTCTCCCCTTGGCCTTGCACCTCTTACTATGTCAGGTGGCTTTCAGTCCAGTTGGGATAAAGCAATAGCAGCCAAAATTTTATCTTTAGGCTTCTCTCCAGGACTGCTAACCAGTATGGGATATGACCAAGCCAAATTTCTGATTAAACAACAAATAACTGACATTGAGTGCCAATTAGACTTAGCCAATTTCCCATCCTTTAGTATCGATGGTGTCAGTAGGTTTTGTACTTCCCCTATGAAATATCTAACAATGTTCAAGGTTTCCAGCCATTGGAGGTCTTTCACTCTGGCATGTTGCCATGCTCTTCCATCTGCCATATTGGAAAGTCGCTACCGGAAGACCCCATACGCTGAGAGACTGTGCCCTTGTGACTCAGGTCACATAGAGACTACAGAACATATGCTTCTCCAGTGCCTGTTCTAAAGAGATATTCGATCCCGTCTCATTACGCCATGGCTACTCAAACACTCAGAATGCTCTGGACAATTTTACATCTCCCTGCTGCTATCAGATTCGAACTCAGCTATAAGCTATAATGTTGCCAAGTTCTGCACAGCAGCTATTAAAATTAGGCAGCCAATGACAAATAGCACCAGCTAGTACAAATCAAGATTTCATACTAGCTGAAAATTGATTATAGCCTTTTAATTCTAGTCTTTTTATTATAGTAACGGATGTTGCTCCCTCCTCTGTCTGACTGGACTTCCCTTACCGGTGCTACATTAGCACCCCATTCCCCTCCCTTCAGATTCCCCCAATTTTAAATCCATTAATTTTGATATAATCTCATCTTGATGTTCTGGAAATGATACACTTGTTTTAAGGTTTTAAAGTATTGAAGTTTTAAAGATGTAAAGTTTTAAATCTAGACCTGATTTGTTTGTGTGGGACTGTGTCCCTTTTCTCATAAGCTGGTCATTGACCGTAATGAAGTGAAGTTGAACTTGAACATAGGCATTGCAATTTTAGGGTGGTGAGTGGATAACATTATCAGAATGTTTCAGTACTTCAAAAGACAGCTTTGCAGAAAATCCTATGCACGTGTAAGTGATTCTCTGGGAGCAATTGGATATTTTTGATTATTGAAAGTTGTTTATATTCCATTCAAGATTGTAGCAGTGGAGTTTTGCCTGTTATGTAATTGTGCATAGATATTATAGAACACATCCATGCACTTCCGGATATGCATTTCATTAACTATGATGAATCACTATAGTTATCCAATGTCTACATTGGACAACATTTCCATCTACTGTATTTCTATTTACTTATATGCAAGACACCAACTGAATTCTTGCCATACCATATAGCATGCATGTTATTAGAATTACATTCATATTTTAGAAATGGGTTATTTCTTTCACCATGGGTAGCTTAGTCCGCCTGTCCTTTTCTGACATATTGGGTTCCTTTTAAAATGGAAACATCTCCCCGTAAAACTATGGACCATTTGCATGGCGCAATGATTTGCATCCAAGTTGCAGATTGCCTTGTTGTAACTGCTGTGAAAGTCCCCTCCGAGGGCCTCCTCTAGCCTTCTACCCTGATTCATAGTTTTCCTTGCACTGCGGGGTCCTGGCTTCTTTCTCCGCTTATATCGCAATGTTTCAGCTTTGCTACAACCATTCTGAATTATGAGGTTGTTTTTCACAGGAGGGACAAATGTCCACTCAAGAGCTGGTGTGACAATCTGAATCTTTCCCTCCAGGGGCAATAAAGATCAAAGCCTCCAACACAGCTGTCTTGCTGACTGTATGTCATCTGTCATTAGACAATTAATGTGACAATGAAAATTTCCCAGCCCAGTGCTTTGTCATGCATCAATATTTCTTCTCCCTCTAGGTAGGGCTTGGAGACTCACAACTGTTTCACAATCCACAAGACCAAAGTGGAAGGAGGTTTATTGATCACCACCTCAGGAAAGAAAGGGGAGAAGGAAGGAAGAAGAGGAAAACAATCCTTTCCCTCCGTTTAATGCCTTGCGAATAATGTCTCAAATGTCAAGACAGAGCTTGGAAAAGTTAAGGGTTTTTTTAACTGCAGTTCCCCAAATACTGCTGTTCAAAAAAGTAGCCATAAAAAAGGATGGAAAAGGGGAGGAAAAAAATGTGGAGCAGCTTTAAGACTAACTCTTTTTAAAATTTTCATATGAGCTTTAATGCACTTCTTCAGATACGGTACTGAGTGGCATTAAAACAGTGGTTCTCAACTATCCTAATGCTGCAACCCTTTAATGCAGTTCCTCATGTTGTGGTAAACCCCAACCATAAAATTACTTCATATCTGTAATTTTGCTACTGTTATGAATTGTAATGTAAATATCTGGTATGCAGGTTGTATTTTCATTCACTGGACCAAATTTGGCACAAATACCTGATATGCCCAAATTTGAATACTGGTGGAGTTGGGTGGGGTATTGATTTTGTCATTTGGGAGTTGTAATTGCTGAGATTTATAGTTCACCTACAATCAAAGAGCATTCTGAACTCCACCAAACTTGGCACAAAGAACTTCCAGGACCAACAGTAAATACTGGAAGGATTTGCTCATCATTGACCTTGAGTTGTAGAGTTGTAGTTCTCCTACATCCAGAGAGCACTGTGGACTCAAACAATGATGGATCTTGACCAAATTTGGCATGAATACTCAATATGCCCATATGTGAATAGTGCTGTAGTTTGGGGAAAATAGACCTTGACATTTGGGAGTTGTAGTTTCTGGGATTTATAGTTAACCTACAATCAAAGAGCATTCCGAATTCCACCAAGGATGGAATTGAACAAATCTTGGCACACAGAACTCCCATGACCAACAGAAAATAATGGAAGGTTAGGTGAGCATTGATTGACCTTGAGTTTTGGAGTTGTAGTTGACCTACATCCAGAGAGCAGGAAGAGGGCTTTTGGTGGGAGGATTTGCATCTGATTCCAAAAAGGAAGAGAAGGACACGTGGAGAGATCTTCAGCCACCTCTCCCAAAGGGGTTCCTAAAGACCATCCAAAATATGTGTTTTCTAATGCTCTTTGGTGACCACTCTGAAACCCCCCAGATTGAGAAATATTGCATTAAGGCCTCAGATATAAAATGTATTTATACAGTTATGGGGATGAGACATAATGGAATAGGATCCAGAAAGATGCAAATCATGGCCCTTGCACCAATTTTTCAAAGGGCTGTCAGCATGATCTGTGGTTCAGTAGTTTTTGAGGGAGTCATGTCTTAACAATGTGCTTTTTTATTTAGAAAAGACATCTGATAAAATGATGTGCATCAAAAAAAGGAATACACTGCAAAAAATGGGTGGAAAGAAGTGACAGCTGGGGACTGCAGTGTGATATGGCAGTTAAAATAACTGAATCAATGGGAAAGATGTTATAGCAGTACCCTATTCAGCTCATACACGCACGCACGCACATTGCACAGGAAAGTCAAAGATACAGCCCTTTATTTATTATTTATTTATTTACTACACTTTTATCCCACCCTTTTTAGCCCGAAGGCGACTCAGGGCAGTTTACAAACTGGCAACAATTAGATGCCGAGCACACATAAATACATCATTAAAACAGGTTAAATCACAATTCACTCGAACTAAAACCCAGGGAGTAGTCATTTCCTTAGTGAGATGGAACCACAAGGGGAATAAAAGTGCTTCCCCCAATGGGATAGTAGGTGCAATTGATGTATTATGCTTTGGGCAACAAAATTATTTATACACTATCCGGGGGAAGCATGAAAAAATACAGGAATTTTTTTTCTGTGTAGAGAGAAATGTAAACAACAGAATTTAAGTTAGAAAAAGAGGGGATTCTATGGAAATCAACTTGAAGAATCTGCCCTTCTTTCATAGCAAGTCTGTATTTGCTTGCCTCCAAACCAATCTAAATGATAACACAAATGTATCTTGCTGAGGATTTGGAATAGCATTTCACACATGCCTTTTGTACATGGGAGATTGCCTAGCAGGCTTGCAAATGACACGTGCCAAACCTTTGCTGCACTCGCTCTGTCACACAGCGTTCATGGGCCAGATGTTAATGCAAAATGCAAGAGGCTGGGCTCACTTCTTCTCTCGATTTTGCTAATCAGTTTCTTTCCAAGTTGCTTCAAGATTTGAGCAGGTACATTTGGAGGAGACCCAACTGTCTGGAGAACACAGCAGGGATTTCTTGAAGGAAGCAGCTGCGTGAAGAAAGAACTTGACAAGTACTTTGGTTCACAGAAAAATTGATTGGATTGTCTGGGAAATGCAGTTACCTCTCCCTCCCCCCCTCTCCCCCCCCCCCTGAAAAAAAGATTGCTACCACACTTACACAAGGAGGAGGAAATTGTTTGATTTCCCTTAGGCATGTTTTAAGAGAGGATCTTTTGATGGTGAAAAGTGGACGTTAAAAGTCCATTGGTTTCTGAGTTTGAACGAGATCTGGGCTAACATTTGGCAAGGATGCCTTAATATGGTCTTGCCCTGCATTAGCTAAAATTGGGAGGTAGTTTAAATTCTGGCCCAGCATTTGGAGAATCCCCAAACTTTGGGCTGTTGGAACATTTGGGCCACTTCTAAAATAAAACCAGCTGCAACTGTCACCACTGCCATAGCTCAGGGACACAGGATGGTACTCACTATCTCTCCCAACTTTCCTGGTTGCAGAGATCTCTAGCTAAGGCACAGGCCCTACCTGTCCTTTGTTACCTGGAGTAACAGGTTGGAGTCATGGGGAAGTATGGTAAGGGAGGGGGAAGAAGAGAATTATTATTCTCCCTCTCCCTTCTCCCTCCTCACCCTATTGCCTTGGTCAATGTCACTACAGGTGTCAGAGTATAGGTGGGACCCATGTGTGACGAAGGATAATAGGGGATGGTAAGGATAACTGCCCAAAAGCACAGAACATTTTTATATTTGTGTCTTTGCAGTGGCTGGAGGAACTCCTGTGTGCCCAAACCTGGGGCTGTTCCAGCATATGATAAGTGAAATCAGCCTTAGATTATCAATGTAGGCCCGAGCTAAACCTGCTTTCTCTCCATTGCCACATAGGAAGTGGTAGGTAAAGGTAAATGTTTTCCCCTGATATTGAGTCCAGTCATGTCCGACTCTGGAGGGTGGTGCTCATCTCAATTTCTAAACCGAAGAGCTGGGCATAGTCCGTATACACCTCCAAGGTCATGTGGCCAGCATGACTGCATGGAACGCCATTACTTTCCTGCCAGAGCTGTACCTATTGATCTAATCACATTTGCATTTTTTTAAACTGCTAAGTTGGCAGAAGCTGGGGCTAACAGCAGGAGCTCATGCTGCTCCCTGGATTAGAACCTGTGACCTTTCAATTCACCAATCCACAAGTTGATCAGCTCAGTGGTTTAATCCACTGCACCACTGGGGGAAGTGGTAGACTGCAGGTAATAATATCCCCCATGCAATTAGTGTCAGGACTCACTGAGCAGCCCTTAAATAACTCATAGGAAACTCCTGGATTTTACTAAGAACTTTACTACTGTCACAATCGCCAACTTAGAGCTGCCCCTTTAACACACACACGGAGACGTAGCAAAGGCTAACTATGTTTATTAAGTAAAACAAATCCAAAAATGCAATTCACTTAGAAAGTTCATAGGATAAAGCAATCAGCACGAAGCTGCAGTTCAGTAAGATAAGCAAAGTTCCAAAAGGTAGTTTCAAAAGCAAATGGTCAAAAACTTGGCAAGGTAGTTTCAAAAGCAAATGGTCAAAAGCTTGGCAAGGCTCCCGGATTCAATCCGGAACAAAACAAGGAATCCGCACCAATGCGAATTAGATGCAAGGCAAGGTCTTGGTCCAAGGCGAGCCAAACTAGGCTCCAGGATTCACTCTGCTTCACACCCTTCAGATCAGATGTGGCCGGAGAACTGACGATCAGTTCCCACGGGGCCGTTCTTAATCCCTCGGCCTGGAACCCCGACGATCTAGGGCCCGGCGTCTCCAGTCTCTACTTTCCGAACGGCGACGGTCTAGGGACAGATGCCAGCTCCTCCTGCCCTCCCTCTATGTCTCTACGCCTGTTATGAGAACGGCCCCGCTCTGCCAGTTCCGTATCGCTATCTTCTTGAGAAGCAGCCTCCCCCGGAGATTCCCAGCCGCTAGCCTCCATCTGCTGCTCGGCCAGCTCTTGGGAACCTCGGCCGTTTGGGAATTCATAACTATCTGTTTCGCTGCCTCCCATGTCCACCTGGCCTGCTCCTTCCCGAGAGAACGCTCCCACTCAAGATCCCAGGCTAAACTCTCTACAGGTGAACTGGGCAAGGCACTGCGGACCAATCTTGCTCTGGGCCTTCCAACTCATCTTCCGAGTCCCCTCCAGCCTGTGCGGGTCCCAATGCCACCGGGACCCCGGCGCCTCACCCCCCCCCCCCCAGTGGCACGAACGGGCCCATGGGTGCTACAACTACAGGATACTTTAACATGGTTAAAGCCGAGAGTGAAACACCCACTCCCCGTTCCCTCTTATGTACACACTAAGAACACACCCACAACATTTCAAACACCACATTCCCGCTCTCCCCATTTGGCAGGCATCCTTTCGCATCAAGGTTGGAGCCGTTAATTCTCCTCCCCAGGTGCAGCTGGTTCCTTATCTGGTGTTGAGGCTGGCAGGATCCAGATTCAGGGCCTCAACTCTCAGGCCCTGAATCTCGGATCATGACAATTAGCCTTCATCCTTTTGTTTGTTTAGATCAGTGCTGTCCAACTTCTAACCGGCCAAGGGCCGGATTCCAGGTCACTGATGACCTGGGGGCCCCCCGGCCCCCGCCCGGCTGCCGGGATGCTTTGGGAGAGAGGGAGGAGCCACGGGGGCACCCCCTCCCTTCAAGTCATCCTGGCCGCAGATGAAGCTGGCGGTTTCACCGGCTTCAGCTGCTGCTGGGATGCCTTAAAAGGGAGGGAGGCGCCGCCGGGAACCCCCTCCCTTGCAAGGCATCGCGGCAGCCGGCTTCAGCCGGAAGCCGGACCCCCTCCCTTGCGCATTGGCTTCAGCCGCTGCCGCGCGATGCCTTGCAAGGGAGGGAGGCGCCGCCGGGGACCCCCTCCCTTGCAAAGCATCGCGGCAGCCGGCGCCGGCTTCAGCCGCTGCAGCGATGCCTTGCAAGGGAGGGAGGCACCGCCCGGAACCCCCTCCCTTGCAAAGCATTGCGGCAGCCGTGGAAGCCGGCGCCGGCTTCAGCCGCTGCCGCGATGCCTTGCAAGGGAGGGAGGCGCCGCGGAGAACCCCCTCACTTGCGCAAGGGAAGCATCGCGGCAGCCGCGGAAGCCGGCGCTGGCCTTCAGCCGCTGCCGCGATGCCTTGCAAGGGAGGGAGGCGCCGCCGGGGACCCCCCCTCACTTGCAAAGCATCGCGGCAGCCACGGAAGCCGGCTTCAGCCGCTGCCGCGATGCCTTGCAAGGGAGGGAGGCGCCGCGGGGGACCCCCCTCCCTTCCAAGGCAGCGGGGCAGCTCAGCCGCGGAGCTGGCGATGGCTTCGGCCGCTGCTGCGTTGCCTTGCAAGGGAGGGAGGCGCCGCGGGGGACGCTCCCTCCCTTGCTAGGCAGTGCGGCAGCCACGGAAGCCGGCGCCGGCTTCAGCCGCTGCCGTGATGCCTTGCAAGGGAGGGAGGCGCCGCGGGGACCCCTCCTTCCAAGGCATCGGCGCGGTGAGAGATGGAAGAAGAGGGCGGTGCAGGGAGGAGGAGCTAGCTCTCTTCCTCCTCCTTGTACCCCCTTGTCCCTCTCTCACCGGCGCCGCTGCGATTTGGTTTGCATTGGCGGCGCGGAGAGAGGGGCTGTGCAGGGAGGAGGAGCTGGCTCACTTCCTACTCCCTGCCCCGCCTCCCCCTCCCCTCGGCCGCCATTTTTTTAAAAAAATAGATTTTTTTAAAAAAATTAAAAATGGCAGCCGGGGGCATAGCGGGGGCCGTGCCCAACAGGCTGGGGGGCCGTGTACGGCCCCCGGGCCGCCAGTTGGAGAGCCCTGGTTTAGATGTTGGCAATAAGGTCTGTGTTATAGATATGGCTTTTTAACTATGGATATTGCTTTTAATCCCATTTGCTGTTGCGTTATGTGTTTTATTGGCTTTCATTATGATGGATTTTATGATTGAATGCTTATATTGTTTATTTGTTTTGCTTAACTTATTGTTTAATATTTCATGTTATAAACCTCCCATCTTGGGGAGATGGGGCAGGATGTAAATAAAGTTTGATTGGGAGCTCCTACCAAAATTCCTTCTACATAATGCCCAAGAATCCTGTGAGTTCAACTGCAAAACATTTTGAGGACCATAGCTTGAAAAATTAGGTCTTAACACATGCAGTCTGTCCACACAGTTGAGAGCTTTGTGTTTAGTTTAGTTTTTCCAGTAATCTAGACTGCGAGCAGAAGCCTCTTGTTCCTCAGAAAATCTTCTTTTCATCATATCTCACATTCCACTACAAGGCAGAAACAATAGCATGTAATGTAAGAGAAAGGAAATGGTTGTTGGCATTGACATTTGGCTATGGATTCAAATTGGCTTGGGGAATCTTCTCCCCTTTCTCACACATTCAGTTCTCTATGCTGAATTCTGAATAGGACTTCAGAGAACACTTCATTCATGGTCTCCTACTGCACATTTTAATTTTCAAATGCGTTTTTACTTCCCTTTTGTACTCCTTCTGCTCCTTCTGGGAAACTTCTCAAGATTCCAGTTCAACACTTAAAGAATACTACAGTCCTCAGAGGCTTTCTTTATAGCTCTTTGTGCATTGGGTGCAAAAAAGCAAAACATTCTTAGTGTTTAATCTGAAATCTGGTATAATGACAATTTGTACATCTGCTTTTGCCAAAAGGAGGAAGGAAAGACAGAGATTAAAATTTTATTAAGTCTTTTTATATTCTAAGGAATTATTGGATATCATCATGTCTCCTTTTCTTTTATACATTTGCAACCATTATCCCTTCCTCTTATATTAGCAATCCTCTATCATCTATGCCCTATTCCCACAACCATGAAGTAGAACTTGTCATTCACTGTTTTCGCATTCTAGAGAAAGCGCCAAAGAGCTGCTTTTGTTGGCTACCCTTGAGGCGATGCCGCCGTCTTGTTAAATAACAGACTTTGTGGTTGGTTTCACCCTACAACCGTGTTGCTTTCCTCACTTGGTAGAGCATGACAAATGGAAGAAAACAAGACTGGAGATATTTGTGACATGCCCTGCCTGCATAACCAGCCATTGGGGAGTCTAAAGGAGAAAACAGACAGCTCAATATAGTAGAGATCACCCGTGATTTGACTCAAATGCAAATGCTAAACTGCCTACCAAAAATCCATTAATTCAGTTTGACAAATTGCTGCAATATTCCCCTATGCTCCAACATTTAACTAAATAAAACCCTCACACATAATGTGAACTGCTTGTCAATCTACAGCATGATAGACATGGTTAGATGGGGTTATTAATCCTCCTGCTGACTTGCTATTGCTTTTGTTCAGAGAATATTCTTTTATGATTTTCAATCCAAAATAATAATAACAACAAGACCTCAAAATCGAACTGCAAAGGCTCCAGCATAAACCAGTAGAGGTGGTCCCAGTGGTGATCGGCACATTGAGTGTAGTGCCAAAAGATCTCAGCCGGCATTTAGAAACAATAAACATTGGCAAAATCATGACCTGCCAACTGCAAAAGGCCACCTTAATTGAAAATACATCACACAGTCCTAGACGCTTGAGAAGTGTTCAACTTGTGATTTTGTGATACGAAATCCAGCATATAGATCTCATTTACTGTGACATTCTGTGGTTTTGTGTCAGTAAAATAATAATAATAATAATAACAATAATAATCCAAGTATGGATATTAATAATAATTAATAACAATGTTGCAATCCCAAGTGACAGCAGGATTGAAGAGAAACACCTGAAAAAGCTGACACGATATGAGGATTTAAAGATCGGACTGCAAAGACTCTGGCACAAGCCAGTAAAGGTGGTGATCACCTCACTGGGTGCTGTGCCTAAAGACCTTGGCCTGCACTTAAATACAATTGGTGCTGCCAAAATTACTATCTGTCAGCTCCAAAAGGCCCCCTAATCAGATCTTCATGCATTATTTGGCAATACATCACACAGTCCTAGACACTTGGGAAGTGTCCAACATGTGATCCAATGCAACAGCCAGCATAGTGATCTTGTTTGCTGTGTACAAATCTTGTTGTGTTGATGATGATGATGATGATGATGATGATAATGATAATAATAATAATGGAAAACAAAACATGGATGTGGCTCACAAATGGAACTTCGAAAAAGGAGATGGAGGGCCTGATTCTGGAAGCCCAAGAACAAGCCATTAGAACCAATGCCATAAAAGCCAGAATTGAAAAGTTGATGACAGATTCCAAGTATAGACTCTGCAAGGAAGCAGACGAAATGATGGATCACATCCTCAGATGCTGCAAGAAGATCGCTCAGATGGACTATAAGCAGAGGCACAACACAGTTGCTCAGATGATCCATTGGAAATTGTGCCACAAATACCATCTGCCTGTGACAAAGAACTGTTGGATCACAATCCTGAAAAAGTTACACAATATGAACACTTCAAACTACTCCGGCACTTCCAAATTCAGACTGGCAGAGATTTTGAGCACAATGCTCCTGACCTCACAACAATCGTGGTAAAAAAAAAAACAAGTATGGATCATTGATGTTGCAATCCCAATTCACAGGAGAATTAATGAGAAGCAACTGGAAAAGCTGACACATTATGAAGATTTAAAGTTCGAACTGCAAAGACTCTAGCACAAGCCGGTATATGTGGTGCCAGTGGTGATCGGCACACTGGGTGCAGTGCCTAAAGACTTTGGTCAGCACTTAAAAACAATTGGTACTGCCAAAATTACCATCTGTCAGCTCCAAAAGGCCAATCTACTTGGACACATTGTTCGCCAATACATTACACAGTCCTAGACACTTGGGAAGTGTCTGACATGGGATCAAATACAAAAGCCAGCATAGTGATCTTGTTTGCTATGTACTAATCTTGTTGTGTATCAAACAACAACAACAACAACAAATTTATTTGTAATCTGCCTTTCCTCAAGGCTCGAGGTGGGATTCATCTGTTAAAATAAATACATAAAAGCACAGATAATTAAAACACATATATTAAAAGAGAGGCATAAGATTTAAAACATTTAAATAATTTGTATTAATAAAACTCAAGATAAATTGATACATGGATAGGGATAGAGGAATATAATATTGATATAATATATAATATTCCTAATGCACAAAATAAGGTAAAATGCTTTCTAAGGCTCTCTAGCAGAGTTTGGACAAATTAATAGCTGTTTGTAGGATTCTGGCAACTGCTGTGCTATATGTGTGTGTGTGTGCGTGTATTTCAAAATCAATAGTATGCATTCAATCTACTCAGCAGACAGACCTTGCCTATTTTTCCAAGTGCCATTTTCTCTCCCTTGAAATTCCTTACATTTCTGATTTCACCTTGACTTTTTCCCTCCTGAAGCAACTTTCATTGTAAACCAAGACTGTCAGACTGTAGATAATTTCAGGGCTTTGGGCACTCAATGCAAATTGGTTGAATTTAGACTGATTTCAGTCTTAGCTGAAGCACAGCAATGGCCTTCCAAAAAAAAATTGCAGACACTTCCTTGTTGGAACAGGTGGGTAATCACCTGAGGAGATTTCTTTATAGACCAGTAGCTTTCCCATGTTAATCTTATGGCGTCTGAGGTGTTGTGTGCAATAGATCTTGGCTGAGGCAGTAATTGACTCTCCAGATGTTATCTGCAAGAAGGCTAGGCCAATGGTGCCTGGCCGCACACCTCTGAAATCCCATTTAGTAAACTGAATTTATCTCAGCTAAGAAGGGACCAGCTGTTTAATTAGGATAAAAGATTTCAGGGGAAAATGAAGCAACAGACTGGCCTGGATGGATTTTTATTTTCCCATCTCCTTCCCCTGAAAAATAACAGGATATCAAATGCTTGGAACCATCTTCAGCAAATTATCCACCGCAGACCAAATTGCCACACTTATCTGTGCTTGCCATTAATGATGTGGAGCAAACTCTTCCTGCACTCAAGCTGAGTAGACCAGTGTGGTTCCTTCCCATTGTGAGAAGCAATTCCACTCCTACAAAAATGTACATGAATTTGGCTTTACTTGTAAAATTGAAGATGTAAATACAATCATAGAATCTGTTGGCACATCTATGAGTGCCACTTATGCAAGTTGAACTGGATGCAGTGCCCACTTTGGTGCTGCTGAAGGCTACCCTTACCATCACCTTCCTGTCCTCATCATAGCAACAATCACAGGGTGCAAAATTGCTGGTGGTTTTCACTTGTGACAAGTACTAACTTTGGGCAAAGTGTCAGAGTGACTCAGGTTTATCCCTTCTTTTCTTCTTTTCCTTCACTGATCATTATGGTACTCTGGCTAGTGCCAGCATTTGTGACAAGTGATGACCACCAATGATTTCACACTCTATGGTTGCCACTGTAATGAGAACAGGATGGTGACGGTATGTGCCATATTCTGTACCTAAGCTTGGGGACAGCAGAATGACCATATAAACAGTGATGGCCATTTCCAATTCAGAATCAGCCCAACTATCTACATTTGCCCAAAATGCAGGTGAGCTCTGGAGTTTCAAGAAAGTTTCAGGGCATCCTAGACTTTGGGTAATGCAAGGAAAGGCAGTGCTAAGTGTCCTTGCCATCCATGTAGATAAAATCTGCCTCCTGTATCATGTGGACATCACTAAGTCCATTCACCCCCACCCTACCTAATTTGACTGATGTAGATGGGTCCATAGAGCTTAAAGAGATCATGCGGGCTATCCCATCCAACTCCCATCTGCCATTTAGGAATATACAATCAAAATACTCCTAAGCGATAGCCAACTGTATGGGCAGCTGCTGGAATACTATTGTTATCTCAAGGAGATAGTGACCTAGTTATACCTCTGTGCTATCTTTATATCTCTCTGGACTGCTTAGAGATTTCTCCAGATCGATTTTGAGCATGGTGTTTCTGGCTAAATTCACGTACTCTGTCCATTTGTCAAATGCATCTGGAATATTGTCACAATGTGGGCCTGGCCGCTCCCCATAATCACACACACAGACGATTGGCAATTAACAATTTATTGAAAGTCAGTAAGGGAAAAGCAGGTGAAAGTAATAAAGTTCAAAAGAGTCCAATTGCAAAAATCGAAACAAGTAACCCAAGGCAAAAATTCAATTCAAAGTCCGTGAGAAAAGCAAGGTAATCCAAACAGGTAACAAGGTAGTCCAGAATCCTGAAGACAACTCAAAGTCACTTGGAAGGTACTTGAACTAGGCTAGCTGAAACTACAGCTCCTGGAACTTGGAGAGCAAAGCAAAACATCCTTCCAGTAACGACGTGGCCTCCAATCTGAAGTATTTTCTCACAAGAGGCATAGTTAAATTCCCCCCTTGTGAATCCAGCATTTCTCAGTTCCCCGTTGCCAATTTCTGCGCGAAGACACAATATCACTCCTCCGGTCGAAAGAGCTCTCAGTGTCCGCACCATCTGGCCCGTTATCAGCCTGAGAGTCCGACAATTCCTCATCTCCCATAGCTTCCTCCACAGGTGGTGTAAACATGCGTTCCTGGGAACTGAAACCCCCAGGTCTCTCATACTCAGAGTCCGAGCTGGAATTTGCCTGTCCCTCATCATCAGAGTAAACAGGAGGCCAAGTATCGTCCCATTGCAAACTGTCCTCAGCTGATTCATACCCATCAGGCCCTTCACTGTTGCCATCTTGATCCAGGGCAATTGGCACCCCCGGGGCCTGGCCCCTCCCCCCCGGCTGGAATAGCAACTAGGGTCCCACAAATATTGTAGGGAAGATACAATAATTAATGTCATTAATTACCTTGAAGGATGGCCTTGGTTTAGGGTTGAGCTTGAACATGCCAGGTGCAAGATATAAGCACTTGAGTGATAGCCAAGGGTGGCATGATGTCCAGCATGTCTCAAAGTGTAAACAAGAGCCCCATAAAAATTATTTGAGACAGAATACAAATTGGAGCTTCAACACAAACCTGCAGCTGAGGTGTAATGTCTCCAGTGGCAACTTCGGAAGGGGCCCATCCTGCTTTTCTCTGTGGCTCCCAGCAGCTAATTGGGGTATTGGTTTGTATGTACAATAGCTGTACAATAAATCTAAGAAGCTTTTTCACCTACAATCTGTTGTTGCTTCCAAATTTAAACATAGAACCTTCCTTGCGTTTGGCAAGACATCATCCAGTCTCAGCATGCTCCACTGTCAGGAAGTTCTTCCTTTTTTTAAAAAATGTCTTTATTCGAGAGAGTATCTTTTTCCATATATACATAAAATAGAAAAGCATTGACATAAATAGTGGGGGAAAGCGGGTGTAAAGATTATATAGAAAGGGGTAGTATAGTATAGGAATGGGGGATGAGGGTTTGGATAGAGCTCCGGGGAAGAGTTCAAGAGGGGGGGGGGGTAGATTTAGTGCAAGATTTAAGAAAAGTGAAATAAAATTGACTTCCAGTAGTCCTGCTTTGTGGGGGTCTTCCTTTTCCTTCGTTTCTTTCTGTGTCGATCTTGTCTTTCTGAGCTTTCTCTGCTTTGTATCTACGTGTAAGAGCTAAGTCTTTAAGAGTCTTCTATTCTATATTGTTTGTCCTTTAAATAGTCCATCACTACTGTCCAATCTGTTTCTCTTATAGGTGTTCCTTTGTATCTGGTAAGTGAGTCTGTCCATATTTCTTATTTCTAAAATTTTCAGCAGTAATAACTCCTCGTCGGGGATGAGCGGTTCTTTCCAGCATTTCGCGTAGCAGAGCCAGGCCGCTGTGTTCAAGAGAAAGAGTAGTTTATCTGTGTTACTTTCTAGCTTAATATCATGCATGCCTAGCAAGAAGATCTCAGGATACATGGGTATTTTTATCTTTAACATTTTTTGTAGTATCTCCTGGGTTTTTTTCCAATATGCTCTTGCCTTTTCACACGTCCACCAGATATGGAAGTATGAGCCTTCTACTTTATTACATTTCCAGCAGTTTGTGTTCATGTTCCTATAACTTCTGCCCAGTTTTTTTGGGGTCATGTACCACCTGTACGCCGTTTTATACCAGTTTTCTTTTAATCCAATGGCATATGTGTATTTCAATTTTTTCCTCCAGATTTCTTCCCACCTACTTCTGTCTAATGTCTTACCTACGTTTTCATTCCATCTTTTCATGTAGTTTTTTTCCTCTTTTTTATCTTGGTCCCACTCCAATAGTTTCTTATATATTTTGGTAATGATTTTTTCCCCCGATTTTAGTGTTATGTCCCAGAAGTTACTCTGTTCTTGGAACCCTACTTTCGCATCTTTTGTAAAGCATTCTCTCAACTGTCTGTAATGTAACCATGATATTTTGTTATCCATCTCAAATATTTCTTGTTGGTTCTTCAGTTTCATCTCTCTGTTCTCTTTCCTTATTAGATTTTTATATTTTGGCCAGTCCTGCCACCCTAAAGTTCTTAGTTGTATGGCTTCTAGGGGGGAGACCCATAATGGGGTTTTATTGTACATCTTTGTTTTATATTTTTTCCAGATTTGTAGGAGACTTGACCTCACGAAGTGGTTTCCAGGAAGTTCTTCCTAAAGGTTAGGTGGGGTGTCTTTGAATTGAATCTATTGTTTCATGTCAGGAATGGTATTGAGGCAACTCTAATCAACTCTAGAGTAAGGGAAGAATGTGTTGTAAATTAAATGTTAGGTAAAACTTGACATTTCTTTCTCACAAGCAAGAAAAGAAATAAATTCAAAAGGTTTATTCTCTGTTGGTGAAATTATCAAGGCTTTTTGTCTTTGTTGATTATGTCCGAGAAATGTATTTGTGAGAAAGCCTCTGGGTCTTTTACACAAGAAGCTTTTGGCACAGAAAAGTGTGCTTTTACATAACAAGCATTTATTTTGCTCAAGCTTCTCACATTTAGCAGAATTTTGCAAAATGTAAAAAAAAATGCAACTGCTATTTGTCATATGTTAAGACATCCTTTGTCCTTGAAGATGAGAAAATTAGCATGTATTCTTTATTAACTAACACGACTATTTCCAAGCTCTGATCAGTTCTGTGAAATTTTGTAAGGAACTGAATTCATCATTTGATTTGATTCATCGTCTATGTTGTAGATAAGATTGGATCTGATTACTATTTCTAATGAAATATGGTGATGAACTTTGCATTGGACCACAACCTTGGAAAAACTGAGAGATGGGATGATTGCTGTGCCAGCTTGGAAGACCACTTGGGGAATTTTTTTCTAGGTTACTTTGAACTCTCTGAAAGAGGGCAGGGGAAGAGTAAATGGGTAAGCAACAAAACTTTACTGAAATGGGGAAAATACTGTGTATAGCAAAAACACATTTTTAGCAAACATAGAGAAAAGACACTGCACTATTCTAAAATTCAAATCCCAGT
The DNA here is from genome assembly GCA_030556195.1 of Anolis apletophallus. Taxonomy (NCBI): domain Eukaryota; kingdom Metazoa; phylum Chordata; class Lepidosauria; order Squamata; family Anolidae; genus Anolis; species Anolis apletophallus. The sequence goes on along the minus strand of JARBWK010000006.1, from coordinate 12,307,762 downwards.
AGTAATACAAATTTGTGTTTCTCTATTCCAAAATGGCAATTTTCATTAGCTTAATGCTGCAAATCAGAAGACATGCTTTAAAGTGTGGAAGTTTATATCAATCTAAGAAAAACATTCCTGGAAAAGCTCCTATCTCTTAATGCAGCAGAAGCTTTTCATTAAGCTGCTGGTAGTTAGCTTATTAAAATCAGTGCATAGTTTTGGCTATAAACATTTAATCAAGTAGTACTGGATACAGCTCAAGTCAATCTGGGAAAACATCCAGTGACTCTTTCCAAGCTGCAACCATTGCAGATTTGTGCTTAAAACAACAGAGCTGTCATTCAGAAAAGCACTAGACAGGCTGTGTTGCAAAGCATTGATAGGTTGTTGTTTTTTGTAGCACATGAAAAAGGCTAATTTCACATCAGAACAGAATCTCAGCAAAATGCACTCTAGTGCTAGATGATTTTAAGCCATCTACCATGACTCAGAGAATGGAGCTTTATTGGGAGATAAGGTATAGTACTTACATTTACCAATGGATAAGTCAAGATTTTGGATATACATATTGGCTACAATTTCTAGACTTCTGCACAAGTATATTCAGTAAATTTGCTGGTTACAGATTCCAGTCCTCACTGAATCTATTGCTATTTCCCAACTCGTTTCTCAAGGTGGCTTCCAAAACTGATCCAGAAAAAACATTTTCATCTCATACACACACACACACACACACACACACACACAACAATACATAGAATGTAAGACAGTTTAAAAGCATATCCAGTGAAAAGTAACACATTTGACGACAGACTGTTCATTGAATACCAAAGCTACATTCATGCATGACATATTTCTAATTTCTATGAATAATTATCAAAGCTGGGTAATACAGACCATCTAACACCTTTCTGCTCCTTTTACAATCTTTGTTTGATGTCCTCTTGTTCTGTACTCGTTGTCAACTTCTGCGTCCATTTGTTTTCCTCCTTTTCCGCATAGTACTTCCATTCCTTTAATCAAGTTCTAGCTTTCTCCAGCCTTCTCTTCGTGATATCACCCCAAACCTTCCATTGTGTTCTCTGTTCTGTTCCTTTCCTATGCTTCTCATCTCTCTTTCTTGGACCTTTCCATGTTCTCTTTATCCTTCTGCCTTATCCTGTTCCTATTTACATCTGCCATCTCACTCTGGTCCTTACTCAACTTTCCATGGCTGTCTTCCCCTTGCTCATCTATCTCATCATCCATCTTGCTCAACTGCCCTCCTCCACATCTCCTTCTGGAACTTCTCCTTTCTGCTTGTTCTTCCCTATCTTTGAATTCTCTGTCACCATCCTTGGCCATGCTTTCTTTGCCATTTTAGCTCTGCGCCACCATGCCCTATGCCAGGGGTGGGCAATTATTTTTTTCCAAGGGGCCACATGAGAACCAAAAAATATTATGGAGGGCCGCACCTAGAGGCTGAAATACATTCTAATCTACATAATTTATTTATTTATTTATTCATTTATTTACTATATTTACTATATATTACACATCATTAATATTAACATATTAATATATCAAGAAATATTCATATATTATTAGTATTAATATCATAATTATTATATTATAGTATATATATAGACAATATAGTATATTGAAATTATAATATAACATTATATTATATTATTAATTATATTATTATTTATTATTGTATTATTATAATAAAATTATTATAAAATAATAATAAAAACCACTAAAATAAAATAAAATAAAATTCAAGAAGACAAGGTGCAAATCAAGATGGAATGGCCCAATGGCCCCAGCCCAGAGGATGGCAAAGTGGACCCAGCCGTCGCAGCAGCAGCAGAGAAAAGCAGAGCAGCTGGCAATTGGAGGCTGCAGGCCTCCTTCCGCTCTCGCCCCTCACTCTATTCCCCCATTGGATAAAATTAGCTCACTTCACCCTGCCCATGCTTTTCGTCCTCGGCATCACTCACTTCGCCCTGCCCACGCTTTTCGTCCTCGCGCCCCCTCCCGCGGTTCTACCCCTTTGCGGGGTGTATCCGTCCTTCCTATTGGCTGCTTCTGTGACCGTCAGTCAGGGCTCCTCCAATGGTCGTCCCAACTGCCGTTCCTCCCCTTTGGCCATGCCCCTTCGCCATGAGCCAGAACTCTCCCGAGTTGGTTCTGTGAGGGAAGGAGGAAGGAAGGTTTGTGCCTTCTTCTGCTTCTTCTGACATCAAAGAGGAGGAGGAGGAGGAGGAGGAGGAGGGCAAGGGCTGGAGTGGCGAGATATCAGCGGGAGAAGCGCCCGGCCGTGGCTGAGGCAGAGACAGAGGCCTCCATTTTGCCTGGGAGAGGCTCATGACAGCAAGGAGTGCGGTGGGAGAGGAAAGGAGAAGGAGCGAAGGGCTTCTTCACCTCAGGGAGGCCGCCTTTCTCCGAAGAGTTGGTTTGGAAACCTTCCTCTTGGCCCCGCCCCCGATGCCCTTCTCCCCGAGCCGGACAGAATCGGCTACCGGGCCACATCCGGGCCGCAGGCCGTAGGCTGCCCACCCTTGCCCTATGCCTCTGAATGTGATCTTATGGTGTTTCTTATGATTTCTCCTTCGTGATCAAGGTGTCTCCCCTGCCAGGGGAGGGCGGCTGTGTTGTGAAAACTCCCCGGTCTGTTTTTATGTTTTTATCTAATGTTTTAATTATCTGCATTACTGCAGGCTAGCATTTCATCAGCTATTATTTTAACTATACTGCAGGCTAGCATTTTATCAGCTTTTATTATTATTTTAAACTATATCTGTGGAAGCTGGGGAGGAAAAGTGAAACTAAACTAATTAGGCGGCATGGTAGATAGCACGGTGGAAGTGCTTCTTTCCTTTAAGACGCTGAGCAACTGCTATTTTAACTATCCTGGAACCTCTGTGAGAGTGTTCTGCTTAGAGAACCATTTATACATTTTATACATTTTATACTTTTTATCCTTGACACTCCATTGAGTTTACTGGGGACCATTTGGAGGCTATCTGGTCATTTCTTGGACATTGCTTTGCCAGAGCAGTACGGATTGCAAGGGAATTGCTAGGGAACAAAGCGGCGGGTGGGTAAGGACTGTAGGTGGGGGCAGGCTACAGGCGGTTGCCCAGGGGATCGGAGACAGCCTGTGGTCTAGGCGTTGCTGTGCTCTGTCGGGGTCGTTGCCGCAGCTCCGTCAAGCATCAGGCAACGCTTGTTGGCTGCTGCCTGGACTCCTGGTTGTCTGGTGACTGTAGTTTTACTTACAACAGTCATGGTAATCAGAACAAGGCAGACCTACAGGAACAGTGACAAAACCCTGTCCCCACTAATATCATCTCCCCCTCCTGGTAAAAGAAAGAAAACAAAACAAAACAAAAAGAGATAAAGGCCTACTTCTCCCCCATAGTTAAAATACAGGAGCCAGAGCAAGAACAGAACTCCCTCTCAGCTCAGCTTCTCCTATGATTTCTCATCAGCTGCCACTTCCCTATGTCTTTAACAGGAGACTTTCTATAGACTAGAAAAGTTAGATTTGGCAGTAGCAGCCACCCTGCACACATAAATACATATCCTTCTCTACCCCAATTGGCATATTATTTTTCTGGGAAAAACAGTTTTCTCACAAACTCAAGTGGTAAAGACAACATGCAACATTTTGATACCAGGATTTTTCTTTTGAGGGCCTAAAAGCCAGTTGTTCCAGAAAACATAATTTTGCTAAGCAATTATCTCACATTCCTTTCAGTCTTCACAAAAAAATTAAAGATAAACAGATAGATTTTCCTTGAACCCAGGCTTTGATTCTGTTTCCAGCACAAATGACTATACTGATATGATATACATCTTGTGGTTCCTAAGGCAGTTCTTAAAATTCTATTCTGGATGCCATCCAATTCTGCAGCAACTTGAACCAACTTGAACAAATCAATTCTAGTTTGGAATGCAAACTAGAGGAGGGAAATAAAAACTAATCTCAATTCAATACCTCATGTTCCTCCGAAGAAGGAGTCCTGGATGACAAGTTGGACACCGAATGCGATTTCCCTTGTTGCCCTTGATGTACTTCCTTCATGTACTCGGTATTTTAAATAAGTTTGAGCCACTTCCTCTTCTTTATCAGACTGTGCAGATAACAACTGGTAATCCTCTTTCTCAGTAAATCAGAAAGGGAAACCTGTTTCTTCCAATTATGCAAACAACCTCATTCCCTCTTAAATTTCATAATCTTAATTGTCTTCCATTCATTAAATAAACATTCAATTTCAACCTCCACTTTTGTTATATCAGCATTTAATTTCTCTACCTCAATGAAAATGCTCATGTTGGGCAACCTGTTTCAGATCCCATGGTATGTACTAATTGATTGATGCTTTCAATAAACGATAACATAAGGTCAAATAAGCATTTATTCAAAATTTCTGCTGATTCAGTTTTGAAAGACTTCTAATTCCTAAGCATATCAAGTCCAAAGTTGATGTGGTGACCATGAAGGATCATGTCATTCTTAAAATATTCAATCAATGTAGAAACATGTGATTTGTTCTAACCTTCCACTTGCAAGTTCTTTCAAAGACATTCCAAACAGCATTGTGACTTAAATTAGTTTCCTCAGACAATAAGTGTTTGCCTGTGAGAAGTGGTTCCTTATCTGCATTAGTATAAGTAAAAAACCCTTTCCATTGTGCCATGTTGTCTAATCACAATAACAGAAATCACAAGATATACAGATATTGGTGAGGAAAACCAATAAAGAAAGAAGCACGGGTGCCAAAACCAAAAACAAGTGTGATTATATAAATAGAATAATGTATTCAAAACATATATACAATGGAATGACTTTCTGGATAATATCCGTTTTGACCAAAAGGAAAGAAAGAATATTAATAGGAACCAGTTCTGAGAGAAACCTTTATCTGAGTAATACAAAACTTTTCCTAATCATTTAATGGCAGTGATATTCTCACAAGTAAGTTTATTGGGGAAGTAATACAATGACAGAATAATAAAAATACTTGTAAGTAGCACAATATTGAAATAACACAAAAGCACCTGCAACATAGAAAGAAAGAAGGAAAAAAGGTGGGAGTAACCAAATATGAATGTTGTACTTCATATATACTGTGGTGTCCCAGCCTCTAAGTGTGACCGCCCCCCGCCTCCTAGTGTGGCCTCACCACCTACTTGTGTGTCCCCCCCAGCCTAGTGGGCCAAGTCAGGTACCCATAGTGCCAGAGGATCAGGCCCAGGATGAAGAGGATGAATGGCCTGAGGTGGACACATCTATGGATGCAGACCTATCATGGGATAATGCTTAGTTGCATGGGAATTGGCCCGAGGAAGGGGTTATTGAAGATTTTATGGAAGTAAGTTTTGAAACTGCCAGTGAGATTTCTTTTGACCTTGACTCTCAGAGGAACCCATCTTCTTTGCCAGCTGGGGCCAAAGGAATTAGGGAGGACCTTTCCCACCAAGATAGTAGTCCACCTGGTGCGACTAACGAGCAGGGTAGTTTTGATCGAAGGGCGAATATCCGTTAGAGGCGGAGAGATTGGAATGTAAAACATGGGATTCAGTGGACTCACAGAAAATAGATTTGCTTTAAAGACTGGCTCTGGGAAAAGTCCAGTAGACTGGAAGCTACATTTGGAGTGGATGGATCTCTGCACCAAGTCTCCAAGTTCAAGAAATTGCAGGGGCGGATTTGCCCTGGTGTTCCAAGTACCTTATTGACTGTTGTTTCGGTTTGCCTAGACTCTAAGTTCCTGTTTTCGGCCGCCGGAGTGGCCTGCCTTTGTTTTGGATTGCTTTCCTTGGGATTTACTCCGTTTTGGAAAACCTTTCCAGTTTTACCTTGGGACTTGCTTTTGCTTCATATCTTTACCTTTTTGGACTATATTATTCTAAATAAAAGTAGTTTCTAGAGCCGCTTGTGTGTGTGTGTGGTCTAGGGGGGGGGGGGACATTCCTGGTCTGAGACGCAACATATACTAATAATGTAAATAGGAGAACAATGCTGACAAATAAAGAAAGACAAAAGCACTGAGTTTATTTATTTATTATTTATTTATTTATTAACTTTATTTCTACCCCGCCCTTCTCCAACAAGGGGACTCAGGGTGGCTTGCTTTCTGCTTTCATGGGAGAGTTTGTTCCCTGAAGATCTTGGAGTTTAGAAAATATCTTATGGGAAGATGCACTTCATAAGATAGACCTGAACCCATAAAGGGCTCTATAGGTCATAACCAACCTTGTGCCTCGAAACAGACTATCAGTAAGTAGGGCTATTGCAAGAAGGGCTTTGTTGTCAACAGTGGTTGTGTGACCAGGAAAAAGTGGGGAAATTGACCTCATCCATGAAAGCCAGAAGCTTAAACTGAGTTCTGCAGCTCCCTAGGAGTGGCAACGGTGGCTCAAAATATGAAGTGATGATCCATTGGAGTGGATAGAGTTTCAGAATGGCTGGGCCATGTGGACTCTGATCTGCCACTGTCAGAACAGTATTTTGTTACCTTCTCAGGGGCCAGTCTGAAGTATTTCTATTGGAAATGTACTGGTCAGTGTAGACTTGCCAAATTAGGCTACATCTAAATGGACCACTTGGTGTGAAGGGCTGGTGGATCAGCTTTATGGTTTCTGGGTTGATAGAGGCCAAAGGTGCTTAATGTGACATTGAACCATATTAACAAAAGCCGTGAGTTGCTATAAATTCACCCCAAGGATCTGGAACATATCACAACTTTGGGCCCATATAAACAGTTGGGCTTCAGCTATTTGCATGAACATCCTGTGTTTCTCAGGCTCAGGTGGCCCAGGGACATGAATGGCACTCATCATTCCCCATCCTCCTCCTCTTCACAGCAGTCGGTGGATATAATATGAGTTGTGCCAATCACTCATCCCCTGGAGTGACATTGCCCAGAGTAGCAGAGTAGTTGGAGAATGGAAGGGAATAGAAGAGGACAAATTCTCCTCTCCCCCTCCCCCATGTCAGTGTGAGTCCTCCAGGTGACATCACTTCAGGAAATGGGTGATCATCATGACCCATGTCATGCTCACTGATCTCTGCCATGAGTAAAATGGGAAGGGAAGAGGGCTATCAGGTGGTGTCAAATCCATTTCGACACTGCTGTATGGTTAGCCCCACCACCGCCACCTCCACAGCAGCAAACCAGCATCACCACACCAGATTATCTCCAGGATAAGTGATAAGTGTAAATATGCCCCTAGTTCTGATTGCCTACAGTAAATGTCTGCTGGAAGAACTCGGTGTATGGGTTAGATTACACAGGAAAACATAACCCTTTAGGTAACCTAGACTCAAACCATGTAGATCTTTAATGGAAACAACTACCCTAGTGCTTTGTATCTTGCCCAGAAATCAATTGTGGAGAAATGTTTGATATTGATGCATTTATGTTATGCATTTCCATGTATAATCTCAAGCAATTTCATTATTCACTAAAGTTTTAGTTTCCTCTGTAACATATTCCATGAAAAAACATACGCACTTCTTAATGTGACCTCTGATATTCCAGTAGGAAGACTCCAAGGAGAATATCTGGCATCCATTCTTCTGGGTCTATCAACCCTACTACCCCATATTTTCTTTTTTCTCTTACTAATAAAATTCATTTTCCAGGTCTCTGACTTGGCAGTTTGATCAAATCCCATCAAGTTTAGCATTTATGCCATGCTTCCTGCCTGCATCGGAGAACTCACAAACAACAGATGGTAAGAAGCTTGTCCTGAAAACAGCTCTGAACAAATGATCTGTATGGTCTTGCAACAAGCAGCTCTTTGATTTTTAATATCGCTTATTAAACTTGCCCTAATGTATTGTCAAAGTCTGGGAAAAGAGGAAAGCAAGACACTAATGGTCTAATGCCACAGATGTTAAAACACTAACCATTCCAATAAATCTTGGCAAAATAGTTTTATCATTTCTCACCATGCAATAGTTGTTTGTTGGGTTATTTGGGGGGGAGGGGTGATAAATGCATGGCATGAAATTGGCATCCCGAAGAAAATTTCAAATGGTAGGATTTATGACTGCAAATCTCTGCTGCAATTAACATTAAATCATGAACACAGTGGAAGATCTCACTTGCATCATTACATTATCATTACCAGGAAAATGACATAAAATAGCTGAAGGGGAAGACTTTGTTCTTTCCATCTGAAGCAGAAATCTTGGCGTCAGATGTTATATCACAAGACAGAAAGCTCATATTAAAACCAGTTTCATATTTCTCAAAAAGTATTGTCCTCCAATGGTCTCAAATTGACATAGTCAAGATTAATCTTCAGTTGTTGTATTTTTTTTAAAAAAATTCCCAGTTTCTCTCTACTACTGACATTTCCCTCATTGTTCTCAGCTTACTTCAGCTACTACAATTTTCGTTCAAAGAGCAAATCTAATTTGCACTCAGTTCAGCAGAAATAAGAGTGTCAAGTTTTGTCATTTCCATTAGACTAAGGCAAAAGCAAGTTGCTGCATCCTCTCCTTGTTTATGATTATCCCCCCCTCCCCCCAGTAATAAACTTTGCCATCTTGACTACATTCCAATGTGGTTGTCTCCATTTTCTTCTATTAAATGTCAGAGATATGGAGGTAATATTCACAACTCTGTAGATCTATGAATTTTTGTGATATTGAAGTCGAGCCCCAGAAGAGGACTCCTGCTTCCAAGTTGGATTGGCCTGCAGCAGGGAGTTCCACAGTTCAAAATGTCCATTGGATCAGCATGGCTGGGTAGCGTGGTTACAGCAGCAGTCTCCATAGATATGTTCCTGCTTTGCTTTCCTTTCCTCTCTCCTAACATTGTAGTAAATTCTCCAATAAAATAAACCTCCATTTGCAACTTTTCTTCCTTTCCATGATGCTAACACAACTATAACTTAAACAAAGGATCACTGGACCATCTCCATCTTGGTTTCATATTCTTACTAATTACTCCCGGCTATCTCACTTTCCTGACTCCTGATCCTTGTGCCCGGGAATAACTTTGTTTTAAGTATTATTCTTCAAAAGTGCCAGCAGACCAGATTGCCAGAAACCACCATGGCAGAGACTTACAGTTTTCAAGGACACAGGACTCTCCTGAGGCAACAGAACTTCTTCCTGCAACTATATTCTGTTTCTTACATATGGACATTTTGCCCACAAGAGACTCATCTTGCCCCATCCCCATTTCAGCTTGAATTCTCTCCCATAATTTCTTGGACTTTCCCTATATGAAATGATGAAGGCTCCTGGACTGAATTAAAGAACTCCTTTGCCCTTTTAAAGAAGAATAGTTTCTGCCTGGATCTCTCCTAGAGAGAGGTCTTGTTAAAATCTTCTATGTATTTTCCTGAACCTACTTTCTATGTGACTATATGAAATGCCTAGGATTGTATAAGATATTTCCTCTTGAATTTCATGTATTATTTCTGCTAGCCTTGCCCTATGGAATGTATTTTTAGAAGAGAAAAATAGATGTTGATTGCAAGAAAACTCAGACATTTGGACATAAGCTTTGTAAGACTGAAAATGCTAATTAACCTCTCCCAAAGGCAATTAACTCTTTCAAAACACAGGAACCACTATTCATCAAATCACAATATTTAACCAGGGATTTCTTTCTGACTCAAGGAGGGTCATGTTGTCAGACCGGACTTGGCTTCACAAGGAAAATCCATAAGCTATCTCACATATTACCCAACAAAGAACAAACTTCAGAAACACATGTTACTACCAGGAAAAGTAATTAATTTTTGTCACCACACAAAGATAAGCCAACACCACCAGGTTTAGGATTTCCTCTTTATCAATGAAACCAAATTAGCCCAACTTAATCCATTCACCCCCTTTCACTCCCCATTGTCCAAAAACAAACTCCCGCCTCAGCTGATTGCTAAAGTTCCAACCAATCAGGAAAAAGCACGCAAAGCAGGGAGGCCAGGGGACCTGGATCTAGGGCCTATGCAAAAGTGAATAAATATTCCAGAAAATGCCAATAAAGACATGTCAACTTTGCAGCATCAGGACTTTGCAGTTGTCATCCTTTCTCAGCTGAAAAAGATCTCTCTCTCTCGGTGCATGCCTTCCGGAATCTTGGTGAGAACCATCTCTTGAAAGGGCGTTTTGGGAACATAGCTCACCAGGGTTTTATGTTTTCTCTTTTTTTTTTAAAAAAGAAAAACACCTTGAATCCTCGCCTTAGGGGAATTTAGGGCTTGCGCTCTCACAGCAAAAGCCACCCTAAATTTGCCTCGTTTTCAATATCATGGGCTAGTATTCTGGCTAGAAACCTGTTACATAGCACAACCTAGAATGGCCCACTGAATCAATAATACAGTGTGGAATTGTGAGCTAACACACAGCTAAGTCTGATTGACATGGGCAGAGAAAAGATGTTCCACCTGAACATTACAAAGAACTTTTTGACTGTAAGAGCTATTTGACAGCAGAATAGACTGCCTTAGGAGGTGGTTAAACATGTCCTAATTTTGCTCTGTGAAATTTTGCAGGATAGGTTCCTGCCTTTAACCTATGGCTATGTGTGTATGCATGTGTGTGTTGTTTATGAATCTCTGCTAAAAGAGACTGGAGCTACAATAGTACAATCACATCAAACAGAGACGTTGTGTCACCCTCTTTTGCTATTTTCTTTCTCTTGGCCTAGGTGTTTACTCATTCTTGCTTTGACTTCCAGTTATGATGCATGGCAGGAGAAAGGCCTTCCTTATCCTCACCTATCTGTCTAAGGACTTTATCACAGAGATGGCAGAGAACTAGATCTCATTGCTATCAATGGGCAAAACCTGTCAATTGCCCCAATCCCATCAAGATCCTGGGATTTACCCAGAAGGTAGGATTATCCCTCTTTCCCTTTCCTCCTCTCTCTCTTCTAAAACAAATGATGAAGAAGATAAAGAGAATTTTTTTTATTTTTAATGAACTTTAATTGACATTATTTTTAAAATTATATTAGCTACAGAGCTGTGGAAAGGTGGAATTCCCTCTCCAAAAAAGGAAATCAAACCAAGAGACTCACAAAACAGCAAAGTGTAGCAGTTGTGGAAATGCAAAGAAGTGTGACTGTCCTAATACGTTCCTGGGATCAGTGACTGCCATCCAACCCCCGAAATAAAGGGACTGCACAATAAATATGGGTTAAGCAATAAGCAACTTTTATTATTGTTAGCTAATTAAACTCTGTAACTTGCAGAAAATTTCTAAAGTGTGAGATGAACTTGGTGTGGATGAAGTTGAGGTAGTGGCCATCTTGGACCTACTCCTCAGCTAATTTTGGCAAAACACCTGCTCCCCAGCTGAACGAATCCTGGGTGATCAGTAAGGGAAATGCAACGGAGAATCTGAGAACAGAGTAAGGGAAATGCAATGGAGAATTGATTGAGGCCAGACTTTCCTGTTCCTAGGCTATTTCCATTCGCCCTCACCTCAGTTATTTGAACCACGGGTGAGGGTTTTCCGTTTCTGGCCTACACACAAAAGGGGTGCCTTAGGTGTACACCAAAAGTAAATTCTTTGCTGTATTCCAATGTGATCTATTTGAAACCACACCTTCCCAATTTGCCTTCTTTGAATGGTTTAGGGTAGGTAAAGAAAACCTAGAACATTGGGGGGGGGGGAATCTTACCCAATCCCAAGGACAACCAAATAATTATAATGTTACAGGAGTGATGGTGGGTCAGCTTCATGGACCAGAATTTATTTATTTATTTATTATTCAAATTTATATACCACTCCATTCCCTTAGGCTTGCGGCGATTTACATAGATAAAAACATAGCCATTTCAATAAAACAATTGAACACTATATAATTAAAATGCTATAAAACTACTGAACAACTGTCCAACTTGTCACAATACCAGAACACTAAAGATATAGGACAGTCAGTTGGGACCATTGACGTTAAATGCTTGTCGAAAAAGCGTTGTTTTACAGGCTCTTCTAAAAACTGATATTTCTGTAAGAGCCCGAGTGCTATCCAGCAGAGAGTTCCACAGTGTCGGAGTTACAATAGAGAAAGCTTTTTGCCTCGTAGAGGATAGGTGGTAAGTTTTGACCGAGGGAACTGAGAATGAATTCAGAGGGGCAGAAGCTACTCCATGAAGCCAGATCTACTTTCTTTTAGTCTCTTCTTCAGTGGAGGTGTCAAAGCACTTCCCACCCCCAGTTACGCAGGAGGAGGGAAGTTAATTGCACAAATGTTGTAGGAGTCCAACTTCATGTGATAAAGTCCCCTCTAATCATGCTCATTTGGCAGCTACAATCCCAATCCAGCCCGGATGCTGGTTTATTCAGGCCAGGACCATCTAGCATTTGCAAGCTGGTTGCCTGAGATGGGATATCCATCACTGCTTGTGATGTGTGGGAAAGGAAAGAATGCGGGTACTGGGTAGGGTTTGGGCTGATGGATGTGAATGGTCCCAGTCTCACCTGTCCAGAAAAGGATAACATGTTGTGTCCATCTTAGCAATGGGTGGTAGGGTGCTGACAAGGCTTGAATGAATTTTTAGGGAGGGGTTCTGATTGCATGCTTGAGATTTGAATGAGTTCCCAGGGATAAAGCAGTCGATATTGGGAAAACCCTGTGGCACTTCCCTGGGTTCATTGTGAGGGGATTCAGTTATTTCCTTAACCAAATGATAGGATATTCCCTGGGGGGTGGGTATATGTGCATCTGCAATTTTGGTGGGTTCATTTGAAAGTAACTTGGAACTGGAGGGAAAGGTCATTTGCAGTCTCAAGACACCTGTAGAGCCTCAGGGTGTCTGGGGTCTGTTTTGGAGTTCTGATGTTTCAATAACAAAATCAATGTGGCCAAAAGAAAGAAGGAGGTGAAATCTTGATCATATCAGTAGGTTGAGACAATAGCAAACTGCTGCATGCAGCTTTTCCTAACTTGTGTGTCCTACTTCATTAATAACTTTGGCCACACTCTTATATTGCTTATCCTCATTTGTTCTTGTTTTCACCTGTTAATTATTGGACAGTATGTGGTCAACTAGATGAACTTTCCAGCAGAAAAGCAATTTCTGGGGTCTGAAAAGAATAGATTTTCAAGAAGATGCCTGTAAACATTTTTGTGTCTTGCTTCAAATCATGCTAATGCGGCCCAAAATGTCTTTTCACTTGGGGGTGAAAAAAAACAGCCATTAAATATACAGTGTAATTCCATTTAATACATAGAGGAGTTTTAATTTCTTTTTCTTGGAAGAAGAAAATAATTTGAGTTTCTAAGAAGCCTAGTGTGTATGTTTCTTCCCTCCTTGTCTCTATCAGCTCCCACAAGTAATTATAACACAGGGAAGATGTGTAAGTTTACAACATTGCAGATGTGTGTTGATTAATGTGCTTGGAGCTCCTGCCTCTGCATTTTAGACAGACATTTTCCCCCTTCTTTCCAGGAGTCTTTGCAACTTAGCAATTTATTTGCTGAACGAAGCACTTGCAAGTGCAGGCACAGATTCTTTCCCAGTCTTCATGAAACCAGTCCTTTCCATGAATTGACTCTTCATTTACACTCCTGGGGAATCCAGATTACAAAATGCCTATTGAGAGAGCCATAGTATCAGTGGGGGCGGGAGGCTGATACACAATTCCACACGAGAGCTGTGCAGGGACAAAGTGTTGATTTCAAAAGTAATATAGTTTTCTAATTATGCTCTCACCATAATTACCTTTGGGAAAGCAAATGAGAAAAAAGTTTCCTTTTAATTATAAGAACGTGAAGGAGAGTATATAGGTTTTCCCATGGTTGCAAATGATGCATTCCTTTACGCTATCTATTATCTGTATTAGAGTGCAAAACAAGCAAAATTTACATTGGGTTGCTGTATGTTTTTCGGGCTATATTGCCATGTTCTAGAATGCTTCTAGAAGATGTCCATATAGCCCAAAAAACCTACAACAACCTAATGATTCCAGCAATGAAAGCCTTCAACAATGCAAAATTTGCATTGCCTGAAGTCATGTAATTCTACTTCCATGGCTGGCTTCCATGTTTCACAGTGATAAATCTGCATTTTATTTAAATTTGAACCCTAAAGGTGGTATCATATGATCAGCAGCTTTAATATTTGGACTACAATCAGGAGCAGGTTCTGCATTTTGCAGGTTGTATGGCTTGGAGTCACTACTGACTTACAGCAAGTATACTGGATTTTCTTGGCAATAGGTGTTCAGAAAGCTTTTGTCTTTAACTTCATTGTGACTGAGAAAATGTGACTTGCCCAGTCTGTGCTTCCACAACTGAGTGGGGATTTGAATATCTCCTAGATTCTTAGTTCAGCACACAAGCCACTACACCTTGTTGAATCTCAAGATAAAAAAGGACAAAACCACCATTCTCCAACAAAGGACATGGTCCCTATCAGGTGAAAGAAGACACCAGGAACTTCAAACCCTGATCTCTAGGTTTTATTTATTTATGTATTTATTATTCAGGCTTGTATACTGCCACTCTCCTAAGGCTTGGAGCAGTTCACAACACAAAACAATACAGTTAACAATAAAACCAATTTAACTAAGTTTAAAATCCCAATTAACAGAGTTCAAATGCTTGCCAAAATAAATGGGTTTTGCAAGCCCTACGGAAAGTTGATACATCCCGTAGAGCACGAATTTCTGCAGGCAAAGTGTTCCATAGAGATGGTGCCACAATAGTAAAGGCCCTGCACCTAGTCGCCGTCAGGCGGTAGATCTTAAAACTGGGGACTTCCAACAAGTCCTGATCTTCTGAACGAAGTGATCTCTGGGGTTGGTAGGGGAGAAGGCGGTCCCTCAATTACGCCGGCCCTGGACCACATAAGGCCTTAAAGGTAAGAACCATCACCTTGAAGGTGATCTGGTGCTCAATAAGGAGACAGAGCAATTGCTGCAAAATTGGTGTTATGTGACATCTCGTCGGTACCCCAGCAAGAAGTCGAGCATTGTTTGAGCATTGGTTCATAATCCAATGCTCAAACCACTACATCAGGTGGGCTCTCTTGTTTTCTAGCTATGTATTTACAATATTGTCATTTCCTGTGTTTCTTCAATCTTCCTCTTTTAAATACAGTATACATGCTGATGATTCAGGATTGGCTTGGGGTTGTAGTTTCCCTCTCTCTTGCTTTTTTCCCCTTTCACTTGTTTTGGAGTCAGTTTGTATTTGCAGCTGATCTTTTGTGTTTGTACAAAACTTTGTAAATGCTATGATTTAATATGATTCCCTGTATGAAAGTTGATTATTTTTATACAATGATGTACAGATGGTATTTGACACCAGAGAGACTCTCTATGCCAGGGGTGCTCACACTTTTTCAGCATGGGAGCTACTGATTAAAAAACCAAGTCCCAAAGATCACCTACCCGGAAATGTAAAACGTATAATGATTTTCTTATTTATTTATTTATATTTATTTTTCATTTTTATGTACCGCTCCTTCCAGAAGGCTTGGGGCACTTGACATAAAATGAAGTTATAAAACATCAACATTTCAATTTAAAAACAACAAGATAAAACAGAGCATAAAAATACATCCAACCACCCCATTTCTCCCACACTGCCATATTACCACACATATTATCAGCCAGAAAGTAAGAAGAGAGGCTTTTGAACTGCAAGGCCATTTAATACTCAGCAAGGTAAACAAAAGGGCCATGCATAAATACATCCAACCACCCCATTTCTCCCACACTGCCATATTACCACACATATTATCAGCCAGAAAGTAAGAAGAGAGGCTGTTGAACTGCAAGGCCATTTAATACGCAGCAAAGTAAGCAAAGGGGCATGGAAAAAATACATCCAACCACCCCATTTCTCCCACACTGCCATATTACCACACATATTATCAGCCAGAAAGTAAGAAGAGAGGCTGTTGAACTGCAAGGCCATTTAATACTCAGCAAGGCAAACAAAGGGGCATGCAAAAATACATCCAACCACCCCATTTCTCCCACACTGTCATATTACCACACATATTATCAGCCAGAAAGTAAGAAGAGACTTTTTTGAACTACAAGGCCATTTAATACTCAGCAAGGTAAACAAGGGGCATGCAAAAATACATCCAACCACCCCATTTCTCCCACATTTCCATATTCCCCGACATATATTTCTCAAGGAACAAAGCAAGCAGAGAGGCTTTGGAGCTAAAAGGCCATTTTTAAACATTAAAAATAAACAAAGAGACATGCCACAGAACAATCAAGCACCCACCCCAAAGTAATAAGACCGACCTTTGAGATGCGATAAGGAAATGACCCCAAAGCGTCCTTCTCCTCCTCCTCAGTCGTTGCTCCAATTTCCACGCCGCCAGCATGCATGCCGCCTCCAAGAGCTCACGAGAAGTCCGAGAGGCAGAATGGGCACTTCTGCGCATGCGCGCGGGGCCAGCCATGCATTGCATCACCCAGGCCTGCCCCCTTTGGTTTTCTACGACTCTGAGTGGCTGGAGAAAGATGGAGAGAGGAGGAGGGGGGCATTTTGCCTTTTGGACTCTGGAGCTTTTGGAGGCGGCGCACGAGCAGGGAGCGGGGAGGAGCAACGACGGAGGACTTCTTTGCAGTGTGCAGGGGCGCGTGAAGAGAACCAACAGCAAAAAACCTGGTCAGAGGCCTGAAGATCACCAGGATGAGGCCCGAAGATCACCCTGGTGATCCCGATCACCGTTCTGAGCACCCCTGCTCTATGCTATAGAAGGGCAGCTCTAACAAATGTTAGAAATGTAAACACAATGTTAGGACATTTTATCATAAGTCATAGTCTTGTGGCAAGGCCCAGAAATATTGAACTCATGCACATGTGTTGTGTGGTGATATTCTTGAAGTTCAACTTAAATATAAGACTATTTATTATTATTTATTTGCTGTATTTGTATACCACCCTTCTCAGGCCTCAGGTGACTCCGGGCAGTTTGCAGAGGCAACAATTCAATGCCCAAGAACACCATAAACCATTTAAAACATTAACACATAATATAAAACCATAACAAGAGCAATACAAACATAAATCATGTGCATCTCCTAATTAAAAACATTGTCCAATCACGTAGCCCAGTTGTTCCATATTCCTATGCCGTTTACATTGCATTTTCAAATGCTTGCTCAAACAGCCAAGTCTTGAATCTTTTCTAAAATGCTAAGAGGGAGGGAGCCAAACTAATGGCCCTAGGAAGGGAGTTTCATAGCCTAGGGACCACCACTGAGAAGACCCTGTCTACCATCCCTGCCAAACGTATTTGTGACGCAGGCGGGATTGAGAGCAGGGCCTCCCTGAACAATCTTAAAGTCCCAGAAGGTTCATAAGGTTCACAAGGGGAGATGCTGTCAGACAGGTAAGTTGGGCCAGACCTGTTTAGGGCTTTAAAGACAGCACTTTGAATTGTGCCCGGTAGCAGACTGGCAGCCAGTGGAGCTGGCGCAACAGAGGAGTTGTATGCTCCTTAAGCGCCACTCCTGTTAGTAATCTAGCTGCCGTCCATTGGACCATTTGAAGTTTCTGGACAGTTTTTAAAGGCAACCCCACATAGAGCGCATTGCAGTCATCTATACGGGATGTAACCAGAGCGTGGACTACCATGGCCAAGTCAGACTTCCCAAGGTACGGGCACAGCCGGTGCACAAGTTTTAATTGTGCAAACGCTCCCCTGGTCACCACCAAAACCTGGGGTTGCAGGCTCAGCTATGAATCCAGGATCACACACAAGCTGTGAACCTGCGTCTTCAGGGGGAGTGTAACTCCGTCCAACACAGGCTGTAACCCTATGACATGGTTGGCCATATGACTGACCAGAAGTATCTCTGGATTCAATTTCAATTTCTTTGCCCTCATCCAGATTGTCACAGTGGCCAAGCACCGGTTCAGGACCTGAACAGCTTCCTTAGTAGCAGGTGGGAAGGAGTGACAGAGTTGGACGTCATCTACGTACAGATGGCACGACACCCCAAAAGTCCAGATGATCTCCCCAGTAGCTTCATGTAGATGTTAAACAACATGGGAGACAGTATTGAACACTGGGGAACCTCAAAAGTCAATGGTTGTGGGGTTGAACAGATGTCTCCCAGTAACACGTGCTGCCCTCCACCAAGGACCAAAGCCACTGTAAAAAGTGCTTCCAAGGCCCATTCCTGCAAGGCATTCCAGAAGGTTACCATGGTCGATGGTATCGAAGGCAGCTGAGAGGTCCAGCACAACCGACAGGGACACACTCCCCCTGTCTGGCATAGATAATCAAATAAGGCAACCAAGACTGTCTCAGTACCATCTCCTGGTCTAAAGCCAGACTGCGCTGAATCCAGATAATCCATGTCTTCCAAGAATACCTGGAGTCGAGAAGCCACCACATGTTTCAGACTTTGCCCAAGAAGGGGAGATTGGAAACAGGCGAAAAGCTGTCGAATTGAGTGAAGACTATTGTTTTCTTTGTTAGGAATGCTGGATGACAATTTGAAAGGAAAATAGGGAAGGTTATTACAACATATAACTTCTGCAATAACTGTATATTTGCAGAGGTGGAGGAAACCGGTAATCCCAACAGAAGAATGACTGATGAAGATCTGTGAATTAGTCAAGATGGACAAATTGACTATACTGATAAGGGATACATCTTTTACTAACTTTAGGAAAGATTGGGACTTGTTTATTACCTTTTCAGAACAATGCTATGCACATTCATCACTGTAGGATTCACGACTTAGCAGAGTGCTGCCAAAAGCAGAAGTGTGACTATATAGTATCATCTAAAGAAAGTAGACTAACAAGGGATACTAACTATCAAATAAAGAGTGTGAAGTTTGTAGATTGTTTCTGTTTGCTCACTTGTTTGTTTTTATGTGTGTTTTTTTTGTCTTCATTTCTTACTTTTAATAGTCTCTCGTCTGTCATAAATACTATATGGTTGTGTACTTTTTAGCTTTATATATCTGAAACATTCATTTGTATATTTTATTTTGCTTTCTCCCTTGAATAAGTTTATTAACTGGACATTATGTGAGGTCATATTTTTGTATAATATGTATTCAATGTGATCTCATATGCAATTGAGCACCTGAGAAATTCTAATAAACAGAAAGTTAAATATCTAATTTAAAAGAGCTTAATACTGATGTACCAGTTTTACAAGATATTCATTTAATGTCTATAGATAAAAGTCCTATATGGGAAGAAGCAGAAAGTAAGCGTAATTTTACTGATACATCAAATTGTTCTAGCAGCATGATTTCCTAAAAATATCTCTTTCAGTGTCTAGAAATTGGTAGAAAAATCAAGCTGGCTATTTTCTCACATCCTGATTCTATGACCGAACACAAAATCATAACATGCATCTACACTGTAGAATTAATGAAGTTTAACCACACTTTAACTGCCATGGCTAAATGCTATAGAATTGTAGGATGTTGAGGCGCCAGACTCTTTGACAAAGAAGGCAAAAAGGACTTGTAAAATTACATCTCATGGTAGTTAAAATGATGTCAAACTGCAGTGATCCTACAGTGTAGATGCACTGAGTTGCAAGAGACCACAAGGGCCATCCAGTCCATCCCCAACAAATAATCTTCGTTATGTTTCATGAAAGTTTCACTCTGACAATGAATTGCTGGAGAAGAGAAGAGTATTACCCATCCTTTGGCAATTATATTTTGTGGCGTGAGCTACATTTAGAGCAAGATAGAATATAGGTGTATGGCATATTCAGAATACAATGGATAGAGGCTATATGATTGTTTCATCTGTGTATGATAAGCATTTTCATTAGACCTTTATTCTCTTAATCTTTGATGTGTCAAATTAGTGCATGTAACTTCAAATTCATATCAGTGGTTTTCTTTAGGTCCAGCTTTCATTGTCTCCTGGACAATTACTAAGCACAGACTTTGGCATGAAGACTCAAAGACCTCAACTGGAGTTGTGCACTCACAGGAGTGGCCATGGAGAAGGTTACAAACTAAGCACAGTCTGAAGACTCAAAGACCTCAACGGCGGAGCAGGCGCACGATAACATGGTACATGTTACAACAGCTGTGAAGGCAGAAGAAGGCTGCAACAGATTGAGGAGCCATGGCCATCGTGTTAACCATGACACTATGGGACCTCACTTTGTGAAGACTGTGTGTTGATCAGTTGTGCACTGACCTCCACACATAAAAAAAACCTCACGCACAGGCATCTTCCAAGAGAAATTAAAACAAACCAAAAAAAAGTCCCATGGCGATCAGTAAGTGGTGATGGGGGCAGGATTGTGAAATCTGGAAGCCCCTCATCACAGACTGGCACATGGGTGGTGGATACGGACTCAGTCGTTCTACCTCAAGGTCCAAGGCAGTTGAGTAGTTCGGCAGCTCTATCCATGACTGAGCAGCCCTTTTAAGGATCCACTCTGCTCACCCCACACTGGGAAAGGGCTAGAAAAGGTGCCCTAAACATAGTCTGCCTCTCTTATCCCTGACTGGACTGCCGTGTCCAGTGGGGTCACCACCCTGTGGCCAAAAAAGAACAATGGATTTTGGAAAATGGAATGTATGGTACACCTATACTGTAGAATGAATGTAGTTTGACACCAATTTCACTGCAATTGCTCAATGCTATGGAATGCTGGAGATTGTAATTTGGTGGAGCATCAGCCCTCTTCAGCATAAAAGGGTTTGCCCACTCATGGAACAGTTTGTGTTTTTACAGTAACATTGACTCTAGTATCCTGGATCATGAACACAGGTTGGACTTAGGAGAAAAAGTATTTATACTGGCCCCAGCCATTCCTGGGAAACTTTCATCCTTCTCTTTTAGATAAGCAAACTACAACTATTTTTTTTCAAAATGAAAAAAAACCCAGCATTTGTTATAAATAGATTTACTTTTATCAAGATTTACAGTGTTTACTTTGAAATTTACTGCAGTATATTGCTTTTCAGATGAAACTTAAAATATATGGCCCACTTAATCCTGCAAGGAAGAAATGATGAGCTTTGGTTTAATATTTGTGGAACTTTGTTTCCTTTTAATGAATAAACATTTCCTTCCTAATGAAAAACTACTATACTGCCCTTTTTCTTCACAGATTTCCCATGCCCTTAAAATTGTCCGTATGCTTCTTCCTTTCTCAATTCACCATAGCAGTTGAGTAGATTATTTTTTTAAAAATCTTTTCTACATCACCTATTACTTTAGGTTGCTGTGAATTTTCCGGGCTGTGTGGCCATGTTCCAGAACATCTCTCCTGATGTTTTGCCTGCATCTTCAAGCTCTAGCTGCTTGTTGCCAGAGAGGCCAGCCATAGCAGAGCACTTGATGAGCCAACCTGGACACAGCATATTATTTGAGGACACAGCATTTTATTTGAGAACACGGAAATGCTGGACCACTCTAACAGCCACCATGTCAGACTACATAGAAAAGCCACTGAAATTCACAAACATATGGACAATTTCAACAAAAAGGAGGAAACCATGAAAATGAGCAAAATCTGACTACCAGTATTAAAAAAACCTGTAAGTAACAAATAACACGCAAAAATAGTGGAATTCCAGACAAGAAACAATCAAGGCCACCTAATCACCTCCCAAAAAATGATTCCTCCAGGCAACAAGCAGCCAGACCTTGAAGATGCAAGGCCATTAAATGCTAATCAATGTGACTAATTGCAACATTCACACTTGCCTCAAACAGACAATATGTATTTCCCCTACCGTGGACATCCCACAGGTATATAAACCCCACTTGCCTGGTGACCAATATTTCTCACAAAACCCTGAGGTTGCCTGCCATAGATGCAGGCAAAACCTCAAGAGAGAATGCTTCTGCAACATGGTCATACACCCTGGAAAACTGAGAGCAACCCAGTGATTCCAGCCATGAAAGTTTTTGACAATAACTATGTCTTTGCTTGGGAGGGGGTATAACATGTTGATCAGATATGTACATTCATTGGGAAAAGCCTTCTTCTTTTGACTGTGCTTGTTTGACATTAGATTAACTTCAACTCTTGCATGAGAGACTTTGGGGAAAAAAACAGTTACCAATAGCCCTTCCAAGGTCTTCTGTGAATAAAATCACAGAAAGCTCCCACATGTCCCCAAGAAAACATTGAAAACATAGGAGTTCCTCAGGATGGAGTTCTTCAGAACTTTAGAAAAACGTGTGTGAGGAGGCGTATTATTTCTCTTTGAGTGTTTGTGTATTTGTTTTGCTTGTTTGGGGTTCAATTTTTTGGACTACAACATTCAGAATGGATAGAACTAGGTTAGATGGATTTGCGAATTGTGGTCCAAAAATGTAACCTGCCCAAGCCATGATGTTCTTCTACCTGGTTCTTTCTTTCATTTGGTACTGAAATAGAAAAAAGAGAAACAATTGACACAAGACATCATCATGCAAAGTTCATGAATTACTGACATTCCAATATAGGCAGGGTTAGGGACTCTGTGATAGTCCAGATGGTTTTAGACTTCAACTTCCATCAGATTTAATGAACATAGTCAATGGTGACAGATGACCAGAGTTGTAATCTACCAATATCTACATGTGTATGTTCCACTTCCCTGAATTAGAACTTACCCTTCTGGCAGGACGGGTAGAGAGAGTTCTTTGGGGGCATGTCCCATTTTTTCTAACCCAACCACTAATGATCATACCATCTTTTCAACATTGATCTGAAAGTGAGCAGAAATTGCTTAGTTCTTTGATTTTAATTGATATAAAGCCATTTGTTCTAGATAGAATCTTGAGAGAAAATTATCTCAATGACTCCACATCATGGATTTTGGTTGAATCTCGTCTTACTCGTCCTGGTGGAGGTTTTGTGATTTTCATGAATGTTTTTGGAATCATAAAAAGTTCAGGTTGTTGCATACAGTTTATCCAGGACATTTCACCCATCCCTGTGGTCAGAGATAATGGGCAGCCTTTTCTGTTTTCTAAATTTGCCAGCCCTTTGTTCTATTAAAATTGGCCTCTTGTAATTAAATGACTTCATGCTTCCTTTGTTGATGTAAGCTACTAAAGGCATCTGGGGCACCCACTGAGTCATTTTCCTGCCTAAGAAGTCCTTTGAGAACATAATGAATATTTCATTTGCCTGTCAGTTTTAGGAAAACGGCACCATTAAGCCTGCAGCCAAATGCCACATGGCATGCGCATTACCCCAAACAAATGGCACACACCCCTCCAAATGACTGCATGGAACGGGGTTGAAATTTCCATACTGTGCAAGGAAGAATCAGGGTTCTTTCTTTCCCATCTCCTAGCATTTCAACAAGTTAGAAAGAAAGACTGGACTGACTATAAAACTAAGGATTTTAGAAAGAAATGGTGGGCATCTGTTCAGAACCGAGTAACTGGTCCCAGAACAAAAGCACAGAAGGAGTAAAAACCATTCTAATCCTCCAACAGAGTCTCATTACCAGCAAAGGGAAACCAACCAACCAACCTAAAAAAAACCTGTATATGCCCTTCACTTCTAAATATTAGAAAGGACTGACCTCGAAATTTGAGTTTAGCCTTATTTCATCTATAAATGGTAAGGATATTGTTAGACAGAGTTCATTGAAGGTACGATGGAATGGCACAACATAATTCCTTCCAAAATTGAATGTTTGATTGTGCTTTTCCTGGGGTTAGATTAGATCAGTGGTTCTCAACTTGTGGGTCCCCAGATGTTTTGACCTTCAACTCCCAGAAATCCTAACTGCTGGTAAACTGGCTGGGATTTCTGGGATTTGTAGGCCAAAACACCTGGAGACCCACATTTTGAGAACCACTAAATTAGATGGTCCATGTGGTCTCCTCCAACCCTATGATTCTATTAAAATTTGCTTCCTTCTTTATTTCCTTCTATTTTGACAGTGTGTTGTGCAAAGATATGATTCTGTTTGTCCTTTGAAAGATATTGGGCTGGAATCCAAACCTTTTGGATGTGATGGCTAGAGCTAGTGGGTGTTGTAGCCTGACAATACAGTATGTCTGAAAATATACAATGTAACAAGAAATGTGGCTTTTCAGAACTGTGTTCATTGAAAAGACAAAGCAAAACAAGGGGTTTTTAATTATGGTGCATACTAGTACAACCAGTTAATATTGTTTTCACTAGTACATGACCTAGAGATCTTTGAATATAGATATATTTTAGTATGATGTTGCAAACTGTCTTAAGTGCCAACTGTCTTGGAATGAAATGTTAAAAGAAGGTATAAAGTGAACCAATTAGACAACCGTCCTGCAAAAGTATTGATCACTTTTAAAATTATGGATTTTAAAGTCTGCATCAGTTGTTTCAGCATCTATTGGATTCATATGTATTTCATTGTTGTCTTGTGTTTAATTGGTAGTTTTTGCTCCTCACCTCAATCCATCAGAAGAGGTAGGTAATGATGATGATGATGATGATGATGATGATGATGATTAGCTGTAGGAGTAGTAGTAGGAGTAGTAGCAGTAGTAACATCAGTTCTAGGTCATTTACGTGGTTAAGTAGCTTCTCCCAGCCTCTCTCCCAATCCGGCCATAGAGAGCAAGGATGGAAAGTGAGGATTCAAAAGGCTGCTTGCCACAAAGAAGATCTAACATTTAAGGCCCCAAATTGTGTATTTTCTTCTTCCCTGCTTTCTTTCCACTGTAAGATTAAAACCTTTTTTTATTTTGGAGGGGTTTGGGATGTTGAATTTTAATTATGGAGGTGTGTTGTGGGGGTAAGTGGCATGCCATTTTAAAATCTTATATCGAAACTATAGTATAAATATGTTTGGAGGGTTTTATAATATGATCAATGGTTTCACTTATCCATGCTCCAGAAATATCAATCCCTGGAATTGTTTGTGACCTCTCTTGGTCCTCTAGTGAAGTTCTATGCTAAGCTTCCAGTCCAGATATAGTAAAAATATTCAAAATATACTATTATCCATGGTTTTAGGTATCCACAAATTTGCCCCATGGATACAGGGGTCATACCATAATTCCTTTCTTTTTGAACTTTTGTAAATCACTTTTAAATTGCATTTTTTTTAAAAAAAATAATGGAAGCCACATTGAATCCTGTTTTACAATAATGATGGAATATATATGAAATAAATAAGTAATACAAATCTGTTACCCTTAAATGTGTTCAAAAACAGTTATTTGTCTAGACCTAGAAAGAATAAAGGATGGAACCATACTGACTTCTTAAGTAGGACACAAAACTTAACTCAAGAATTGTGTCAAGAATTGTGTCCATTGTGTGGCACTCTTTATCAAAGTATAATCTTATTAGCCTCAGTATGGCTGTGCTGCTCTTTTGGTTCAATTTATTAGCCTTCTCTAACAAAGGAGTCCAGAGATGTTGTTAATGTAATACAGGCTGTTGTAATCACCATTATATCCTCTGTAAATAAAGTTGAAATTTGAAATAAACACTTTAAATAATTACATCCATATTTTTATTACATTTATTGCTGATTGGGTTTATAGTGATTTGAAATATGGCACTTCACCCACAACAAACAGGGGAATGCAAGCCATAATTTATGTTGATTAATATATTAGTGCCACATCTTGCTTGGGGTTCTGTTAGTTGCAAGACACTGCCATAACAAATGCAATGACAGAGAAGATGCACTGCACTTGAGAGCAGAGCTACCCAGCCTTTGGTAAAAGCAAAATGAAAATATACAGCTGTCATTTTTTGTTATGGAAAAACAATCCAGGAAGAATTATTTACCAAGGTTCAAACAGCATGTGTGCAAAGCCTATGGATGTCAACATCCCATGACTACCATCATGGAGTCTGATTGAGACAGAATCAGGCAGTCAGTATGACTTTTTGTAAGTTGCTTGGATAAGGGCCTTCTGTGAAGAGACCTTTACTAGCAATACATTACTGTGTTCATTGTTTTGTCATGTTTTTTGTTTAAGATTATTGTTGTTATTGTATGCCCTAAAGTCATTTCCTTTTTTTAAAAAAACCCACACTTTTTATTAGTGATTTTCAACAAAATACATCAACGCATATCACCAACATCAAACACAGTAGGCAAGATTATGGATCCCCCTCCCCTTTCTTTGCCCTAAAGTCATTTCTGATGTCTGGCAATCTTGAAGTGAATTTATCTCAGGTTTCCTTGGCAATATTTCTTGACTGAAGTTTTGCCAAAGGCTTCTTATGAGGCTTTAAGAGAGTGTGGCATACCCAAGATCACCTAGTGGGTTTCCATGGTCTCCCAAAGTCCTAATTTAACACTCAATCCTGTACATCATGATGCCTCTCAGGATAAAGAAGTACACCGTCCCTAAAAAACAACAGAAAGTGCTTTTTACACTATTTTTATTTTGGTATCTTGATTTTTATGCCTGTTCCTGGGGTTACTTGGGATGCTGATTCAGCAAACTGCATTGGCTAAGTCATATCAGCTCTAGTTTATTAGATATGGTGATCATCATTTTCTATGGATGAAAATAGACTGGTATATGTCAAATGTTCTGTATTTCAAAAGCTAGAGCTGCTAGGGGAAAACTGGTGCAATTTCTGGAATCATCAGATCAAATATACCCAGAAATAGGTATTAGTGTCTCCTAGCAACTATTAGTCTTTTGTGGAAAGAAAAAGTGAGATATAAATAAACATACTAATAATAACTCTTGAGGCATCAAATTGTGTGTTGGCCACCACATACAGCTCAATGTTGAGATCCTACATCATGAAAGTAGAGTGTAATTTTACACTCATAGAGGTATTTATTATTTATTATTTATTTATTTATTGAGGCTTCTTCGCCGCCGACTCCCAAGGGCTCGCGGCGGCTCACAGAGCCAGTATGCATGCAGTGTCTGCCCAATGCTGTTTTATAAGTGAATGGTCAGCTGTGCAACCAAATGTGTGTGCATATCTTCATGTAAAATATAATAATAATAAATAATGTACAACCATGCATGTGCATAACTATGCACAACATAGAAATGTGCATTGTGAAAGCACTATATGTAATACAGCACTTCTGCTACCTCGCACTGAATGCAACCGACTGCATCTTACAAAAATGCCCAACTGTTTGAGTAGAGAAAGGTGTGTATGCGCAAGACTCTCATGGATTCTGGTTGGAATGTGAAAGAAAGTCATCATTTATGGTCATATGGATGCAAAAATGTCACCTTGACTTTCTCAAATGGAAAGATGTCTCCATCAATCTACCATGAAGCTATTTCATTCACCCCAGAAAGCTATTCTAGCTAGTGTTCCATATGCTGAGCTAATACACATGATACATATGTAGGACAAATTTCATTTCTCACTATTATTGAATTTATGGTTGCCATGTCACATTGTTTCACAGGTGGGCTTTCCTAAATCTAGCAATTCCATCTGAACTGCACCAGCATCTGTGTTCTCAACTCAAAATCTATTTATAAGATGTACTTTCAGAGAAAATGAATTTAGCAATGTGCCATGGGGAAAATTCATGTTTGAAAATCTGTTTAATTGCAATCTTGTCAGAGACAAAGAGACAAGACAAAAGTGTTGATGTAAACTAGGTCAAAAGCTAGACCCAACTGCAGCCCAATTTGTGCTCACCTGTATGTTACTTTCCTTCTTCTGCACAATCCAGTAAATGTGACTGATTTAATGGCAACACACTGTCAATATCCTATGAGCTCCCATACACCTTTTCCTAATGCAGAAGTCAGAGGTCATGAACACAGAATAGCTCTGAAACAGTTAGCTGAAGCTCGTCTTGAATCCACGAAGCAGGAAGATGGACCAAGCACAAAATGAAAGCCAGACCAGGTTAAGGCAGGTTTATAAATAAATCTTCATTGTTGGTACACTGCAATATGTGGCATTGCCACAGAGAGTGACCAAGATCTGACACTGCTGTAGTGTACCATGCATATTTGCCACAGTCTGCATACATGAATACATTACATGACACAGTCTGCATACTGAATGGCAACCTAGTACAATGTATATGAATCAATGGTCAAAACACATGACTAACAATCCCTTGTGGAACTGCACTGTACAATCCACAGAGAACATGTGCAGAAGCAATGCACATTTACACACACATTACTCTGTGTGCTCTAATGCATTACCACATGTGCAATGTTCTCAACTCATGTTTAACTGTTTTCACAGCCATCAGCTGCATATGATCATTGCATAGTCAACACACACACACACACTTCTGCAAGAATGATACAACTGGCACCTGTGCAATTTCATTAATGGGATTTTGGCCAGTGTCTCCTCTCTTCTACCAAACATCACAAGTGACTCATTTGGATGGAACAAGGAATGGATAATAAATAATGTAGATACATGAAGAAAAAAGTGAGAATAAACTTATTCATTCATTCAATGTATACTGCTCTCTCCTACCATAAAACATAAGGCAGTATACAAAATATGTGATAATATATGTCAAAGTGACATACACTCAAATTCACCTGACATCTTTTACTGCCTCCCACTCATGACTGACTACCACTCTTCCCAGGATCAAGCTTTTGGCTCAATTTAGCATAATCTATGCTTGGGAATAGAGTACAACCACGAATCTACACAAATCTACAAGGTGTACATTACTGAGACTACCATGTAAATAGGAAACCACTGATAATAGCAAAACCTGGACTTCCAAACAGTCACCTGAAGGACCTAGAAAACTCCTACAGACATATCCTCTCTGGGAATGTATTAGGTCTGCCATTGCGACTCTACCGTAATTTTTGGCAAAAGCATACCATATTAGTCCCCTCCCTCCTGACTTTTAAGAAAAAAACTGAAAACATTCTGAGTCTCCTTTGAGGTTGATATAAATGTGGCAATTAAATAAATAAATATAAATGCCTGGAGGACCTAGAAAATGTGGGTACTTCAGGCATGCAGGTAAGTGAAACTGTGAGGACTGGTACTACAGGCAATGAGGTGTACTCCAGTTTGAAATGGAACAAAATCTCCTCCCCATTATAAACAAGGTATTTGCCTAAGAATGTACATGGTGTGATTTAAAGCAGACCAGGACGAGCAATGGGATTGGGTGCATCTCAGTAGATTCAGCTAAGGGTCTTCAGAAAGCCCAGGCTATGGCTTACTACTCTGACCTTTCAGTAACATGTTGATCTTCCCTTAGCTCTGATAAATACTTTATAACAAATTCTGGGAGGCAGGAGTATTTAGGTATAGCCCTGCTATGAAATAACACATTTAACCTTGACCTACCAACGCAAGAGTGTTCCAATTATATTTCTGACAGACTAAAGAACCTTAGCAAGGTAACAAGGTAGAAATAGGTAAATGAATTGTGTCTATTGCTTTGTGGTGGGACATGATGTTGCTTATTGCTGTCAGATATTTTAAGAGATTTGTTTAAGAAATCTACTCTGTGAACAATATTGGCCTGAGACTTGTTGGCAAGTTTGAAGCAGAGTAGACCCATGAAATAAATGGTTGATAAGTGAGGCAACGCATAATTAAATCCCCAGTGGTGCAATGGGTTAAACCCTTGTGCCAGCAAGATTGAAGACCAACAGGTTGGAGGCTTGAATCCAAGGAGAGTGCAGATGAGCTCCCTCTGTCAGCTCCAGCTCCCCATGTGGGGATATGAGAGAAGCCTCCCACAAGGATGGTAAAACATCAAAACATCTGGGCATTCCCTGGGCAATGCCCTTGCAGATGGCCAATTCTCTCAAACCAGAAGCGACTTTCAATTTCTCAAGTCACTCCTGACACATTAAAAAAAATCCCACTGATTCAGTAGGTCTACTCAAACAATACAAACAATAGGATTTGTGAACTTGGCAGCAAAATTATAGCAACATGTATAGTATAATACTTGACTGCTATGGTTACAGAATGTAGTAATTGAGCAATTGTATTATATGATGGTGGTGGTAGTGGTGATACAACAGACATCTGGAAATGTTTACTGTTATTCTGTACCTCCAAGTTGGCTCTGACTTATGGTGACCATATCCTAGGGTTTTCCTGATAAGATTTATTCAACAAATTAATACTATTCTCAGCCTCTTCTACTGCAGTTTTTCTAAAACATTCATTCTTTGGGTGTTTTGGGGCAGAAACCTCAGAAGTTCCAATATTTAGGGATTCTGGAACATGGAGTCCAAATATCTGGAGGTCAGATCTTTGAGAACCTAAGGGGCTTCCAGAGGTGACATTGTTGGGCTTGGTCTGATGCTGATCCAGTGAGTAAGACACTTCTTAAGTAGATCAGAAGTTACACATAAGATCACAGTATGAAAATGTCAAAGTATGGATGGTTTGGAACCCTTGAAAATGCTTTTAGCCAGCTGATTTGATCACAGTAGAGTTGCAAAAAAAATCACTTTTTGTAAGCTCTCCCCTAATGACACTGTGTTTGAACAGAGCTGACTTCATTAAAGATTCTAGTCTAGAAGACATTTCATCAATCCAGGTCTCTTGCTGGTTGCTTTCTTCTCAGTCTTTTGAATTGTGGTTCAGCCAGCAGTGCACTACCTCCTCCAGTCATGCTATTTTGCATTCTGTCATGCTGGTGTATGTCAAAAATTCTTGGCTAATATCTGCTATTCCAAATCTCTAGACCTGCAAAGAAAGGGAGCATGACAGAGGTTTAGAAGACAAATAAACTCTAAATGAAAGCTGGTTTACTCAAGGCCAGCATGTCAGCAAGTCTGATCTTTATGACCTCAAATATCTAAGATAAGACCTTCTCCGTGAGAAAGATAACCCATACAGTCGAGGAGTCCAGTTATACCATTTCTATGGCTGAATGGAAAAATAGTTGAATCAAATTCTGAAGAGCAAAAATGATGGTGATTTTTGCATATTATATCAGTGTTCGTTGAAAATTATACTACCCATGGAGCAAAGTAAAAATGTTATTGGAAACCCAAGGAGAAATATCATCCATCCATTCTCTATGTGGTCTTTTTCCTAGGTCTCAGTCCCACCCTTTCCATTTTAATTAATGCTTCTAGAACATGGCCATATAGCCTGAAAAACCTACAACCACCCATTGAGCCCTATTGTTTATCTAAATTTCAGTAGACCCTCCCCACATTGCTCTGACATCTTGGCCAATATTGCTTGCTATGTTATGCCCACTTGACAACAATGAGAATGGGAAGCAGATGTAAAGGTGGTTTTTCGGTGGAGGCAAACTGAGTTCACTGCCAGTGGACAGTCAAGACTCCCATCTGCCTATGTAGCAGCCGAGGTCAAAACCCTGCCTGGCTGATTTGGTGTTCCCCATTCTGGATCAACCCCAACATAAAGGTTGCATATTGGACTGCCCCTGCACAATCTTTAACATATTTACCATGTCTTCTCTTTCATTTTCTCTCTTCTTATCACTGAGAGCCAGCAGGGATTTGAGCATTATATTATGACCCTGGAGACAAAGTTCAAATTTCCTTTCCAATACCTTTTCTAGTTATGCCCAATTAATTTTATTCTATTTTTATAGTTGTCTATCTTGGAGAATGGTATTGCTTTAGAAAAGGTATAGGCCTCTTGGTGTGTGTGTGTGTGTGTACAGCTTGTACAGTCCTTAGAGATACCAGAAATATGTTCATTTTTTGGGAGGGAAGCTGTGCCCTCAAATTTTGGTTTCTGTTATCCAAAATTGAGACTAAAGTTTGACAATCGTTAGAATGAAAAATCCATGTCTCCCAAATCTTTTTCTAGAATGCAAGCAAGCAGTTCTCCCTATCTTTAGAGAGCATACCTTTGCCCTTTTGCTAAAAATGATATTTTGGGTATAGCTAAAAACATAATTAGGACATTTTCTGAATTGGGGAACTATTTCTGTTCACATACCAGGAGTCTACAGGAAATGTCTTGGAATGTGATGAGAGAAAGAGAAGTTCAAAGGGCTCAGACTATTGTTGGCAAATGGTCCTCTCCATCTTAAAGGACTGAAATATGGTGTCAAAGATAAATACATTCAGGACAAAAAGAGAAAGAAAGAAAACTGCTGGGGAAAAAAGGTTTAATATGTCTTGAAAGTGCTTTCACCATCTGTCTGCCGTGATAAGGTCATGTCCCTGAAACAACCTAGATCTGGTTGGCTAGAACTGAAAACTAACACAACAAAGATGAAGACAACAAATGTCACTAAAGGGTCAGGGATTTCATTCCTTTGGTGGCTGTGGCTGTGCATTATAAATAACTAGAGTATATACACATACAGAGGGAAAGTACCTGGAAATGTTGCATCCCTATATTTGCACAGCTTTATATAAAGATCTTCTAGATAAAATACAGCCAGAAGCAAATGACTCATTCACATGTTACTTTGTACTTAGGGAGAAATTCCTAAATCCAGTTATTAGTTCCAACTAAAGCAGTCCCACAGAATCAATGGGTAGTTGGTTAGTCACCATTTATACATTTGGTTAATCTGATGACTCTTCTGTATAGTTGGTACCAGCAATGGAATTTAGGCCATAGTAATTCATGCAAAGGGTTGCCATATCTCAAGACACATGAGATAAGCTTAATCTGGTATAAAGGTGCCTTGGGGCAGTCCTGAATCAGTCACATTTGGGTTGAATATGGGGCCATTGTTTTTACAACTGAGAAGTGCAGCCACTCTGCTTGAGTGGCACACATATTACCTCCTCTGTTTCACCACTGCTACTGCCACCCTGATTGGCCTTAGACCTCTATGTGAGCTCTTGGCTATCACAGACACATCTGTTGACATCAGAACAAGTTGCGCTCACAACCACCATGAATGAATAATGTAATGTGACTCCTCCTTCTCTATGGTTGTGTGTGTGGCCCATTCTGATGTCATCAGAGGCATCTGTAAGAGACAGTAACTTGCATGGAAATCTGTGGCCAGTGAGAAGAAGTGGCAGTGAAAGCACAACCACAATCAATTCCCCTTTCCTCCACTGAAGAATACAGGGAAAGAGTGATGGTACTGATGGATACTGGATTGGGCTGAATCAGACTTGATCTAGCTGTCCACACTGCTGTGGACATTCTGGAGTTTCCAGAAATTCCTTGATGTCCCCCAACTTTAAACTCCCAGGATACTTACTGAGCATAACTGTGCACTACAGAGACAGCTAGCTTTCCATTCAAAGTGACATTAGGGGTTTTGTCAAATGTAGACAAGCCCTTAGTTTCCAAACAGAAAAAAGATAGTCTCACTCAATCTTTCCTTCTTTCTTGCTTGCAATCTCTCTCTCTCCCCCTCCTCATCTCAGTTTCAGTCTCTTCATTTGTTTGGATGAAAATACGTGCAATTGATATTTGGAATGACTCCAGACTATGATCGAAGATGGCATGATTTTAATAGTGAATGCAATGTTTTATAAGTTTAAATATGCATTTAATTTTAATTTTTAACTTAAGTGTATTTTGTTTGTTGTCCAAAGGCATTGAATAGTTGCCATGTGTAAAGCTGCCTTGAGTCCCCTTCAGGGTAGAGAAAGGCGGGATACAAACAGAGTAAATAAATAATAAACAAATGAAGAGGCATGAGCAATTTTGGTTGGTTCTTAATTGATCATGTTAAAAGGCTAAACCTAATCTTAGGTTTTGACCTGGCACAATCCTAGACTTCCTGGATTTTAGGAAGCTCTTGTGTTACAGGATTCCTTCAGTGTGATCCTTTCCTCTCCATGCTGCCACTTACTTCCTGATAAATTGCCAATTTCCTTTGAACCCAATCCATCCCACTCAAATGCGGGAAAAGTGAGATAAAGCTGCTCTGCACCCTACTTGATCCTTCCACAATTCACTTCCTTAGAAAGAACAGAAGTACAGGTAAAGTACAGGTAAAATATATCAGGAGAAGGGTGTTCTGGTGCTTGCTAGCCCTAAAGGTATGATAAGTTAAGATTCTGGATCAAGATAGATTAGAATAAAAGTCCATGTCATCCCGTGTTCACATAATAGGCAACCAACTGCCTGTAGGAAATCCCTGAGTGGAATATGAGGACAACATTACTGTTTTTGGCATGTTTCCCAACTACTGGTGTTCAGAGACACAATCCCTTCAGTTATGAAGGGAATTTATATTCTTCATGGTGCATATTCACAGATAGACTTCTCCTCCATGTATTTGTTGACTAATCTTTCAAAGTTGTCCCATCTGGACTGGAGGCCATATTATGCGATCCAGTAGGAAATTCTAATTTAACTATATGCTGTGAGACAGCATCACAGGTTTGTTTATCTGAATATCCGAGGTAGATTGGAAAATTACTGCTTGTGCTGCTATTGAGGTTGCCTTTGAAGAATGTAAATGATGAATGAAAATTTTAATATGATGGATGAATTTTCAAAGTGAGGTTTCTGTGCACCTCTAAAGAGGATCAACATATCCTGACTCATGCTTTGCTGTGGGTGGATTTGTTTATCATCACTACTCACTGTTGTTATTTTTAAGAGTTTATGGCTGTATGTTTAAATAAACACCCACTACTAGATGGCCATTGTTGGTAAGCTTTAGGGCTAGAGTAAGAAATGCATGCAGCAACAACAATTCCATTAAATAGTCCAAACCAATGTGGAGGTCTTCCCAATGTTTAATCAAAATCTACTTTTTTGTAAGTTGAAGGCACAGAACAACAAGGTCTTTGCCAATCCATATGCAAATAGTTGATGTAACCGAACTATAGAATTCTGCTGTGATTCAAAGTGCCACTACTCCATCCTTGGGAGTCTTCAGAATCATAATTTGGTGAGATATGTAAACCTTCTTCCATAGAGCTTTACCGCTCCTCTCTTATCTACATTTACCAAGAAACCCTGCAAACCAGCATGGAGGATTCAGTCAGATTTAGGAACTGCAGTTTAGAAGGTTACTAATGGTCTCCAACAACAAACTACAAGGCTTGAAATTGTATAGTGCAGTTATAGATGTCAAAGGGGTATCAAATGGTTTTCACTACATAGCATAGATGCTTTGCAAAAATGCAGGGACCAAAAAAAATCACAAAATTGCCCGAATGTCCCTCCTTAGGAGACATCCTTATATTTGTTATCTATGGCAGGTGCGGTTACTGAAATGAGAAACAGGGTCCATGACCTGCAAAAGTGGGGCAGGAGCCTCATCCATCCAGAGGACTGCATTTTGCTCACTTTGATCCATGGATTTTTATCCCGAATCAATTCTTTCCATCCCATACCACTCCTATAGTCCATCCCTACATTCTCCCAACCTCCACCTTCACTTCCTAGGTCCTATGCTGTTCATTTTTATGGCCCACCAAAGCACCTCACTAGACCTAAAGCAATCTGGGTTGATGGCTGTAACAGATGTTGCCCCATGTGTTTTAGAAAAACACCACCTAATTCTTCTTTGTGGCCCAGCCTACCATAAAGAGAGATTTATCTGTGTGCTAACAATATCTATTATGGGCTTTCACAAAGGGGGTAAGGGAAGCAATGACTGCTCGCTCAGTGAGACGTTATCGCCAGCCAAGTGCTGACACCTTCGATAAAAGCAGCAGCTGTATCTCTATAAAATCTTTCCTTTTAAAACCACCAAGTTTATATCAGCAGTTAGCTGGAGAAAGCTAGAGACATTTGTCTTACTGGACTTGGCTGTCACTTCTTATCCCTCGGTAGGTTTTTAATTGAGATTGTCAAAGTGCAGGAAATTTGACATAACGCAGATGGAATACACAGGGTATGGATTTCATGCAGTCAAAATTCCCTTTCAGGGGATTTCATTGTCTCATTTTGCTCTCTCTTGCACTTGAAGCAAGTTAGCAAAGTTTGGCACTCTTAAAGCTATACTACTCTAAGCAGTTCAGAGTGAACTTGAAACAATGGTTATTCACTTCATTGGAGATGGATTTGCTAACATTTTTGTTTTAACGTATTTGCTAGCCTTGTTTGTTATCTTTCAAATAGAAAAGCCTAAATCTAGTTCTTAATCCCAACTAAGGTATTTCCCTTGGCTCACTCAGAACTTGATAGGTCAACTGTTACGTAAAAGTGGAGGTTTATCTTAGTTGGAGTTTAATTTGATTTAGGACAGTATATTCAAGATAGTTAAGAATGAATAAAACTGTGAAGAAGGAACCTACAATTGTGAAGAAACAGCAGGGATTACTCTCTTCCCCCTCAACCCACTAGCGGACTGCATTGTTATGTCCTGGTATATGATGTGGCATCACTTCTGGTTGCCACTTTGGTCTGTTCCTGGACAATTTTTCCTTAGTATTTGGGATGGGTGATTCCAGGCTGGATAGGGAAGCTTTCCATGTTTGCAACCATTTTGGGTCATCTTTTGAGTGATAAGTCACCTGGAAATCCACATGAGAAGTCAATGTGTGGGTAGTTAGAGGTGGTCTGGTGGCATCTGGAGGCTACTAGGAGGCTTGAACAGCCACACTTTGACATCTTAAGGGTTGCATGGGTCCCTTGGGACACACTATGACTACCTCATTGCCAAATAAAAACAACACATTAAAATATCAAGGACCTAAGAATTCTATAAGATACACAATTTTCTGTACAAAATACGGTATAGGTGGAAACAGGTGGAATTTTTGGGTTGGTGTAGGGTTTTTGGGCTGTATGGCCATGTTCAAGAAGAATATCCTCCTGATGTTTTGCCTGCATCCATGGCAAACATCCTCAGAGGTAGAATTCTTGCCTAATTGCTCATAATCTCATGGGGCAGCTTCTAATAAGTTCTTATGCAAATAAAATGTGCCTAATTGCTGTTCAATAAAGTAATCTCTACATAGAAGAAATGAGTTTTTTTAAAAAAAAAAGGGGAATCCTTCCGACATTCAAAAAATGAATGTAACTCTGCATTCATCTGCATGCCCAATGGCTAATCAAATAAGAAATGTATTTTATTACTGAAATAATATTGAGGACCTTGTTGTTTCAGCAAGACAGAGAGATTCAAAGCCATCCATGGCTCTTTGTTAAAGCTTTTAATTTGTAATCATTTAATATTTTGTACATGCTGTTTTTATCTGTTATGTAAGTTGCTTAGAGCACTTTAGTTGGAATCGTCTCATGAAATAATAAATGTGATTGATTGATTAATTTGATTCATCACCGAAAGGTTGTCTACCTGAATATAGTAACAACAAACTCAATGATAATGTGAGATCATTGTGGATCTCATCATTTGGAAGACCACGTACCCCCAATGCAAGTACAGGCCATTCACTGTGTGTGTATAATATCATTGGCCATTTTTGTTAGATAGAATTTTCTTGCAGAATATGCAGCTGATTAACTCCAGATCTTCCTCCATTGATGAAATGCTGATGAGCAAGGGAGAATTTGCAATCTAAATACAATCCAATATGCAGTACATCCAAGAAGATCATTAAGCATAGCCTCTGGGCAGACAGAACTAAGCAACACATTCTTTTTGCATTAGTCATATAGTTTCTAGGCAAGTAAAGTTAAACTAGACACAAATCCTCAGCTTTTGCAATGGAAGGAAATTGAATTGAAAGCCAGCCCTTTAATAATCTGCAATATGTAGTGAAAATATGGGATTTTGCAGGAAACTTCCTAAATATTATTCCTTGTCTTGGGCTCTCAGCTTCATTATGTAGGCTTTTTATCCCATTTTACATTCAAAGCTCCAGCAGCTCTGACATGATAAATTACTATCTTTGGTCTCAGCATGAGTAATTTCCCCCCTCATAGCTACTCACACTGTTTCTGTTATCATGCTTACAGGGAAGGCAAACACTGGACTATCTTTTTAAAACAATGCAAATAAAGCAAGGCAAAAAGATCGGGAGGGGTGTCTCTGCAGGTGTCCACCTTGAAGAAGACTGATAAACTTTCATTCTCAGGGTGTGAAGTGATAACTGTGAACAGCAACTGGTTATCATGTTCTGAGGAAGGCGAGGGTACATCTGAGACACACTGGAACACACACAAAGAAAATGCCCCTGTTCCAATAAAGTAAGAAATCTCTACATAGAAGAAATGAGTTTTTTGGTTAAAAAAAAAAAGTCAAACCATCCTTCCACGACATTCAAAAACATGACATGTAACTCTGCATTGCACACATCTGCATCGCCCCATGGCTAGTCATTCCAACCTCTCTGCTACGTAGAAATACACAGGTCTCCGTGGTCAGCAGGACGTCGTTCTTCCACCTACGTCAGGCCAGGCGACTGGCCCCCTACCTGTCCAGGGACGATCTGGCTACGGTGATCCAAGCGACGGTCATCTCGAGGCTAGACTACTGTAACGCCCTCTACGTTGGCCTCCCCTTGGTGACAGTCCGGAAACTCAAGCTGGTGCAGAATGCCGCGGCTCGCTTGCTGGTGGGAGCACCAGTGAGGGAGCACATCACTCCCATCCTCCGGCAACTGCACTGGCTTCCCATCAAGTACCGGATTGTCTTCAAGGTATTAGTTTTAACCTTTAAGGCCTTGCACGGTCTAGGGCCTGTGTACCTGAGGGACCGCCTTCCCTGACCATGTCCGAATGGTCTCGGAACTCCTCCCTTTCCGAAGAGAATGTAAGACGGCCCTCTTCAAGCTTGCATTTGGGTAAATTCAACTCAAACTCAACTGGCTTGTCTCGTCTGAATTAAGGCATTGTAGCCTTGTAACATCTGGGCTATGTATTGTGTTTTACTGTTTTTATGGTATGTTTTATTGTATGTTTTTATTGCTTGTGATCCGCCCCGAGCCTGCTGGGAGGAGCGGAATATAAAACCAAATAATAAATAAAATAAATAAATAAATAAATACAGAATTGAAGCTCTACCAACAGATGACCAACCTGTTTAAAAACTTCCGCAGAAGGAGAATCCACCACATTCAGAGTCAGCTTGCTACACTAGCAAACAGCTCTTTTTAGCAGAACATTCACCCTAAAGTTTAGGTGGAACCTCTTTTCCTGTAGTTTGAAGCCATTCCTCCATGTTCAAGCTTGCTCCCTTTTCAATGTGACATCCTTAAACTATTTAAACTTGGATATTATTTAAACTTGGCTTTCAACCTTCTCTCCTCCAGGCTAAACATACCCATCTCCCTAAGCCACCCCTCCTAGGGCTTACCTACCAGACTGTTGACCTTCTTGGTTGTTCTTCTTTGGAAACATGCTGAGTGATCGACAACATATCCAGCTCTTTCCTAAACTGATCCATGTTATATGGAACATATCACTCCAGATATGATTCAGTTCAGGAAAATACAACTACAAGAGCTATCACTGTACTATGATTTTGTTGTCCTTGGTAATGACCATCTATCGATGGCTACATCTCTTTGATGGAGACTCCCTGGGTCTTTGCCTGAATGTCTTTAATTATAGATCTTCCCTTCATCCCCTTTGTATTCCATCAAACAAGCAGGCATTATCTTGCAGGCCGGAGAAGGAACAGGTTGGGAAACATTCAATTACCAGCCCATCTCTGACAATGATGTCATTAGTGCAAAGAATTTATTGGAAGGAAATGAAAGTTCCAGGTTTTTGAAGAACTGTAGCCAGCTTTCAAGATTAACTGACAAGAAAATATATTGAGTGCTACTAATGGGAGATGTGTCCTGTCTCACTGCTGTTGGAGCTGCCATGCACAAATAATGAAAGATTTTACAAAATGTGCCTACGATGTAATTTATATGGAACCAACACATGTCATAATGCCGGGTAGTGAGTGACCTATGATTCTCTAATGTGTCCTGTAAGCTCATTAGTTGTGTTGGGGGTGGGAAATATCCAGACAGATGTCCTGGGAGCCATGATGGAGAGAAAATAGATGGCACTAAGAAAGCTTTGCAGGCAGCTGAGATGCTCATGGAAAACATTTTATAAATGTATATTTTAAAAGATTCCTGGTGGGAATATAATATATTATTGCCTACAAAAGCAGTTAGAGAGTTGTTCCATTTGATCCAGGGTTAAGTTTTTGTGCCCGTTGAATTCAACTATATGTATCTAAGATTGTAATATACAGCAGAGTCATGGACTTCAGTTGACCCAATACTCTGGTTCAGGAACAGATATTTCTAAGGAGGCAGTGAGAGAATGTAAGGGTACATCTACACTGTTTAATTAATGCAGGTTAACACCGGCTTGTCAAGGCCCAGCTTCTGCCAACCTAGCAGTTCGAAAACAAGCAAATGTGAGATCAATAGGTACCACTTCTGCTGGAAGGTAACGGTACTCCATGCAGTCATGCTGGCCACATGACCTTGGAGGTGTCCACGGACAATGCTGGTTCTTCAGCTTAGAAATGAAGATGAATACCAACCCCCAGAGTCAGACACAACTGGATTTAATGGCAGGGGAAAACCTTTACCTTACCTTAACACCACTTCAACTGCAATGGATCAATTATATTTATATATTTATTTATTTATTATTTGTTCTTATATACCGCTTCTTCCGGCGGGCTCGGGGCGGTTCACATAAAAACATATAGCATAATCACAGTTTAATACAGCAACAATAAAATCTAAAAATCTAAAAACATACTACATCTAACCAGGCATCTACATAACAATTTCAACTACATTCCAAGAAGCACTAACTCAAGGGCCAGCAAGGTTGAAGGCTTGCCTAAATAGAGCTGTCTTGCAAGCTCTCCAAAATGGGCCCAACTCCCTAATAGCGCGGGCCTCATCCGGCATGGAATTCCATGAGGATGGTGCTGCCACAAAGAAGGCTCTTGATCGTGTTGTCGACAGCCGACAGGACTGGATCAAGGGGACTACTAGGAGGTTCTGTTCTTCTGAACACAGTAATCTCGGGGGGACATATGGGGTAAGGTGGTCCCTCAGGTACACTGGCCCTAGACCATATAAGGCCTTAAAGGTCAACACCAACACCTTGAAAACGATCCGGTACTCAATTGGTAGCCAGTACAGTTGCTGTAATATAGGTGTTATATGCTCTCGTACCAATGCTCCCACCAGTAGTCGAGCTGCAGCATTCTCCACCAGCTTGAGTTTCCGGATTGCTGTCAAGGAAAGGCCAATGTAGAGGGATGGATTTGTAGTGTGGTGAAACAGCAGTACTCTCTGGCAGAGAAGGCTAAACACCTTTTAAATATACAACACCCATGATTCCACAGCATTGAGCCATGGCAGTAATACTGGTTTTAAACTACACCAGTTCTATAGTGTAGATACACCATATGAGATAAAGTACCAGTATTGCTTAAATCACCAACTGTTAAATTATGTCCTCCAGTCTTCTCTTTGACCTCTGGATTCACAATGGAGAGGTCATGCCAAAAACTCTACTCAAGGATCAAACTATAGTCTACGAATTCATAACTCTATTGCTTCTACTTGAACTGCCATAGTAATATCAAAAGGAATACTGGGATGTGTAGTTTGGAAAGGAGTATTTAGAATTCTCAGCCAGAAAACCTCAATAAACTACAAACGTCTGAATTCCATTGCACTTTGAATGAAATAACAACAGTATAACAGTACAGTGTGGTAAAGCCTTGGAAAAACATTTCCATAAGGACAAGAATGTTTGCTCTCTGGGCTTGTAACTGTTTCTCTGTATAAACTCCCAAAATTCATGGTCAACATAGTTTGGAGATTCTTCAGTCCAAAAAGTAAAATCTCCAATCTCTGTTTTTTCCGAGGTAGTTGTCTATATAAAGTGGAAACATGTCTTCTCCCTTCTCTACTCATCCAGTAAGTTTCTATTCATGTCATATTGCCTAGCCATTGTAGTTCCTTACCTTGGGCTGGCTTAATTCTGTTGAATAAAGAAGTATCAACATACAAAGTATATCCACATAAAATACAAAAAAAGTAAACAAAAGTGTATTTTGTGGGACAGAGACTGGGCAAATCAAAACTGTAATTTTGGGGAGCAATCCTTAAAATGTCAGAGGATGTCCTGGAAAAGAAGATACATAACCACACTGTACCACAAACAGACTTATCATTGCATTTGCCAAGAAATAGAGGATATAGATCAGGCTGAAGCTGAAATTCAGCTAACCACCAAAAAGGAAGGGTTTAGAATCCGACGCCCAGTGCGCCTCCTGCTTTTAAACCAAATTTAGATGCAAACTGGGTTTGAAAGCAATGGGAACAGAAGTTTATTATTTTCAGGTCTGAAACGATGTCTGATGCAGAGTCTCCACTTAAAAGAAATCGGACATAGCTATGCAATACAAAGCAGGACATTTTTTCTCTCTCTGACAGCCATTCAGAGTCCCCACCCCTGATTCTCTAGAAAATATTCAGCTTTTGGATCTGGGCTCTTGTTGGTTGGGGAATCCCTGTGACATCAGAAGTGGATGGAGCCACTTTTGAGATGGGAAAAATAGACAGTTTTCATTTGTCAGTTCAAAGTTGGCGCCATTTGTAAAGTCTGCCCAGGAGAATATTTATTTATTTACTGTATTGTATACTGCCTTTCTCAGCCTGTAGGCGACTCAAGGCAGTTAACAGGGTAAAATTAAATACTTACAATATCATAAAAACAATTTAAAACATAACATATAATAACACATAATAAAAACTAAACAAATCAATAAAATATAAATTCATAGTGTGCCCTTGTTAAAAAAAACGTTGTCCAGTCTCATTGTCTAGTCATTCCATTTTCCTATGTCAGTTACTCTGCATTTGGAAATGCTAGTTCAAAAGACCACGTTTTGACTGTTTTCTGGAATGTCAAAAGGGAGGTGGCCGATTTAATATCTATAGGGAGGGCATTCCATAGCTGAGGGGCCATAGAGCGCATTGCAGTAGTCTATACAGGATGTAACCAGAGCGTAGACTACTGTGGCCAAGTCAGACTTCCTAAGATATGGGCAAAGCTGCCGCACAAGTTTTAAATGTGCAAATGCTCCCCTGATCACCGCTGAAACCTGGGTTCCAGGCTTAGCGATGACTCCAGGATCACATCCACGCTATGAACCTGCATCTTCTGGAGGAGTGTAACCCCATCCAACACAGGCTATAACCCTATGCCCTGTTCAGCCTTACAACTGACCAGGAGTACCTCTGTCTTATCTGGATTGAGTTTCAATTTGTTTGCCCTCATCCAGATCGTCACAGCAGCCAAGCATCGGTTCAGGATCTGAACAGCTGCAGGTGGGAAGGAGTGTTAGAGTTGGACATCATCTGTGTACAGGTGATATATTTATTTATTTATTTATTTATAAATTCGATTTGGTAGACCGCTCTCTCTTGAGCCCAGAGCGGTTTACAGCATAAAATCAATAAAACATCAATAAACAGATAAAAGACGTATACCCAAAAGCCCCCTGGACTAGCGAAATGGTCTGAGGCTATATGCAGAACAGTCCAAAATGAGATCATTACTTAAGTTAGGTCTACACAAATGCATGAACCTCAGAGACAATGGGGCTGTTGTGTAAGTATTAATAGCTCAATGAAAGGCATACATATTTCATCAAAGTGCTTTTTGTGTCTGGCATGTCCCAACATCTGGATCCTCTCAGAATATAAAGTTATTTGTTGACAGAATTTGGTCCTTCCTGACAGCATTGTCTCCTTGGGTAAATTCACCTCACAGCGGGAAGAATAACATAATAATAATATTATAATAATAATACATTTATTTTTGTACCCCGCCTCCACCTTCCCAAGGGACTCGGGGCGACTTACATGGGGACAAGGCCGATCAACATAGTTAAAATAACACATTAAAAATAAAAAACCAGCAACATAAAACAGAATAAATCAAAAACAAACAAACAAAAGCATAACACAATATAAAAACAACCATCACAAACAACTAGTAGTCTGAAATAGCAAAAGAAGGAAAAGTTCCACAAGTACGTACATAATATTTCATTTAAGATTTTTCCAGATGTGCTGGACCTCATCTGCACATCTCCATTACTGTGCATTTCAGTTACTTTTAATATAAAACATTTATGCATGAGTCCCAAATATAATATAACCACATGCACACTATAAATGGTATTTCAAAAAGAAACCAGAAATGTATCGTCCCAGGGCATGGAACAAAACTCCTTTGTTAGGGGATTTGGGATTGATCTATTGTGTTGGATTTTGGTAAGCACACATTTTGCTTTCACCTTCCCCAGGACCTTTGGGTTGGGTAATTGGTAGGGTAGTTGGTAGTTAATCCTCTCTGAAATGCATGGGTTCTGGTGGTGCTGTTGGAGACACAATCTGCTTTGGACAACTGAAACGGAGCAGCATTGCTATTGAGAAACTTGTATGGAATTCTACACACACACACACACACACACACACACAATATTTCATAATGTAATTTGGAAGCTTGCACTGAGTGGA
Source organism: Anolis apletophallus (assembly GCA_030556195.1). Classification (NCBI taxonomy): domain Eukaryota; kingdom Metazoa; phylum Chordata; class Lepidosauria; order Squamata; family Anolidae; genus Anolis; species Anolis apletophallus. The sequence continues at coordinate 12,263,585 of JARBWK010000006.1, read as the reverse complement.
TCTTTTAACAGAGGGGTTGATTTTTTGACAACCAAGTTACTTCCTGGAAAAGAAGACACATTGCCACACTGCATCATAAACAGATTTCTCATTGGTCATATGTACACACACACATAATAAATAAATAAAGGATATAGTTCCTTTAGGTGAAAACAAACCTTTTAATGGCATACTGCAAAATGAGATCTTTCAGTCTTCATTTTAACCTTTTGGCTTCCAAATGCAGAGGCATGCCATAAGCTTCTATAAAGGGTCAAGCTATAGTTCAGGGAATGGTAATACTATGAATTCTGTTTTTCAAAAGCAGACAAGTGCCAGAAGCATGTGCTTTAAGCAATAGTAAAATTGCCCTGCATACTCTCTGGTCTTTGGATGGAATGTCATCCTGTATAAGCCCTGCTCCAACCATCAGGACTGTTTTTGACCTGGGATATAAAACCTCAAAGCCATATTGTATGATGTTGCTTTCAAGGCATTATTGCATTGTGAGGTTGTTGAAAATATGTAGTGTGTGTGTGTGTGTGGGGGGGGAGGTCGCACTAAAAGTACTGTATTTTCTGGAGTATAAGGCTACTTTTTAACCCAAGAAAATCTTCTCAAAAGTCAGGGGCCGTCTTATACGGGGAGTCATCTTATACGCAGGAGTCGTATACACCAGGAGTCATCTTATAGAGCAGGTGCTGAAACTTCCAATCTGGATGGAAGAATCTGTGGTTACTGCATGGGTACTCCCCCCCCCCCCCCCAAATGGCAGTGACCACGTCCCTGCCATATGCAGCGACTGTATGAAAGCATTAAGGATGACGCTGTACAAGTAGGAGAAAATCCATTCACCAGGATTTGTGGACTTAATGCAGTCCAGATGGTCAGGTGAAGGGGCTCCTAACCGGGAAGGTGTAAGTGAAGGGCAGAGCAAGCTGTAGCCGTCCGAGGCACCCGGGGTATGGGAAAAGAGATAGAGTGGCTCTCGGCCCAGAAAAACACACCTCTTTTACCTGTCTGGCCCTCTGTTGTGTCCTGTTATTGTACCTCCTCCTCTTCCCTCAGATCTCGCCCCTGAAGACTGCAGTGAAGCAGTGCAGGTGCACATGTGTGAGATCTAAGAGGCAGAGAAGGCGGAACAGTAATAGGAAAATTGCCATATTGAAATCAAATTTTTATTTCGTGTGCGTTGGAAGAGGGGTAGTCTTATACGGTGAGTGTATTACAAACTCTATATTTTAACTGGAAAAGTTGGGGGTTGTCTTATATGCCCAGTCGTCTTATACACCGTAAAATACGGCAATTGCCTAATGACTCCTTTTCCTGCAACAATTTACTAACCATTTTGTGTGCAGATATTTTTTTTTTTTTTTTTTTAAATAATTTTTATTGAAAGTTTTGGTTACATCTGAATAAAAGATAGAAAAGGGTTTTCGGGCTAGGAAAGGTTAAGGGTCGGGGAAGGAAGGAGGGTTAGGGAAGGGAAGGGGTGGGAATAGGAGGTGTTGGGGGGGTAACGGATTGAACCGGGATCCTGCGGGAAAACCACCGGGCAAGGGTAGTGAGATAGGATAGAAAGAAAAGGAAAAAAGAAGGGGGATTCTTGCTGAGTTCCATCTTCCAGGAGCCCTGGTTTCATTCTGACATATCTAATACAGTTCTTTTATTCTTTAAAGTGTCACTTCTTTCTTTCTGTTCGTCTTCTTTAGTTGTATGTCCATGTCAGGTCTTCTTATGTCCCTTGAAACTATTATCTTTTACTATTATTTCTATTATCTCTCCTCAGTTTTTTTAACCCTTCAATTAGGTGATTAGAGTGCCCATGACCATTAGCTAGTATTTGTCGGTTAGGTAGTTAGTTCTGTTCGTTCCTTTTCCCTGAGGTCGTATCTAACCATTTTCTTTAGGGGATTCTGCTTCTCCTTCATCCGCCTCTGGGGATCATGTTTCCAGAGGCCATAGCTTGTAGTCATCACTGCATGGAGAGGGCATATTTTCTGTAGTTTATCTTTCCTCTTCGGCTCTCTTTGTTCCCTTGGCTTTTCTTTTGTTGAAGTGCTTTCCAGTTCCGTTGGTTTTATTCCTCTTTGGGAGCTGAGAGGGGTTCTGCTGGAGGGCAATGTACACCCTAGTCTTGGTGGACAAGCTGACAGCATTCTGTGGCACAGCCCCAGCATTTTTAGCTCTCTGAATGGACTCCAGCTGTTCCCATACTTCTTGCTTTTGCTTTTGGTCTATATTTTTCTCTTCTCTCTCCTTCAATTCGCCTTGCATTGCTGATTCCTTTTCCTTGCCATTATCTTTTCCCTTTCCTTCTTCATACTCATTCGTCAGCATAGCGGTCCCTTCTTCAGTTTGTTCATCTCTCCCCCAGTGAGGTTGCTCCTGAACCGCATTCTTGTGCCCCCTAGCATTATTTCCACCTTTTCTAGGATCAGGTCCTGCTTTTGTCCCAGCCTCTGCAACTCTCTCAGAATATCCTTCAGAGACATAGTTGTTTGTCCTGTGTCTGGACTCCTACTCAGAACTGGCAGTATTATTTAGCGAATGGGCTGCTTGGCTAGATGAAACTTGGCAGGAGAGCAGGATGGGTGCACTGCTCTGTCAAATCCCCTGCCAACTGATTGCTGCCCTTTTCCCTTACTGCCCTTTGCACCAATCAGCCCTCCCCTTTTGCCCAGGCTGATCACTTCTTTCCAGGTGCCCCTGTTAGGGGGGCTCTTTCTTTTCCCCTCCTTCGTTTTTTGTTTGTTCTTTACTCCTGTCCCTTTCTTCCTCTCTTCTCCTTTTATTTTGTGGCTTTTTCCCCCCCCGGGTGCCTCTCCGCTCTGGTCCTCCCCGTTCTGGTCGTCCCCGCAAGGCTTTTTCCCTCCTGTCCTTTGCTTCCCTTTTCCCTTGGTCAGCGGGTCTCCTTTTCCCCGGGACGATAAGCTTCCTTACCCCCTCCTTCTCCGGTGTTGGTGGAATCTGTGCAGATATTTTTCACCACTTTCCTCCATGACCAATCCATTATGATCAGATTATTCTTCCTCTAGGATTCCCAAGGAAATCTCCAACTTGAAATCCCCGGTTTACTCAGGTGAGGAAGATGACTTTCATAGTAGGTTCAAGCTCTTCATAACTCTTTTGATTCCTGATTATTATTATTTTGGCAGGACATGCTATATCATCATGCTGTTATACATATAGCATGTCCTACCATTATACTGTAATAGTGTTATTACAGTAAACCAAACATGAAACGAGATGTGCGGTACAGAAGTCAGCGATTATGCCATGAATGTGGAGGGGGGAAATGTAAATGAGGCTGTGAAAGTGTTATCATGGCAAGGCTGTACCAGATTTCAAATGTAATAAGGAGGCATATTGGAGTGATGCAATAAGACAGCTAGCGTAGTCAGTATTGACCAACGGAATTCAGGCTTACAGCTCTTTTTTTTAACTTCCTTAGTATTGGCAGATCAACAATTTTGAAAATGTACAGAAAGCTGATCAGAGTAATATGTGTAACTAATTACCTAAATCTTCCTGTTCTACTCTCTCATGAATTTGTTTGCTAATAGCTTGAAACAGATGTGTGAGGATTTTACCTGGATGCTGTTGCATCCATTCCAGCCTCAGCTAAAAAGAAACTATTTTCTCTTCGGTCTTTAGCTTTTCAGAATCAATTATTCTTTCACATCACTTTTCTCCCACCCACATTTCAACATATCACCATACTTAAATGCAACATTTGAAAGGCTTGGAAAAATAATTACAGTTTTGTGCCTAGATAAATTCTGTTTCCCTCGCTTAATGCACATATGCCATATAATTAACACATTTTACATTTAACGTTCATTCCCCTCTTTAGATTTTCAAGATTCAATTCAATCTGATTTTAGATCTGGCTAAAAGACAAAGATGGCTTTGCTTCATTAGAGTGGTGCAAGGGAACCAAACTGTACCAGGTGGCGCAATATTATGATATGGTTTTGTGGCACTGAGTTACCACACTAAATGACACTAACCCTGCTGAAGCCTTGGTGGGTGGTCTGCTCCTGGAACTGGGTGGGGAAGTGTATCTGTTTGATTCTGTGGAAGTGCTCACTTGCTTTGGACATCACTGACCATTATTTGTAAATATTTCATAAAATCAGAATTATAGAGTTAGAAGAGGCTACAATGACCACCCAGTCCAACCCCTTGAATTGCAGGAACACACAATCAAAGCACTGCTTACTGTGAAACTGATCTTATTATCAAGAAGTACTAAAGATACAGCACCTTCTTATTACTTATTACAGTAGTTTAAGTAAAGGGAGGACTGTTTTTGTTTTCTTTCCTCTATTTCGTCAATTTTGTCCTAAATTTTCTGGTGTAGTGGTCTTGAAACATAATAATAATAATAATAATACTTTATTTCTAACCCGCATCCATCTCCCCAAAGGGGACTCGGAGTGGCTTACATGGGAACGTGCCCGAACAACAAATCACAAAAAATATCACAAACATCAGAAAACAATAAACACAATAAAAGCAATAAACACAATAAAAATACATCTATGAAAACACAACAACATAGGTGAATCTAAAACAAAAACAAACACATCCAGCAATGTGAGACAGGAAGAATGTTCGTTACCAAAGAGATGAATGAACTCCATAAGGCTGAGCTGCCATTGCTTCCCAGGAGCCAACAGCTTATGAGTCCAATAGAGTGGATGAAAGTTCCCGCTAGATATATGGATAGTAAAGTTCGTTTGAGGAGCCAGCGAAAAATTGTCCCAACAAGAAACCAATGTTCTATGGATTTCAGAAGTTGAGATGTTCCATCTTGGAGTTCTGCAAACAAAAGAAGGATGTCTGTTAGGAAACTAGATTATGGCCATGATTCCACTCCTATGACAAAACAAATACTGCTTGCTTCATTGGGTTGGAAACCACCAATAAAATCTGTTTCCTAATTTTAAAAAAGTTCTTCCTAACTTTCAGGCACAATCCCATTTCCTGAAGTTTGAATCCATTGCTGAATATCCTAGTTTCTGGAGCAGAATCTTTTTTTTAAAAAAAATCCACTATGTTTGCTCCATCTTTGATATGACAATTCGTAAGAAATGCTACTTTCGAGTATTTCTGCACCTGGAACGCCAACCAGGAAGTGGACTTTCTTTTTTGAACTTTGGGGGCCAGGATTTTCTTAAGTGTCGTTATTAGGTCGTAAGGGGGCACCCTCCTTCTCTCACCACCCTCCCACCTCCCTTGCCAATAAGTATTATGGCAAGGCAAGCCCTAAACTCGCTCCTTCTTTCGGCTGGAAGCCCGAAAAAATGTAAACAGAGAGGATTACTCAAGTAAATCTGCAAAGGAGGGCACTTTGGATGAAGGGCCCTCCTTTGTGGATTTACTTCTGAGTAAACCTCTCTGTTTACATTTTTTCCAGGCTTCCCTGCCTCTCCTGCCCTGCCAGGATCTAAAGCATCAAAAAGTACTGGGGTGAGAAACCAACCTAATGTATAATAGAATGAATGCTACTGTAAGTGCCTAATATTATAAGTAATCCAACTGGTCATACCTACATTCCATGCACATGCAATAATACAGCAGTAATAACAATAACAAGAGGTAAAATTCAAACCGAAGTATTCTGACTGGTCTCTCCTCATGCGGTGCAAACGGGCTCTTCTCTTATTAGCCCGGAAATTAGCCGGAAAAGCCAGCGTTTGCTGCTTGGGTGCACACACATACATATTCCGGGGGGGGGGGGGATTTGCTGCAGAATCCCGGGCTCATAGAGAAGATTCTGCAGCAAATCCCCCCCCCCCAAGAATATGTATGTGTGTGCACCCAAGCAGCAAACGCTGGCTTTTCCCGGGCTCACAGAGAAGAGCCCGTTTGCACCGCATGAGGCAGGGACCAGTCAGAATACTTCGGTTTGAATTTTACCTCTTCTTATACCCATTGTTATTACTGCTGTATTATTGCATGTGCATGGAATGTAGGTATATGACCAGCCTGGGCAAATTTGGGCCTCGCTCCTCGGGATCGGGGGTGAGAGAGAGGCAGCGAGGAGCCTTAGAACATAAGAACATAAGAAGAGCCATGCTGAATCGGACCTCAGCCCATCTAGTCCAGCATTCTGTATCACACAGTGGCCCACCAGTTGTACATGGGTATCTCGAGCAGAAGGGAGGGCAAACCCCTGACCTGCTCCCGACCCCCCACAACCAGTACCCAGGGAAATCCTGCCTACCTCAACCACTCCGAGGTGGCACTTGAATGTCCTTTTCAGTAACTACCGATACACTTGGTATCCATGAATCTGTCTAATCCTGCCTTGAAGTTGTTCAGGCTGACAGCTGTCACAACCTCTTCTGGAAGTGAGTTCCATAACCCAATGACCCTCTGGGTGAAGAAATATTTCCCTTTATTAGTCCTAATTTTCCTACCTTGGAGCTTCAGGGAGTGCCCTCTAGTCCTAGTGTTTTGTGACAAAGAAAATAATTTTTCTTTATTCACCTTTTCTATCCCATGCATGATTTTATACACTTCGATCAAGTCACCTCTTAAACGCCGTCTTTCAAGGCTGAAAAGACCAAGGCGTTGCAACCTGGTTTCATAAGGGAGCCGCTCCATCCCTTGGATCATTCTTGTTGCCCTTTTCTGTACCTTTTCCAGTTCCGTTATATCCTTCTTAAGGTGCGGAGACCAGAATTGTACACAGTACTCCAAATGTGGCCTTACCATAGATTTGTAGAGAGGTAATACAACATTTGCTGACCTATTTTCGATTCCCTTTCTGATCATGCCTAGCATAGAATTTGCTTTTTTCACTGCTGCAGCGCACTGGGTTGACATCTTCATTGAGCTGTCCACCAAGACCCCAAGATCCCTTTCCTGGTTTGTCTCTGAAAGCTTTGACCCCATCAGTTGATAAGTGTAGTTGGGGTTCTTTGCCCCGATGTGCATGACTTTACACTTGTTTAGGTTAAAATGCATTTGCCACTTTGTTGCCCATTCACTCAATTTCGAGAGATCTTTCTGGAGCTCTTTACAATCAGTTTCATTTTTAACTACCCTGAACAATTTAGTGTCGTCTGCAAACTTTGCTACCTCAGAATTCACTCCTACATCCAGATCATTAATGAATAAATTAAAAAGTAACGGACCCAAAACTGAACCTTGGGGTACGCCACTTCCCACCTCTTTCCACCCAGAGAAGTGTCCATTTATTACCACCCTTTGTTTCCTACAGTTTAGCCAGGTTCCAATCCAGGACAAGACCTGTCCCCTGATTCCATGGCTGAAGAGCTTATTTAGAGCCTTTGGTGAGGGACTTTGTCAAAAGCCTTTTGAAAGTCAAGGTAAACAATATCAATTGGGTCCCCTTTATCTATGTGTTTATTTACACCCTCAAAGAATTCTAACAAGTTAGTAAGACATGATTTGCCTTTGCAGAAACCATGTTGATTTTCTTTCAGCAATGCCTGTTCTTCTATGTGCCTAGTAATTTTTCTTTAATAATGGTTTCCATCATTTTGCCTGGAACTGAGGTTAAACTGACTGGTCTATAATTTCCTGGATCACCTCTGGATCCTTTCTTGAAGATCGGTGTTACATTTGCCTCCCTCCAGTCCTCGGGTACAGTGCCTGATCTTAGAGAAAGGTTATATATCTTAGCTAGAAGTTCAGCAATTTCACACTTGAGTTCCTTAAGAACTCTGGGGTGGATGCCGTCTGACCTGGTGATTTGTTGACATTTAGTTTAGTAAGGCATATGAGAACATCCTCCTTGTTTATCTCTATCTGTTTTAATTCTTTTAATTCCCTCCCTGAAAAAACTGACTCAGCTGAAGGCATATGTTGTCTGTCCTCCTGTGTGAAAACGGAGGCAAAGAAGTCATTTAGCCGCTCAGCAATCTCTTTGTCTTCGCTGATTTTCCCTTTCTGGCCATTGTCGTCGAGTGGCCCAACTGCTTTTCTAGTTGGGTTCCTGCTTCTGATGTACTTAAAGAAGTTTTTTTGTTTTTTTTAATATTCTTTGCTATGTGTGCCTCAAAATCTCTCTTGGCTTTCCTGACTGTTGCTTTGCTTTTAGTTTGCCAGAGCTTGTGTTCCTTTCTGTTCTCCTCGGTAGGAAGAGCCTTCCATTTCTTAAATGAGTTTTTCTTTTTCCAATCACATCTTTTACTTCATTTGTAAGCCATACTGGTGTCCTTTTGGACTTTCCATGCCTCTTTCTTTTTATTGAATGCATTTTAGTTCGGCCTGTTTTAAGGTATTTTTAAACAGTTTCCAAGCATTTTGAGGGATTTGATTTTTTTACTGCTCCTTTTAGTTTGTTCTTTACAATTTTTCTCATTTTGGTGAAATTCCCTTTGTGAAAATTTAAGGTCTCTGTGTTAGTTTTTACTGACAGTTTGCTATCCAAACTTAAGTTGAAGGTTATTGTGTTGTGGTCACTGGTACCTATGGGCTCAGTTACAAGGACATCTTGAACGAGATCTTGTTCATTAGTTAGCACCAAGTCCAGGATCCCCTTTCCCCTGGTTGGTTCCATGACCATCTGCTCAAGGGAATAATCAGCTAGCATGTCGAGGAACCTTGTCTCTCTTTCATGCGTAGAACAAGAATTTGGCCAATCTATTTGGGGATAGTTGAAGTCCCCCATTATGACTAATGTATTTTTTTGAGGCCTGTTTAACTTCATTTTCCAGATAGCAGTCTGCCTCTGGAGTTTGGTTGGGAGGGCGATAGCAGATCCCTAGTGCTAGATTAGTTTTTTGTCCTGGGACTTTTATCCACAATGTTTCTGTAGGTGAGTTTGAAATTTCTTGAAGTTCTAATTCATGAGATTCTAGCTCTTCATTTATGTACAGGGCCACACCGCCACCATTTTTCCCTCTCCTGTCTTTCCTGTACAGTTTATAACCTGGAATCTTTGTGTCCCATTTGTTTTCCTCCGTCCACCAGGTTTCTGTTATGCCAATAATATCAATATTTTTTTCCTTTGCCAAATATTCCAACTCCCCTATTTTTGTTCGAAGGCTTCTAGCGTTTGCGTACAGACATTTATATTTATTTCTCTGGTGCACTTTCAACTTTGGCTGTTTGTGAGAATTTGTAGAAGGCCTACCATGTCCTACCTCTCGACTACTACTATCTATCTTTTCTGTTGACTCAGCCATTTGTGTATGGATTTCGTCCTCCATACTTGGCATTTCACCCTCTCGAACCGGAAGCTGCCCAGCTCCTGTCGACTTTCCCCTAGGAATCAGTTTAAAAGCTGCTCTGAAATCTTTTTAATATTAGTCGCCAGCAGTCTGGTTCCATTTTCGCTCAAGTGTAACCCGTCCCTTTTGTACAGGTCTGGCTTTCCTGAAAATGTTCCCCAGTTCCTAACAAATCTAAAACCTTCCTCTCGACACCACTGCCTCATCCACGCATTGAAGCTCCTGAGCTCTGCCTGTCTGGCTGTCCCTGCGCAGGAACAGGTAGCATTTCCGAGAATGCTACCTTTGAGGTCCTGGACCTTAATCTTCTACCTAGCAACCTAAATTTGGCTTCCAGGACCATCCGCTTAGCCTTCCCAATGTCATTGGTACCAACGTGTACCACGACCACTGGCTCCACCCCAGCACTATCTACCAGCCTATCTAGATGCCTCGTAATGTCCGCGACCTTTGCACCCGGCAGGCAATTTACCATGCGGTCATCACGTCCATCACAAACCCAGCTTTCTATGTTCGGACAATCGAATCACCTACTACAAGAAGCCCACCTCCTACCACCCGTCGAGAAGTATCTTCGGTGCACGAAGATATGGGCACAGCCTCTGAGGAAGGGGGTCCCAACTGAGGGAGCCGGTCCCTCTTCCTCAGACTGATGTTCTCCCTGCCCAAGACCCCCATTTTCCAAGGCAGCTGGAGGGCTGCTCATCATGGAGTGGGATGCTCCTGTTGCATCTCTGGAGATCTTATCCTCCAGCCTCACTTCCTCTCTGTGCTTCTCCAGGTCTGCTACCTTGGCTTCAAGGGAAGAAACACGTTCCCTGAGAGCCAGGAGCTCACTGCAGCGAACGCACACCCAAGACTTCTGCCCGGCAGGCAGGTAGTCATACATGTGACACTCAATGCAAAACACTGGGAACCCCTCCCACTGCTGGCTGGCTACCTCCATTTCTTATTAATGTTTTTTTGTAGATTAACTGTTTTGTTGTGGTCTTAATTTACTTAATTTAATTTTTTACAAGTCTTTGGATATTTCTTCTCCGACTTGTTACAAGTTTATGCTCTATCGCACGCCGATAGGCGCGCGGGCTGCTAACAAAGACCTAAAGCAATACTAGAATCTAAGCCACAAATTTACCCCAGGAACTTACCAGTGCTCCTTTCTTTCTCCTTTATTTATTTTCTGTTTTATTCCTTATTTGAAAGTAGTCTGCCTGATCTGCTTTTCACAAGGACAGTTAGCTGACTGATTTGAAAACAGAAACTAGGCTAACTCCTCCCACCTGGCAGGATGTGAGTCAGCTGGGAGCTGCTGTAGCAAGCCCCGCCCCTTCAAGGAATGTGCTTAAGGCAACTTGAAGAGAAAAACAACTGCTTTTGCAGCTGCTAACAAAGACCTAAAGCAATACTAGAATCTAAGCCACAAATTTACCCCAGGAACTTACCAGTGCTCCTTTCTTTCTCCTTTATTTATTTTCTGTTTTATTCCTTATTTGAAAGTAGTCTGCCTGATCTGCTTTTCACAAGGACAGTTAGCTGACTGATTTGAAAACAGAAACTAGGCTAACTCCTCCCACCTGGCAGGATGTGAGTCAGCTGGGAGCTGCTGTAGCAAGCCCCGCCCCTTCAAGGAATGTGCTTAAGGCAACTTGAAGAGAAAAACAACTGCTTTTTTGCAGCTGCTAACAAAGACCTAAAGCAATACTAGAATCTAAGCCACAAATTTACCCCAGGAACTTACCAGTGCTCCTTTCTTTCTCCTTTATTTATTTTCTGTTTTATTCCTTATTTGAAAGTAGTCTGCCTGATCTGCTTTTCACAAGGACAGTTAGCTGACTGATTTGAAAACAGATTTCTGGGAGTTATAGGCCAAAACCATCTGGAATGCGCATGCACTGGCATACGAACTACTAACGAATTTCGTTAGTAATTAAGTTACATTTTAGAAATTTTTGGAAATTTTTTTGTAAGTCTTCCTATTACTAATCAACCCCCGCCCCCCATTAGATTTTCGATTTCCTATTTTTGGGTTCTAAACCATGCCTAATATACAGGTCCCTTAGCTATTCCTCATAAGGCTTGACTTCCACACCTTTGATCATCTTGGGGCCCTTCCAGACAGGCCCTATATCCCAGGATCCGATTGCCGGTTTTCTGTTCATTCCAGATTACCTGGCAGGGTGGACTCATATAATCCAGTTTAAAGACAAAAACCAGGGATCAGATCCTGGGATATAGGGCCTGTCTGGAAGGGCACTTGGTTGCATCCTCCGGGCATGTTTCACTTTGTCAATATCTTAATATTTTAATATCTCTGCTATCAGCTCTGCTGGACTGGCCATATTGTCCGAATGCCAAAAGATCACTGTATCCTAAAGCAGTTACTCTACTCCCAACTGAAGAATGGAAAACAGGAAAAGGAATTTGAAGATGAGCTTAAAGCAATCTTATAAACTGTGGCATATTAGACACCAGGAACTGTGAAGCCCTGGCCCTTGAGCACTCTAACTGGAGGTTAGCTGTGACCAAGAGTCCTGAGGAATTTGAAAAGTCACAAAAGGAGGGCAAAAGGGAGAAACACGTCAAGAGGAAGGTGTATTAAGCCAACCCAGAGGGATTGCCTTCAACCTAAAAAAATGTCCTCACTGCAGAAAAAACATATGGGTCAAGAATAGGTCACCACAGTCACCTATGGACCCATTACCAAGACCCTATCCTTGGAAGGCAATCATACTCGAAAATGGGGGATTGCCGATTACTCTCAGCAGTGCTAAATAGTTGAGAACGGAAAAAATAATGAAGGATATTTATTTGGGGGGGGGATTCAAATTCCTCTCCCCCAATAACTTTGCTAATTTAGTTTAGTTTTGCTCTTACTATTGTTCATATTTCAAGGAAGCCCACTGGGGTCAGATTTGAATAGTCCAATCGAAATGACCTGAAGTTCTCATCTTCTCCTAACCTTAAGGGTTCCCTCCTGGTTGATGCTACATTTTGGCTTAGCTTGCTGCAATCCTTTCTAATTAAATTTTCCTTTATAACATTAAAAGCTCTAATGCTTTGCCTCCTCTTCATCTCAGAACAATGGAGCCATTAACTGTATGCCCTGCAGGCTTCTTTCATTCCCTTCTTTTGAACTTCTGAATGATTTCCTTGGGATTTTGGCTGCTTATGGACTGACATTTCCTTGGCAGTCTTTTGATGTAAACGTTTATGCCACTGTTTCTATGACAATGGGACAATGCCATAGTGTTTTAATTGGATTTTTTTATTGTTATTATTTCTTGTTGTTCAGAAGACTCAATATGGTTTAATAACTGGCTCAGATGTTTTTCATATAATTGCTGGCAGCTATAATCTTCTGTTTCATATATTTCTCTTTAAACTGTTCTATTTTGTTTTATGATTTGGGAATCTATCTTTTTCCTCCTTTAATCAAAATCTCTATTTCTGAAACTATAGTTATTGGATGACATTTCTTTTAATGCCTTAAGCATCCTGTATTCTTCTTTATCAAAGCATATGAGGGATCCATGGCAAGGAATCTTATAATCCTTAACATTATCACACTGGTGGCCTCCATATACATGGGACAGTGAACCCATAGGGAGTTTTACCATGAACTGGCAGCTTGGGTTCAGCAGCTTACATCACTTTCTTAAAATTCAGGCTAAATCTCAAACCTTTTTCTCCACTTCAGTGACTATCATTACCTTCTGCCATGTCATCTTCCTCTAGCTATATGTTTGTCTATGGAGAGAAAGGTGAGTTGTCAATTCTTCACCAGATGTTTCCATGCATAGAAAAGTGCAGCTGAGGAGACTTTGAGTTGGAAAACTCGAGACCTTCTTGACCCTTACTGTTGTCAGTTATAAAAATTAAAAAGAGAATCACAGAAGACTACAGTGCATGTCTTTTAATGCTAAGCAGCACAAAACTCATAAAATTCCAGAATAGGAATATTATGGGTCAATGCAGGATCTATAGATACAGCCTCTCTAGCAAGTAGCTGCCCACCCTCTTTTTGAAGACATTCAGAGATTAAGACCCTATCACCTCTCTAGGCAATTGGTTCTAATGCTGAAGTAAGGCTGAAGATATCCAGAGAAGGCAACAACATGTCCTTGAGCTTTTAAGGATGGGGAAAATACTTCAAACTATTGCAGGCTGCAACATGACAACTAATGACAGAAATCTACAGGAGTCCCTGCTGCAACATATTCTACTGGGGTTTGCTGGTGACAGATACTGTTATACAGGCTGTTTTCGAAAATATTTAAGCTATAGGAATCCTGCCACTTACCCTGCCCTTGTTCTTCCAATCAGTCCCTTGCTGGATCTGATTGCTAGGTCTCAGGGTGATCCTTTCAGTGTGGTCTTGTGGTTGTGTGGTTTCTTCAGCTTTTGACATGTGTCACCTTACTCCAATTAAGTCTTGGCAGCCAACCAAAGGCAGGTTTTTTTTTTAAAGAATAGTTTTATTTCACCTGGTAGAAAATATGTTTTATTCTTCCATTGATTGAATGCACTCTAAGTCATAAGTACTTCCCATGTCCTTCCCAAATCCAAAACTCTCTGTATCAGCTCAACTCTCTCTCAATTGCAACTTCAAACCCTGACAGTATGAAATCCACACCCTGAATGAATTCTCTGAGTCTCATCACCGCCTTGAGTCCCCAGAAGCTGAAAAAGGTGGGGTAAAAATGAATAAATAAAAATAAATCATCCTTCCACCAGTGTCATATGACTTCTTTGGTTGGTGCAACTGCCTGGCTTTTTAGGTGGTTGTCTCAAAAGATCATAGCTATATTAGACAGGATTGTCTTCATGAGAGTTTCCTCACATTTAAGAAACACAGGTTTTCACTTTTTTTTTACAAACTTTAAGTCTCAGAGCAACAGAAGATCTGTCCCATATTTGACCTGGCAACTTTAGAACAGGGTGAAATCTAGAAGCAATGGATCTGATCAACATCCATACTCAGCACACTGTGGGATATTATAGATGTGATAAGTATGCTTAAAACTCACCGTATTTACAAGTCAAAAAACTTGTGTGCAATAGAAAATATTTCCCAAGTTTTTTTGCTGATTGCAGTTTGGACTACATTTGGTTGTCTTCATGGCCTCGGGTGCTTATTGAATAAATATCTAGTCTGCTATGATGTAGAAATACAACATTTTCAGCACGGGGAAGCCCACTAAATGCAGCCTTTCTTGCAACCGCCCAACTCCTCTATCTAACTTTTAGCTCTAGAGATAAGAAGATTTTTGTACTAGAGATGATTCTTCCACCCTTGAATTAGCAGGGCACATTTTTTCTCTCCATGTTGAAGATTACCATCCCATTTATCTGCTAAATTTGCTAATAACATTCACCCTGTGACACCCAAACATGAAGGCAAACAGAAAACACTAAACCCGCAATTGCAAATCCTCATGTAATCCCCTAAATAGTCAGCATTTGCATAGCAGGCTTGTTAAGAGGTGTCAGCTCGATCGGCCTAAAGGGATTAGGCTTACTTTGGAAGGCTGGGAAAGTCACTTTGCAACAAAGAACTGTGTGTGGACACCTCAAAGTCATTGGAAACACCCCAAGACAGAGTGAAATGCACTCTCAAAAATCCATTGGTTTACATTTTCACTTATTTCATCTCTATATGAAATTCCAATCTATCAAAATGATGCTATCAAAGAGTTACAATTTTGCAAATACTTATGTAAGTTCCCCAGTTTCATTGATTCTTCCATCTCTTTTCAGAGTGAATCCCCAGTTCATATCCTTTACAGAGTGAATCACCCTGAATAGTTGTTGGTCTCTCCCCCTGTTGTAAATGTTATTTTATCGTTGCCGTTTTTATTATGATGATGCTTTTAATGTTGATGCTCTAATTGCTCTGTTGCGATTGTTGTGAGCAGCCCCGAGCCTGCCGGGAGTGAATAATAAATAAATAAATAAATAAATAAATAATAGTAACCAGCAGAGTGGTTCAATATTAGAGATATGGTCAAAAAACAATTTTTCTCAAGCATTAGGAAACCCTGACAGAAAACATGTCATAATGAGAATCATCACATCTTAGGTCTACAAAACATGTGCTGTTTGTATAGAAAAACAATGTTTATTGGGTATGAAACAGCTTACTTTTTGCACCAAAAATGTTTCTCAGTAAATATATAAATTATTTATCATACTTCAAAAAGAAGTGCTAAAAATAATGGTTGCTATCTCTGCGAATGAAATCAGAAAACAATTATATTCTTAAGTCTCATAGCCATAATATTATATGCTGTCAAATCATTTTACAGTTATGGGAACCCTATAAATGAAAAACCTTGTATATTGATTTTATAGGCCACCTTAATATTATTACATAACAAATATCAGCCTTTAAAACCAAACAAATATAAAACAATATTAAAGCATTCAAAAACACACAAATGTTAAAGTAGAATACCAATCAGAAGAAGGCGCCCTGCAAAGAGTGACTTCACTTTTCAGTTATTCGTTTCCTCTTATGATGTGTCCAAAGTATGACAGCCTCATTTTAGTCATAATGGATTCTCGTGAGAGTTTAGTCTTGACTTGCTCAAAGACTCAGTCACACACAGGCCCCATATCTGTTTTTGCAATTTTTGATTTCCATTCTTTATTTTTTTTCTGGCCAATCAGAGTGAATTGCCTACTTATGGTAGGATGCTGCAGGCTATTTCAATTTGACAATGAAATACCGTTCAGCATCCTGCCACAAGTAGATTTGTTTTGGTTCTATATAGATCTGCAGAGGATCTTCAAATGCAGAAAATCAGCTGCTAAATACACCTCTGGTTTATTCAGCAAGGCATCCTCAAACTACAGTCTCCAGCTGTTTGCGTCTCCAACTCCCTGGATTCTTGACCATTGAACAAGCTTGCTAGGGCTTCTAGGAGAGCTGGAGGGGCACGGTTTGAGGATGCATGGTATAGCTGTTTGAGTGGTAATTAGGATTCTGGATACTAAAGTTCAAATCCCTTATGGGTAACGTCAAGCTTTAGAGGAAGGCAATGGCAAACTCCCTCTGAAGAAATGTTGTCAGAAAATCCCTATATCAGGTTTGCCTTAGGATCACCATAAATCAAAATGACATGAAGGCACACAACAACAACCCAGTGGTATGGATGCACAGTGTAAGTTCTGCAATTAAATCCTGATGTAATGGGAGTAGAGCTCAGAAAGACTGGAATTATGGCAGGTCAAGTTGTCAATGGCTATGAATTTCCTCCAGTATTAGACACAAAATATATCTGAACAGATGTTGCCCGAGCACACAAACAGAATAGTTCTACTGTATTCCTGTCATGTGTGTTGGCATACTTGTAGGCATCTACTAGGCTACAACAGGAGCAGAATGATGGACTAGATATAACTTTGTTCTTCCATTATGAATTCTAGTATTGGAAACATATTTTTGGATTACAACACCCAGCATCACCACCACCATGGGAAGAAGGAGCTTGAAAATGTAGCTGTCCCAAACTTCTTTTTTTTTTTTGCTCTTAAGGACATGAATTTCAGGAAGGCATAGAAATTGGGACGCAGTTACAGGCTAGAATCCTGCTGCTGTCTTACATGCATAAAATCCCTTACTGGAGTAGCTGGGCATTTTTATCTGAAGAGCAATGGACGTAGCTGAAGGTCACAGAAGTGGCATTCTTTATGTAGCACACTCTGCATGGGTTTACATTGTGCACCCATTGTGTATTCATTAATGACATAGTGTTGCCCATATGTCCCATAAGTCATTGAGTATAAAGTTGTACTCCATCTCTGTCATTAGAAAGCAACATGTTTAAGGATGGGAAAGCAGAATTTCACACGAGAAACCATGCCATCTGGATGCATGTTGTTCATTGTGCATATTTCACATGCACACACAGATTCATATGAATTCATTAATAATTTGGTAATTAACTCTGTGGACGTAACACTACATTCCATATTCTCATTGTAAAATTCCAGTCAGAGGCTTATATAAAACAAAATGGCATTGTCTTTACGGCAATTGTCACAAAGCCAGTAACTTCCTTGCTGTCTCCTGTTGTCAAATCAAAATACCTGGTGGGTCCTTTGAACATGGAATGGTGAGACATGCTGTCATTCATTCATGGCAAAGGATTATGATAATCTGGTGATGCATGATCTTGACCATAGCCCCATATTTATGCCACTGGGCTGATACCAACCTGCAGCTATTTCTCATTATGGATTTAGGAACCCATGTGTGCCTCACCAAAGATCAAGTTCCCATACAAATGTGACATGCATAACTAAGAACTCAGTAACTGTGGATCATATTTTATCTTGGAAGAATGGGATAGCCAGTAAGTCATAAAAATGTCTGCTCAGCTTCAGCAATAGGAAGTGTACGGGAATTATTAATAAAGGAAGAAAGTGCAAAACGTTTCAAAGATACATAATTGATTAAGGAGTGGCTATGATGGGCTCATAAAAATCCATGCATGTACATTGTTTTCCTACATTACCAGGGGCATGAGTGGAGGAAGGTGAAAACATCTTGCCAATAACTGAGGCAGGAAAAACAGAGCTTAATAAACTCAGAAGGCCAACTTCAGTAGTCAATCCCAGCAGTCAATCCCAAACTTCTGCTTGATTGAGCTGTCCTCAGCATTAATAATTTGCTAAATTTGTTGTCAAAACTGTTTCTAGTACTTGGAACAAAACAGTATCCCTTTATCATGTTTTTGTTTGTTTTTAATGTATAACTGCAGAACTAAGTAATGTCTCTTGTCCTAACCACATACATTCTACCTTAAGAGTCAATCACCAGATCAGCATCTGATCTGAAATTACCACCTACCTACTCAAGTCTGTGATAAGGTCTTGCAATAGAGGTCTTATTTCTGATTGATGTATCCTGTCTCACTGGTGGAAGTAGAGGCATCCTCCTTCATGTGCTCCAATCAAAAAATGAATGGACCTACTTAACCCAATGTAGTATATGGCTCATAAGGGTATTACTTCATGACCAACCATGAAATAATGACACCTGGTATAGAAATGTGGTTAAACACAGGTTACTTGATTGATCTATATTTATTTTATTAGGTAAGGCCAGGTGTCACCCTCAGCCTATTCTTGGGTGAAACATCTGACCCACAGGCAATCCAATGCTGTGGTTGCTCAACCCTCTAAAGGGTTTTACTGGGAGGTCAACTGACTCTGATATTGTTCATCTGATACCTGCCAATGAAAACATATTTAAACCCCATACTAAACCAATCATTCATCCCACAGATATAATATGGGGTAAAGGGGGGGGATCCTACTTGATACCAAAATGACCAGTACATTTCACATTGTACTGAAGGCAGGACAATGGGTCACAAACCAAAGGCTGAAAGAGTGCCTTTGAAGGGGACAACCTGGCTTAAATGCAGTTCCCAGAAGCCCATCAAAGTGTTCTCTCACCTTCAATGTCCTTGACCACATGGCCATTATTATGTAGGTTTACATTTTGATGTAAAATAATTAAAACATATTCAACATACATAATTATTTTAAAATACAGCACATCCAACTAATCCCCCTTCCTCCAACCAGTTAAAGGCTGAAGGCTTTTTAAATTAAGCAGGTCTTTTTCCCTCTCTCCACATGTATAAGGAATCTTGGCAGGTATAAAACATAGTTTAGATTACATAGAGGAAGATAATCTATCAAAGTGTTGTTTGGTGGGAGGATACTTGGAGTTGTTAAGCTATCTGGAAATCTCTACTTGAAAAATAAAAAGTTTTCAACCTTAAAAGTTATAAAGATAAGCTTGGAAATTGCTGATCAATACCTGTTGCGAGCTCAACAGAGAGCAAAATGCGTGGAGGAGATTTCCATTAGCACTGCAACCTGATTAAAGGAAAATCTTAGCTGATTAATCAAGAGGACTTGGGCAAATTAATTGTTTAATTAATAGATTAGTTTTGCACACATGAGCCCCCAAAATGCAAAGAAGGAATGTTTATATTATGGTGCTGCTCATCAACTACAATTCTTATTGGGATTAAAGATATCAGAGTCACCAGGGGAGGGGATCAGAAAAGTACACCATATTTTGAGACCACATCATTTCTCTCAGGAGACAAAGGACGGCCCATATTTTGTTTTTTTTTTGTGTGGACAATTTTATACATTCTAAAACAGTTTTCATTAGTTTATAAAACATGACAGCTTTGCCCCATAATTCCTTGATTACCTGAATGACAGACAAAAATGACTCAGAATCAGTCAAAACCAAAAATTCGGCTCAGATACAGTGTCAAGGGCAGGAAAACATCTGGAGACCCCCTGCATAGTTCTCCATCTTTCACTGAGGCTAGAAAAAGAAGCAGGATCAAATGGAGGTTGATCAATGGAATTGTGGCATAGAAAAGCTGCCAGTCTGAAGAGAGTTTTCTGGAATGAAGGAAAGACATCTTGAACATGTCTGATAAGGAACTCCAAAATCTGAAATATTCTAAAATCCAAAATTGTTCACATGGGTGGCTGACATCATGACCCTTTTTTCTTATGGTTCAGTGCATACAAGTTTTGTTTCATGCACAAAATTATATTCTAACAATATTATATAAAATATCTCCAGGCTATGTGTATAAGGTAGGGGTGTGCAACTAGTCAAAAACCCATCCTGTTTTCGGTCCTGTTTCCTCACTGCCCCATTCTATTTTTCAGGAACGTCCTGATATCATGAGGGGGGAAATAATGTTTATCCAATCCATCAGCCGGAAGTTCCATTTTTTGCTTTGGGAAGATCCAACCCATTGGTGGCAATTGGGGAATTACGAGGCTCCCCTTTCTATCATTTTTAGGGCTTTTGGGAAGAAAATGGCCACAACTGGAGGACATATTTACCACTGCAAACCCACTGCAAGTCTCCCAAGTCTCCCAGGTTTCAGAACAATTGGGTCATTCAATGGTTTTCAGGAAATTAGTAAAGTTTCTGCATATAAAATATCCTTTTAAAAAACCTAAAAGTTATCCCCTGGTATTTCTCCACAGCGACAGTATAGGAGGAGCACCAGGAGATCATTCCTCTGTGTGTGTGTGTGTGTGTGTGTGTGTGAGAGAGAGAGAGAGAGAGAGAGAGAGAATAAGCATGTGTACATTTACAAGTACATACTAACCTGAAAATATTTTGTGAGGCAAAATAGGCTCAGGCTTCTGGCTTTACACACACAGAGAAGCCAGAAGAAAATAGCAGAGAGAGAGAGAGAGAGAGAGAGAGAGAGAGAGAGAGAGAGAGAGAGAGAGAGAGAGAGAGTCAAAGAGATGAACTAACAAGATAGGGCTGCAGGACGCTCACACATGCAAGAAGATAGGGGTGGGAAGGGTATAACAAAAAAAGAGTCAAAGAGTTGAAAGGGCATATTATTAAATTTTTTGTGCAGGGGAACAACTTAGGTTGCTGGTGCAGGTCAGAAGCCAGAAGGTAGGGCTCAGGAAATTCTTCCCATGAAAAAGGGAGTTAGGGAGTTCCTAGTAAAATCTCGGCATTACCTCGGGAACAAAGATTCTTAGGAAGGACTCATCCCACGCTTTTTACAAGTGGGTTGATGACTAGGAAGTTGGATGTGTCCTTTGAGCCTGTGCAATGGATTTTTCTGGTGGAGCGCAGCGTGCACAGAACTGGCCTCACCCTTTAAACCAAAGGTTCATCTGCCAGGGCCTAGCAAGCTTGGGCAGTGGCAGCAAGGTCCTCAGGTCATAGGTTTGGTTCGAGTTTCCTTCTCTTAGATGGTTGACCTTACAGGGTTAGACGAGCACCATCTGCCCGGGTTTGAAATCAGAGTTTTCCTTCTGTTAGGATGGTTGCCAAAAGGCTAGAGAGCCCATCCTGCCCTTTGATGCTCTTTGTCAGACCTAGTAAAATAAAGAACTAAGAAATATATAAAACTAAGAAAATATATTAATGCAGAATAAAAAGGAATTCTCCAAAAGTGTCACTTTTTCCATGTAGCTACTAGAGCTAGCACCAGAGCAGCAGCAGCAATAGATATTTGGAGCAATCTCTCCCTCTCCAATGCCACGACACAACTGAAAAATGATGAAGCTCGCCCTTTTATTTTTCTGATTGGCAATGCGAAGGTGGGAGGAGGACACTCCTCCCCAGGTGTGGCTGCTCTTCTCACATGGCAGCCGAATACAGCCAAATATCGGCCAATAAGTGTTCTGCTATTGCCAGTCCCTGTCGCACTCCAGGGACATGGACTCTCTAGACACCAGCACTTGAAATATAGTCATTTATTAAAAGCAGGTAATATCAACAATACAATGGAGGATAAAAAGGTTAAAAGAAAAACACATCTATAATTCAAGCAGGAAGGTTTCAGGAGCCAAAAGCAGTACAGATGATATAAATCCAATAGAGTCCAAGAGAATCCAATATAGTCCAAGAGAATCCAATAGAGTCCCAAAATCTTAAACTAGAATTTCCAAAGGCAAAGAAGAAACTTAAGTCCATGACCATGAATGCAATCCCAAATGCAAGAGACCTTCCATAAATTGATGTTGCCAGAATTGGAGGCTTTTCAAAACAAGCTGTACTAAAATACTCAAAAGCAAACCACTTTCGATATCCTCTGATTGGCATTTTCCTCCACCACCCAACAGCAAAGGCCTTGGAGATGCCAATTAAAATTCCTTCACTGCTAGCTGTGATGTATCAACTCGGCCGTTATCTTGCTCTGCTTCAAACAGACTAATTCACAGGGAAACTTAGCTCATGGAAATTCCCATCTCTCACACCTGCTTGCACTTCAGATCCTACAATCCTGGTAGCCAAAGAAGCTACTAGCCCAACAGTCCCCAATTGCCCCACCCTCCTAGTATCTGTGGATTTGGTTGCCGATTTTAGCCGAATCTGCCGAATCCGCAACACTGGGTTGGAGGACACACCTATTAGAAAATCTTAGCTCAAAAAAGCCAACTGTGGCTCTTATGTGCTTGGGGTGGGGGGACTAGAGGCAGAGGGGCATGATTGTACCTCATAGCCTTCTCCTAGGTGTGCCCATCCATATCAGGTATCAGTCCCTCATATGAGGAAAACCTCATAAAGAAAGCAATCAGTAACATACCAGAACCACGAAGCAGAAACAAGGTGTATGCCATAGTGAAGCAAAAACAGAAAATAAATGCAGTCCAAAAATGCTAGTTAAATAAAAATGAGAGAAAGATTCCCTAACTGCTGTGAGAGCGGTGGATGGCAGGAACTAAAGCAGTAGCACCACCCACTGGCTATATATACGGTATATGCTCAAGGGGAGAGTGGGCAGGGATACCATCCCTAGTATAAAGTATATATATAAAACACATACATTAATGTTGTGTTAAAACATGGGTCCCATCTTCAAGATATCTCATTATCAATGTGCAGAACAATTCTCAATGTATAGTTGCAGACAATGGGCACAAGTAAGGTACAGATCCCAGTACATTAGAAGAAAAAATGTCAGTTCCCCATATCAGAAAGCACGCAAAACACTGGATTAGAACAAGATCTTAAGCGGGGTCTCAGGATTTGGACTGGTTTCATTGCACACAATAACATATCATCATACACTTGAAAAAGACAATAAAAGAAATCTAGTCCAACCTCCTCATTTATTTATTTATTTACTTCATTTATATTCCGCTCTTCTCATCCCGAAGGGGACTCAGAGCAGATTACAGTACATATACATTGCAGACAATCCCTGCAGTTTAACATATACACATATTGACAAACTTAGACAAACAAAGGCAATTTTCTGGTAAACTTCTGACAAAATTCTGGCCACCAGGGGGAGCTGACACACTCCTCATCTCTCTCAGCATTTTCCAGCTTCCCTTGTTGTTCTTCCGCATTCCTTTCAGCGATTCCTGGAGTTCTTTAATGGGCTAATAAATCAGTCAAAATTCGCCTCCCCACTTAATGTGGTACCTTTATCTCCTACTTGACAAATGAACTGTCTTTCGGGCTGCAAAGGTCGACAGCAGGCTACACTTAAGGTCGGGCACCCACCCCGACCCGTGGAGGCCTCGAACTCATGACCTACAGGTCAGAGAGATTTTATGCAGCTGACACTTAGCCACCTGCGCCACTTCCCTCCTTCCATGAGGGAATACCCAACTGAAACTGTCATGAAAGACTTAAAATTTCATTTCATTTTATTTTCTATCCTGTTCACTTTTCAGCTCTGGGATTCAAGGTTGACTACCAAAATTAGAAAAGAAAGCATATAGAAATCAACATCACTAAAACACGTTGATGTTAAAAATGTAATTATGCTAGCAATAGAGTTAAAAGCCATTTTAAAAACCTGCATTAATTTGCTCATTTATCTATGTGTTTAACCTATATGACATATCCCCCGCCACCTAAACTGTGCCTATGCACATTATTTTACACATCCTTTATTTCTCTAAAATGGCCTACAAATCTCAGAATCAAATTCTCTAGACAATGTGAGTTTCTTCTCACAACAAGTCTCAAGAGGTACAAAAAGCTTACTTCCATCAAGAGTGTCACATGTGATAAAACTCTTTTCCATCCCTCATTCCAACTTTACGATACCCTTGAAGACCAATAGCTTTTGGTGACAGAGTGATGGAACAGATATGTCTGCTCACAAGAATAGGTGCATGGAGTCTCTGCAACTGAAGCTACCATTCCTTATCACATCGCATCTTCTGATAAACTTTGTCAGCACTGTCACTCCTCTAATAAAATGTTTTGCAGTGAGTGAATAATTGTTCCATGCAGAGCACAGTTGTATGCTTTTACTGGTTCTTGCCCTAACTCTGTTGCTTTGGATCATAAAAACGTACGTTCCCTTCTAAGATAAAATCAGATGTTGGTCTAGTAGCCTAGCAATACAGTGTTTCTAACAAGGATCAGTCGAATAATCAAAGATTCATAATGAAACTATTGAAATCAGAAACTTTTTATTAGAATTAATAGAAAATGAGATACCAAAATACTCTACATGACATCAGCAGCAAGAATTGCATGTGCAAAATTGTGGAAACAACAAGCTACACCATTGACAGAGGTCTACATTATAAAAGTCTTTGAAATGGCAGAGATGGACAAATTAACTTAAGCACTACAGCAAACTAATCTGCAGAATTTACAAAAAAAATAAAAAAAACTTTTATAGATTTTGTGAAAAACCAAAATAAGATGCCCATGGGATTTGATATAAAAAAAATAAGATAAATAATATATTATCTTCTGTATTTTGTATGTTAAAACTTAAGAGAGGGATGCTATCTGATGGGTCAAATGTTAAAAAGCTATAATAAAAATTAAAAGGCATAATATCGATGATATAGAGGAGCCGTGGTGGTGCAATGGGCTAAACCCTTGTGCCAGCTGAACAGCTGACCTGAAGGCTGGCAGCTCTAATCTGTGAGATGGGGTGAGCTCCCATCTGTCAACTCCAGCTTCCCATGAGAGAAGCCTCCCACAGATGAGTAAGAAACACCCAGGTTTCTCCTGGGCAAAGTCCTTGCAAATAACCATTTTTCTCATGCCAGAAGCGACTTGCAATTTCTCAAGTCGCTTCTGACATGGAAAAAAATGATATCGACATTATAGAAGAACACACATATGTATATATATATATTAATATGTTTATGTACTGTATATATATATATATATATACAGAGAGAGAGAGAGAGAGAGAGAGAGAGAGAGAGAGAAGAGAAGAAGAAGAAGAAGAAGAAGGGTAGATGCCACGGGCTAGTGAGAAAGAAAGTTTGAGAAAGAAAGTTTGAGAGATCTGACCTTCAGGAGCTATCATAAAATGATACAAACATTAACCTACTAACAATCTAAATGGAAATGATACAACTTTCTCGGTAGATATTAATAATAAAAAATTAAGAAAATATTTGATATAATCTGTTATTAAAAATTAAGTTTAATTTCCATTGAAGAAGAACTGGAAAAGACTAGATGAAGACCAGGAGACAATATGAGATGACCTAAGAAGATACAACTAATGAACTTAAAATTAAAATTGTTAGAATCCTCAATATTTTGAGGACTATGTGTTTAAAGAAATAGAGATGGGGACTTAGTTGGAATAATGATAATTTTGTAAAATAACTCCCCATACTGCAACAACCCTCACTCTTGACATTCTAGACATGTGTAAAGATGCAACTAACCAAAAATTTATCTATTATCTCAATGTTTTCCTTTTCCTTCCCACCCCCACACACCCCTCTCCTAGTAAATATTTAATAAAAAATATTTGAGAAAAAAATCAGTCAAGTAGTTTAGGACAGGCAACATTTTTTCATTGTCTGAGAGAGTATGACTTGCTCAGTTGATTTTCATGGCTGAGCAGAGATTTAAGCCCTGATCAATCAGAGTCCTAGTTCCAGATTCCTACTGTTGTCACCAAAATGGGTCAGCTTCCTGGCGTACGGGCTCCAATGTTTACCAGTCAAAACATGTGAAGATGAGGATAGAATCAGAAGCTTCTTGATCAAGTAAATATGTTAGAGGGAGAGAGACAATCCCAGATCTGACATGCATTTCTTTTCTTGGCTACCAATATTTTATGGTCTTCAAAAATAATGGGCTTTGTTTGATTGACTCAAAGTTACAATCACTTTTCTTATTGGTTTGATGTACATTAACTGTTTTCATGTTTTACAGTTGTGATTCATAGGCTGTGTAAGATGGAAATTTTCATAAAGTTTTATTGGAGAATCCTGAATTTTCAGCTGGCTGGTGCCCATCCCCCTTCTGTGGGTGGGGGCTTTCCAGCTGAGGAAATAACTGTCAGATTATGTTAATGGTGACAATGGTTGCTGACGGACTTACCTGGGAGAGGCTACTTTTAGGTGATGAAAATTCCTGTTCCCTCCTGAATGGGATACTGGGGGGTAGAGTTGTTCACGGATCCGTTTTCCTTTGTTACAAGTGTTATTTTGCTACTTTAATTACCTTCAGGAGCATGTAATGGGAAGCCCCTTCCTGATACAAAAATCAGTTCAACATGACAGCAAGTGGGAGCCCATCCCAGCTCCTCGCCTACTTTTTTGCATTGGAGAGAATGTGTGTGTGGCATGCAGGCCCAGAAAGTGCACATGCCTGCCTGCAGCCGAGCGCCTCTCCTCTAGAAGAGAGAAACAGGTAGAGGCTTCCTTAAAGCTTGTGTCTGGCTGCAGTTGAGTGCCTCTCTTCTAGAAACAGCTTAAATGCCTATGTTGGGAAAGGGAACCTGGGAACCTCCCCCAATAATGGGCTGATAGAAAACAGATCTTTTGGCACCCCAGAGTGAAGACAGATACCTGCCCTCCCGATTTTGGGAGGCTCCCAAAAAACAGATTGGGGCCCCCACCAAAAGCCATGACACAAAATGAGCCAAGGTTTACCTGGATTGTACAAGCCTACTGGTGAGCTGAGTTGTGGTGATGGGCTTTTTGGATTACCTTAGAAGAGATTTATGATGTCCTTGAATAATTCGCTGCTAGCTGATGTTCTGATTCATTGTGTTTGCCTGGTGACTGGCTGATAAAAAAGTTTTTGTGCCCCACGTGTGACCTGTACCAATTGTGGTGTTTGTGAAAAGGGGAAAAGCAAGTGAGGCTTCCTAGCAAGGGGTTTCATGTACCTGATGTCAGGCAGAGGCATAGGGTGATTATTCTTCTGAACCCTGTTTTCGGGGTCTCAGACTTTTGGGTGTGGATTTAAAGATAACAATACCATGACTGTCTTTAGACCTCAATCTCTGTAGTAAATTTATTTATCCATTTGTAAGTCACCATGTATCAATTCTTTTTATTTATTTGTATTGTTTGTAAACTATAATATAAAATGTAAGGGTCATTTGACCTCAAAATTGGACAAGGTTTCTGCCTTCTGTAATCCAAATATTATATTAAATAAATGTGGTCAGTCATGATTGAATGACTGGACTGAATGAGGGAACCTCTTTTAAATTCAAGCATACCAGATTTCAATGGCCCCCATGTTGAATAGCAAACATGTTGCTCCATTTGATTGCTGGGTGTAAAAACAAGCCATCCAATAATTTTTCTTCCTGTGGTGTTTATTTCCATCCAGATTTGGAGTGTGTACTACTTAACTATTCAATCTGGATCAACAGAAAAGAAGAATCTAATTTTAATTTTAATGATAACCGACACACTCTTTCAGTTTTATATTCTTATCACAGCAGACATGTTTGGTCACAACGACTAGAGCTGTTTTGAATCCTTGATTTGATATATGAAAAATATTTTCCCCTAGGAAAAAATCTTTGCAATTACATATGAATCATTTTAACACACCAAACATGTTTTTCACCACAGGAGTTATATATTTATCTCTTCCCCAAGCATCTGATTCAATGTGTTTATAACAGTTTTATTATAAAATTAACTAAGTTTATTTCATAACTCCTTACTGATGGCAAAGGAGGGGCTGTCCCAGTCTTCCAGTAGCCGATAATGATATAATTAGAGGATTGCTGTGAGCTTTCCAGGTGGTGTGGCCATGTTCCAGAAGCATTATCTCCTGATTCCCCCAATCTGTGGCAGGCATCCTCAGAGGTTGTGAGGACTGTTGGAAATTAGGCAAGTGGGGTTTATATGTCTGTGGAATGTCCAGGGTGAGAGAAAGAACTCTTGTCTGTTTGAGGCAAATGTGAATGTTGCAATTGGCCACCTTGATTAGCACTTTCCCCCCTCTTTTCCAGTAAAAATCCAGTGAAGAGAGAATCAGTATATGTGCAAAGCACCTTTTAATTGCAAGCTGTAGAAATACTTCATCTAGAAACTCCTCCAGTAAAAAATGAGAACGTAACTCTTTGTCTCAGAGACATCTGGGGTCTATTGCAGTTAACAATAATAGCAAGGACAACAGTAGCATACATATGGATCCAAACTGGATGTTGTAGCACAGCCAGCATCAGAGGATTTCTCAAAGGATGAGGGGGATGATGGGTTTCAAATTGACAAGTCTGTGAATGATCAGAGAGAATTGCAGGCAGATGAAGCTGATGTTTTGGATTCCTGTGCTTGTTTCCAAGCAACAGGGGAAAATGAAAGTCCTTGGGTAAATGAGGAGTTTTCCTGGAAAATTGAAAAATACTCAAACTAGATATTCTCACAGGTCCGTGAGAAGACCTTGAAGTCCAGGTGTGTTATACATGATGTCATGGGTTCCTGGACAGGCTTAAATTAAGTGATTTGGCTTCAGGCCTCTCAGAGGAGACAATGTTTTCATTGGAGATGACTCTCCTGTCTCTGCTCTCAAGTTCATGATTCAAGTATTATCAAGATTCCTGTTCTGGTTCATGCCTTTGTTTCCTTGGAGGATTTACCTTGGAAAAGTTCCTGTTTTCATGTTTATGGATTTGTGTTTGCAGTATTGCTGTGGATTTTGGTTCTCTTGACTTTATGTACGTTGTCATTTTTGGATTACTGCTGCTTTGTATTTCCTATTCTTCTTGGAATCGCCCTTTTCCCCTTTTTATCTGCTTTCTTTAATAAACATTTTTAGATAGAATTACTGGACTCTGTTGTGGTGCTGGGTAAAAAGGTGTTTCAGTGCTAGAGTGCAATACTGGAGAAAGAAATACAACAAACCACAAATCTATTTTCTACAAATAAACATAACAACGATGCAAAATCAGCATGCCAGAAGATTGAAAAAGATGAGGGAAGAAAGGGGAAGATTTCCCTATCTCTATATCAATGGGCAAATAGGAATCATGAAAGGTGTCCATCCAATCTATGTTTCAAGACTTCCAAAGATGGAAAGTCCACTATGTTCCAAGGAAGTCAATTCAGCAGTTAAACAGG
Organism: Anolis apletophallus; assembly: GCA_030556195.1. Classification (NCBI taxonomy): domain Eukaryota; kingdom Metazoa; phylum Chordata; class Lepidosauria; order Squamata; family Anolidae; genus Anolis; species Anolis apletophallus. Next base: position 12,234,543 of record JARBWK010000006.1, on the reverse strand, counting down.
AAGTCAAGAAATACTTCCAATGTTGAGGTTAAATAATATATCTTGTAGTTTGAATCTATTGGTTCACATTCACATATTTGGGGCAGCAGGGGGGATAAGCTTGCTCCATTTTCTATGCATCTTTTCATATTGATTTAAAAATGCTATCACACCACCTCTCAGACTTCTCTTCTTTAAGTTAAATATCCCCATTACTCATAAGGCTTGGATTTCAGACTTTTGATCCTCTTCCATCTCATCTACAATGCAGAGTTATAGCAGTTTGATACCACTTTAACCCATGGAATTCTGAGGTTTTTAGTTTGTTGTGGCACCAGATGTCTCTGATGGAGAGTGTAACGACTCTCCAACACTCGGTAAGGATCACGCGTAGATTGAAAGCACGGTCCAACACGATTTTATTGCAGGTACGACACATGTGAAGCAAAAGCACCTGCCCGCCACCAAAACACCACTTATATACCCCAACCCCCCCTCCCATCGCCCATGCAATGTCCAGGTAGGGTTGCACCATATCCGGTGATTCAGCATATCCCATAGTCCAAAGGGATGTGACCTCATGGCCCCATGAGTCAGCATTAGGAGTCAATTGTCCAATGTCCAGGCTCAGAGGTTACATCACTTCCCTCTGCAGCCTTGCACACATGTGGAAGTTACCTCACTTCCACATGACTCAGCACAGTCTTATATAACTGGAGCCCAAGGTCACCCAAGAACTAGGGCAAAGGTCGATGCAATCTCATGCCAGGCTGGGAGCTTGAACTTCACCCAAGCTCAAGTCTCCCAATCCTGACATAACGGCCTCCTCCACCACGTCCTCCCCCCTGTAAAACAAAACATCATTCAATCCGGAGGATGAAAGGGGCCCACATACTTTTTCAGAAGACCACAATGAAACGTGGGATGAACTTTCCCTAAACTCTTAGGCAACAGAAGGGTATAGGAGACCTTATTCACTGCTTTCTCAATTCTAAAAGGCCCAATATACTTCGGACCCAATTTCTTAGATGGATAACCCAATTTCAAATTCTGTGTGGACAGCCACACCAAATCCCCTTCACTATACTCCTCCCCTTCTCGCCTCTTCCGGTCACCAAACATCTTATACGAACGCTGTGCCTTCCCTAAAGCTTCCGCTACTTCCTTCCAATCCTCCCGGGCTCGTATCTTCCACTCCACTTTCTCCTCCCCTCCCAACTCCAACAGCTGAGGCAAAGGAGCCACCTCCTGACCATAGACTATCTCAAAAGGAGACCTTCCGGTGGACGAATGCACAGAGCTATTGTATGCCACTTCAGCATAGGGCAACAGATCAGACCAATAAGTTTGCTCTTTATTACTAAAAATGCGTAGATAAGCCCCTAACGACTTCTGCGTCCTTTCTACGCCGCCATTACAACAAGGATGATAAGAAGTTGTAAGACGTCTCTGAGCCCCCAGCACCTCCAAAAACCGCTCCCAAAACTGAGCAGTAAACTGCACTCCACGATCACTCAAAACTTGTTCCGGGCACATGCTGCACATACAACTCCGCCAAACGTTCCGCAGAAGGCAACCCCTTCAATGGCACAGTCCAAATGTACTTATAACCTCGACTCGAGGGCAACTCCCCCACAAAATCAGTGCTGACATGCGTCCACGGCATCACAGGAGTAACTACCACCTGAATCAACCCCTGCGGCTTCGCAGAGGGAACTTTATTCCTGGCACACACCTCACAACACTCCACATATCTCTTCACCTCAGCCCTCATAGCTGGCCACCAATACCGCTTTTTCAAGGCCAACAGAGTCTTCGTGACTCCCCAATGTCCAGCAGACCTATGATCGTGATTCAACCTCAGCACCTTTTCTCTCATACTCTGAGGGACATACACTTTATCTCCCATAATCCACAAACCATTCAACGACTTGCACTCCTTCTCATGGCTCTGCAACCACATATCACCTACATAACCCTTCCGCAATTCTAAACTCCACTCATCTACTACCCCCTCTTCTTTCTTAATCTCATTCGCCGCCTGCGCCCTTGTCTGCACGGCCAGACCCCAATGTTCTCTAGCAAACACCTCTTCCGCCTTATGCATCTCATTCTCACCCACACTCGGATACCGAGACAACGCATCAGCCACCACATTCTCTTTGCCTTTAATATGCTGGAGTCTAAAATTAAACCGAGCAAAAAACTGCGCCCATCTCACCAACTTGGGAGACAACTTCTGGGGATTTCTTAAATATTGAAGGTTCTGATGGTCGGTCATCACAACAACAGGGAAAGCAGCACCCTCTAAAAATTGCCTCCACGTCTGCAAAGCGTTGCGCACAGCAAACGCCTCCTTCTCCCACACTGGCCATCTCTTCTCATGCTCCCCAAACTTCTTCGAAAAAAACGCACACGGCTTCATCCTACCCTGCTCATCCTCATGCATTAATACTCCACCATACGCCCAAGCAGAAGCGTCACATTGCACTACAAACGGCTTATCCACATCTGGATGCATTAACAATGGCCCATTCGTAAATGCTCCTTTCAACTTCACAAAAGCCTCCTGGCATTCCTTGGTCCACTCCAACTTAGCCCCTGGAGACCTAGTCTTCTTGGACTCGCCCTTACCCTTGGTCTTCAGTAACTCGGTGAGCGGAAGAGTTATCTCTGAAAATCCCGCTATAAAGGTGCGATAAAATTGGCCAATCCCAAAAAAGCCTGCAAGTGCCTACGGGTTTGCGGAGCCTCCCAGCTCAACACATCATCCACCTTGGCCGGATCCATCGCAACTCCACTCTCGCTAATTCTATATCCCAAGAATCAATCTGATTCTTGCCAAACTCACACTTACTCAATTTTACATACAGACTCGCCTGCCGCAGCCTCTCTAACACCTCCCTTACCAAACAAACATTCTCATCTCTGCTACGCGTCACAATCACGATATCATCCAAATATACAAACACCCCCTTATACAAAGGGGTGCAACACCTCATTAATCAACTGCATGAAAATACCGGGGCCCCCGACCAAACCGAAAGGCATCACAGCCCATTCGTAGAGCCCGACGGCCCAAGAAAAAGCAGACATCCACTGAACGCACCTCTAAACACGCACCATATGAAACGCGTCAATCAAATCCAGCTTTGTAAAAAACTTACCACCCCCCAACTGCCCCAACAAATCTTTGATAAGTGGCAGAGGGTAACAGTTGGTGGTACTCACAGCATTCAAACCTCTATAATCTATACACATCCGCAGACTACCATCCTTTTTCTCGCGAAACAACACTGGTGCTGCAATGGGAGACTCAGACCTCCGAATAAACCCCCTTCTTAAATAGCCATCTATCTGCTCCCTCAACGCTTCCTTCTCTTTCACAGTCATGGCATATATCTTAGGCTTGGGTAGGACAGCCCCTTCCTTAACCTCTATACTACATTGTACATTGCGGGGAGGGGGTAGACCCTGAGCTAAAATCGGGTTAAACACATCGACATAATCCCAGTATTCAGCAGGCACCCCTTGTACATCACTCCTAACCCCCTCCCTCTCATTAGGGGAACATTGTACCACCCCCGTCTTCCAATCGATCTTGGGATTAGCCTGCTCAAGCCAAGGTAACCCCAATACCACCTCATGACCTTTAATGGGGGCCACTACAAAATCAATGTCCCCCTCCCAGGGTCCCACCCGACCCTTTAAATCTTTAGTCCCCACAGAGAAAGGGCCCCCCTCAATAGAGGATCCATCTAATTGCGTAAATGTTACAGGTGTTTCCAAGGGCTTTGTACTCCCACCCAAATCCCCAATCAACTTCGGGGACATAATATTCTCTGAACACCCACAATCTACTAAAGCTTTTCTTTCCACAATCCCATCTCCTTTAACCAAACCCAATGTACATTGAATATGGGAGCTCACCCCAACACTTTTCCTATCATCATTGTCCACAAAAGCTGCTTTAGCAGAGGCCACTTTCACCGGTTCCAGTGCCTGCCTTTGTCGGCACTGGGACGCAAAATGACCGGGTTGCGAACAAATAAAGCAAAGGCCTCGTCCCTTCGATGGTCTTTTCACTGGACTGGATCGGTTGTCACTGCCACGTCTAGCCTCTCCGCCACGGAATCGCCCCTCCGCAACACCACGACTGGATACTCTGGACCTCATGGGTTGAAAACGACGCCGTTGCACCTGGGCTAGAATTCCTTCGACACTGCCAGCCAACTGGATCCAGCCATCAACATCTCCAGGATCATCCCGATGTAGACACCACTCCAGGATCTCCTTACGCAGGCCGTCTTTAAATAATTCCAATAGGGTAGCCGGAGACCACTCTGCAACTTTACCAGCTAAACCCATGAACTCCTCTGCATACTCAGTAACCGACCGGGATCCCTGAGTCAGGCAACGCAGCGCTTCCTTCGCCTTAATTCGTTCCAATGGATCTCGAAACCGGCTTCGTATCGCCTGTAAGAAGGCTCCCACAGAATGCAAACACGGGTCTCGACGGTCATGGCACTGAACATACCACTCGGCTGCCCTTCCTTTGAACACCGCTCCGATGGCCCGTACTCGGCTGCTGTCGCTCGGATAGAGGTGACCATAGTCCTCCATATGGTCCTGCACCGCAGCGGCAAAGAAGGCTACTTTACAGGCTTCTCCTTCAAACTCAACCCGCAATGGTTCCTTCTTCATACGGGCCCCGAATTCCTGGGAAAGCGCTTCCCTTCCATGAGGGACCTCAAGCATGGTAACACCTCTTCCCATTCTGGCTTGTTGCAGGGGCCGCCGCGGACTTCCTCCTGGATGGCCACCATCGATCCTCACTCCCAAAGGAGATCTAGGACGCTCAGCTGATAGTCCGCCATCCATCCACGAATAATAAGTGAAGTCTCCTCCGCCCGGGGCACTCCACACCGACTCCATCGGCTCTCTTCGGGACATGGCTCGAGACATCCTTCTCATAGTCTGTTCCATAGCCTCCAACTTACATCTCATCACCTCCAACTCCGAGGGTGATGCCGGTTCCGTGGTTTCACTACCACATTTCCTCCTAACTGGCCTGTCCTTTGGCACAGTTTCTCTGGGGCCACGCACTTCTGGATCCGCCCGAGCTGCCCAGTCCTTCGGAACAGCTTCTCCGATCCCTCCGGCCCTCCGGCCCTCCACCTGGACTGGCCTGTCCTTCGGCACAGTCTCCCTGGTCCCATACACTTCTGGATCTGCTTGAACTGACCAGTCCTTCGGAACAGCTCCTCCGATCCCTTCGTTCCTCCAGACCTCAGCCTGTCTGGAGTCAAATCTCTCTCCTTCGCCGGGCAACCTCCAAGCTCACCTGAGCTTCCCACAGTCGCTCCGCTTCTTCAAATTCCTCCTCCTGGGCAACAGCACCTTCCATCATTTTCACGGTGCTCATCCGGGCAACCCACTTGGTCAAGAGTGGTCCAATCCCTCCATAGTGCGCCGGATTTCCTCAGGAGCCGAATCCCATCTATCGATATATTCTTCTTCTCTCCAAGCCAACCTCTCCATTGCTGGGATAGTTGAAAAGGGGCTTTTGCTTCTGTAACGACTCTCCAACACTCGGTAAGGATCACGCGTAGATTGAAAGCACGGTCCAACACGATTTTATTGCAGGTACGACACATGTGAAGCAAAAGCACCTGCCCGCCACCAAAACACCACTTATATACCCCAACCCCCCCTCCCATCGCCCATGCAATGTCAGGTAGGGTTGCACCATATCCGGTGATTCAGCATATCCCATAGTCCAAGGGATGTGACCTCATGGCCCCATGAGTCAGCATTAGGAGTCCAATTGTCCAATGTCCAGGCTCAGAGGAGTTACATCACTTCCTCTGCAGCCTTGCACACATGTGGAAGTTACCTCACTTCCACATGACTCAGCACAGTCTTATATAACTGGAGCCCAAGGTCACCCAAGAACTAGGGCAAGGTCGATGTAATCTCATGCCAGGCTGGGAGCTTGAACTTCACCCAAGCTCAAGTCTCCCAATCCTGACAGAGAGGGCTCAATATCTCACAGAACTAGAAACCCTGGAATTCCATAGCATTGAGTCAGTTAATGTGACATCAAACTGCTATATTTTGGCAGCATTAAAGTAACCTGGGTTTCCTTTTGCTGGATAATGCTCAGAGAGATAGGAAACTGCTTTCTACTGAATCAGATAATTGTCCCCTCTAATTCTGCCAATTCCGATTCTAATCCCCAGAGCTTCAGGCACAATTCTTTTCTTGCTTTCTCCTAACATTGTTTAATACCTCATTCTCACTAACAAAGAAAGCTATACTCAGAACACATTTCTAACCTTCATCCTCTACTGGAGGCAGTTCCTAGAACAGTTTTTAAATGGTACAAAAGCGAAATGACCTTGGCCTTATAGCCTTGTGTGAAAGCTTAACTAGCTCTTGCTCTTTCGAATGGACATCTCTGAATCATCTTCTAGTCCCTGAAGTGGTAATTAGTGATGACCTAGCTACAAAAAGGTCTGGAGGGCTCTGAATAAACCTTAGGTGGCCTAGATACATACCCATAAATCAATACGAAGAGGATTTTTCTCTCTCCCTACACGCCCATTCAGTTGGTGGTTGGTAGCTAATATCATAAATAAATATAGAATTGCTCCTGGCATCCTGCTAATGATGCTCGTAGTCCAATGAAATGTAAATCCGACGTCCATGGTATGGCTGAGTACTTTCCAGATTACTGAATTTCTAAGTATATTGGCTAGACATGGGGGTTTAAGCACTCTAAAATTAATTGCAATATATGTCATACTCTAATTGTATGCATCGTCAGAGCTGGGTGCTGAATAGCCAGTAGATGAGAGCCAGGAGCTGGGAAACAAGCACAATCCCACTACACTTGAACTGAAGGCTATGCTTAGGGACCAACTACCCTGACCTCAGATGTTGAGCTTGGAGGGTCCCCTCTCATGAACTATATGTTCAACTCCCTGCCTAACAGCTGAAGCACAGAATACGATTACAGTAATTTTGTATACCTGTCTGTTCTGCCAGCTTTTCTTAATTGTGTTTATTGTTCCTTCTTTTTGCCCTCTTATTTTATAAATTGGAACAAGAGTTATCATGATGATTATGGCAAAACGGGAGGAAAGAGAAGCTTAGTCCTTCTTCATTAGCTACAACTTGCACTATCCCATTTCCTTGTTATTATTTACAGTTGGCCCTGTTTATGACAGTTCTCACTATAGGTTATTGAGCGCTGCTTTGAGTTTAAATTATTGTTTTATATGCTTTTGGTTTTATTTTGTATTGTACTGTGTGTTTATTCTATGCATTGTGTGAGGCACATTGTGCCATATGTAAACCACCCCGAGTGGTTTATTACCTCTCTACAAATCGATGGTAAGGCCACATTTGGAGTACTGTGTACAATTCTGGTCTCCGCACCTTAAGAAGGATATAACGGAACTGGAAAAGGTACAGAAAAGGGCAACAAGAATGATCCAAGGGATGGAGCGGCTCCCTTATGAAACCAGGTTGCAACGCCTTGGTCTTTTCAGCCTTGAAAGACGGCGTTTAAGAGGTGACTTGATCGAAGTGTATAAAATCATGCATGGGATAGAAAAGGTGAATAAAGAAAAAATATTTTCTTTGTCACAAAACACTAGGACTAGAGGGCACTCCTGAAGCTCCAAGGTAGGAAAATTAGGACTAATAAAGGAAATATTTCTTCACCCAGAGGGTCATTGGGTTATGGAACTCACTTCCAGAAGAGGTTGTGACAGCTGTCAGCCTGAACAACTTCAAGGCAGGATTAGACAGATTCATGGATACCAAGTGTATCGGTACTTACTGAAAAGGACATTCAAGTGCCACCTCGGAGTTGGTTGAGGTAGGCAGGATTTCCCTGGGTACTGGTTGTGGGGGGGTCGGGAGCAGGTCAGGGTTTTGCCCTCCCTTCTGCTCGAGATCCCCGTGTACAACTGGTGGGCCACTGTGTGACACAGAATGCTGGACTAGATGGGCTGAGGCCCGATTCAGCATGGCTCTTCTTATGTTCTTATGTTCTTATGTCCCTTCAGGATAGTTTACATAACAATAAAATTGTTATTATTATTGTATTATGCCGTAACACCAGGCGCCTTTAAGAATAAACTACGATGTGCTTCCTTCATGCCTGGTGGACTGCAGGGTGCCTACTTGAGGAGCTCAGAGGTCCAGTAACCAAAAACCACTCCAGGTTAAAGATAAAAAACAAAATAGGTTTATTCAACAACAAAGTCTTTAAAGGACTTGGCACAAAGCTTAACGGTGGCAAAAATACAGAACAAGGCTGAGATTAAAATTCCTGGCAATCTTGCTTCTATCTTGGGCTGCTGAGACTGAGACTGTGAAGTCTCTCCTTGCTCCCTCAAATGGCAAGGAAATCCGAAGATATTCCTTACCCTGACCCTAGGTTGCTTAATAGAAGGAGCTACCCCTTCCCTATCTATGCCTAAAGTCAGTTCGAAGGCGAACCGATGCTGAAATGGCAGTCAACAACAACAACAACAATTTTATTGATTAGCCAGAAGCCATATCAAATACAAACAGAACACAGACACATTGCAATGATTCTAAAAACAATCTGAGGAGAATTCTAGACCATTACATCAATTAAACCCCTGTTTTGCCCAGCAGGAGGGATTCTAAGGGAGGTGGTAACTATTCACAGGTCCTCATCTCCAACACAATTTATTCCAATTGCATCTATGTAATCAGATCTTAGTTTCATGGCTTTACAGAGAAAACGAGCAGTAGCATCTGTTATCAGCTTGTTGGAGCCGGCCAGCAGAAGTGAGACTTTTGCTAGAGGGGAAATGGCAGTCAGATAACTAAAAATATACAACAAGGCAGTACAAACTGCAGCAGGGTATCACTAGCTTATCTAATTCCAGCACAGCGGTCAAGCAATTGGTCAGTCAGTCAGTGAGCCGCCCCAAGCCCACCGGGAGTGGCGGCATAGAAGCCGAATGAAATAAATAAATAAATAAAATACTCACGATGGCCTATTCACAGCTAGCCTGACTGGCCAAGCACATCTGAGCTCTTCTCCTGCTTGAGAAGGACTGGACTAAAGACCCAAGATAGAGGACTGGTGCCTAGGATAAAAGGCGGGGTTTCCAACTCAAAGGGATACCTTTGCAGCCAATGGCTGCAAAGTACCATCAAACTGGTTGAAAGCCTT